>OX438762.1:51554115-51913115 GCA_949316455.1 Acleris holmiana
CTGCCATAGTAAAAGTTTACAAACATAGAATAAGCTATCCAGTGACATATCGCGTGTCCTTATTGATTACATAGGCCAATTAGCCCATCCTCCTTTAACAATAAGGCCTTTATTGAAAGGTGTGGTGTCTACTTACTAACTAAAAACTGATAACAGGCGTACACGTAGATGCATTAGAGAAAAAGCAAGTATACTACGTACTTTGTCTTAACTGACTCTGATGTACTCGAAAAATGTAGGGTGACCATACAATAATTGTACATAATGTTTTATCACTTTGTTGTTAATTATATATTTTAGGAATGAATTAATTACTTAAACAAAAATAACACACGCATATTTAGATTAAAAGCGTCCCAGGCAAAAAATATTGGCCAAGTGTGTGTCTGACTCACGCACGAAGGATTCCGTACCATTATCTTTACAACATTAGACACTATATTTATAACCTTTTCTTGTAGTTTCACCTGTCCCTGTGTCTGACTGTAACCACGGTGTAATAAAACCGAAAAAAAATTGTTGAATGGGAGGCCCGCCTTATTTATTTTATTTTAATTAAATTGTTTATTTTTGAAGTGACTGTACAACTAAATATTCTGTGAATATTTGAAGTGTCTACCTGTTTCCGTTATTATATCTAGCAAAAATCGAAAACAAATCACGTTTGTTGTATGCCCCACTTAAATATTTATTTTATTTTGTTTTTAGTATTTGTTGTTATAGCGGCAATAGAAATACATCACCTTTGAACGTTTCGACTGTCTAGCTATCACGGTTCATGTGATACAGCCTGGAGACGGATGGAAAGACTGACGGACCACGTTAAAAATTGGTTCCCGTGTATATTATTACTTATACACTTTTAGATTTGGGCGACCGTTTAGAAAATGTTAAACGCGAAAACTTTAGCTGTCGCTAAAATTACGTACTTTCCCCCACTACCGCCAAAACTAGGATTAATAAAAATCTGAAAATATCTTAAATGAAAGCACATAATAACCAACTTGAATCACGACTAAGCAGACTTCCTGTGATACAAACGGCTAAAGTGTGTTAGTTGGGAGTGCCCTGCCTCCGAAGCTGGCTGTCCCGGGTTCAAATACCGGTAAGGGATCCCGAGTCTTGGATGTTTTCTATGTATTTAAGTATTTATTTCTCTATCTAAATATGTTTATCGTTGTCTAGTACCTACCCATTGTACAAGCCTAGAGCTTAGTTTGGGACTAGGTCAATTTGTGTGACATTGTCTCGTGATATTTATTATTATTTATACCTACTAAAAATCACTTAAGACAGAACCAAATACCTAATTATTTTATACTTTTTGTTTTTTGGTATAGAATTTTCTGTTTGAAGTAACGGCTTCGGAACTCTACATTGAGCATGGTCCGACATGCACTTGCCCGGTATTTTAAAAAATATTTTGTGAAAATGTAAATGTAATTGGTTTAGGATGCGATAGATACGGCATCCTGTAATATTTAAGTAATAAGTTATTACTACTAATGCAGTGATCTTAAATGTCATAACTAAATTAAAACCAAAGATTAATTCATTAGAGAGCTCTCAAATGTTAATAATGTTGATTTTTTGTGTGCCATTATACCTCCAAGTAGTTTAAAAAGGCCTAAAATGGCTAATTTTAATTCGACATCTCATCTGTGTTTAAATGTATTATAACATTTTATGTTCACGTTGGGCCTTATATGCCTTCGGTACCATAATGTCTAACTAAAAACTTCTGCGTAGTTCTCCTATTATTTGAGATGTGTAGAATATATCTATAACTATGACTTGAAAATCGTTTAAAGGTTTTTCTAATATACGTACTAATTTAATTAAATATAATGAGAAACTAAATAAGTCTTAATGAAATATTAGAACTGAATATTCTATGAAAGGTTGTCTATGAATTGAAATTCAATAAAGTGTGGGTCGGTCGGTAAAAGAAGTAAGGAATTTTATGTTTTATATTGTGCCAAACTATAGAGGCCTGCATGAATCGAGCTGTTAGGTCCAGTCGATGCTTAAACCACTGATACTGTATTTTACCTATAGAATCAGAATTATTCAAGCGAAATAATTAGGATTTCATTAATTAATATGTAATTTTTTAAATATGTTTTGTTTAAATAAATTTAAGGATTTCTACTGAAATCGTCTACTAGTAAATCTGTGTTATTTGTAACCAGACTTCAAAAATCATGATAGATTTTTATAACTAATATAAAGGTCATGGATCGGAAGTCACTACCTACTAGAAGTAAATAAATTATAGCAAATCTGAAATACCGCATACTTCTTGACTCAATGCCTGGCTTGTTGCCATCTCGAGGCGGACAGCATTCTGGCGGAGTTAAAATGAAATTGTGGCGTAAATCTCACGCAAACTGATCAAAGTACATTATTGTAAAATACAAATTTTTAACCCTTCATTTAGAAACACTGAGGTAAGTGGTATTTTATTAACATACAATACAATTATATTCATAAGATTATAATATGGTCGAGAAATATATATATATTCAGCTTCATGTAGAAACAAAAAATCCTATATTTATTTATCAGATATTAAATAATTAAAAGAAATAACTTTGATTCCTGATGTCCCCTCTATTGGCTTACCTGTCGCCTCCATCGGCCTAGCTATGTCCCCATAATTGGCCACTATATTTAAAAAAATCTACTATTAAAGATGTTACATGGTTAGATGGCCAGATGACCTGAAAAGAGTTGGTGGAGGAGCTTGGCTACGTAAGGCAAGGTACCGTTTTATATGGAAAGGATTGTAAGAGGCCTATGTCGAAAGACAAATTGAAGTAGTCGATGGAGAAGGAAATTATTAATAAGTAAATAAATATAAAACAGAGATTTTGTTCCTAATTATTGTAAAAAATACAATACTTCATTAATAAAGGCTATTTTAATTTTACACTTTTAAAGAAGTAAATAAATATAAGCTTGAACTGATTAAACAGTTATTATTTTTATTGTTTTAAAGTTAAATACAACTTTAAATGTGCGACAATAGGCCGGCAGTATACACAGAGATGGTTTTATTGTCCCCATGCTTGGCCGGCCTACTTTTTAATATAAAAAACATACAATATCATAATTTTATCAATTTCTACAACATTTTGAATAATGTCAATAGAGTTAGAAAAACAAATTCTATTGTTGTTGTTATTTTATAAGTTACCATGTTAACAAATAAAAAAATCTGAACCTACCTGACAAGAAATCACCAAAATTAAAAGATGCCTTATATTTTTTTTATCTTAAACATAATCATTCAAATTTATAAAAAAAAATTTTTGGTACTTTATACATTATTTTATGTTTTGACTTTTTAGCTAAATAGTTGCACTCGAGCCGTTGTCAACATAATTTATTGACTAACCTTAGATGACATTCTTAGAAAAAGGACTAAGTAAGTAATATAGACAACCGAACTGTAAAATGTACTGATAAGAACATAAATTAAATAAACATTGAAACAAACAATAAAATATGCTAAGCTGCCTATTTATAGCTTAAATATGTTTAATGGCAAGTAAAAATACGCAGATATTTGTAAAATGTGCAAGTAGTTCTACTTACCCCCTCAGAAACTAAAAATATGGGCCGATTCCCATAAATAATTCAACAGGACCATGTTTTTTGCCACTGTAAAACGACTAATGAACACAAAATCTTAACACAGCGAACCATCAAAACGGATTTAAGCTTTGTCTAATTAGGGAAGCAAGGGTAAGCGCAAGCAAGGGCGGACTCCGTCGACCGCGGCCGCTGACGCTTCCCGCAGACTGTACTCACCCGCGCAGCGGAAGAAAACCAATGCTTCAAGCAGCATCCTTACTGGGGGCATTCGCGTCGCGTGTAATATTCGCGAAGTCCGGAGGTTGAACCGAGCGTTACTGTGTTCCGTACCACTGGAATATTCGACGCCGAATGCTCGCAGTGAGGACGCTCCTTAATACATATTGCAAACAAATATAACTCAGTTTTAAAACATAAATAGGTGCACGTCATTTATTTTTCACAATTGTTACTTACGTATCCTATTAACGTGTAAGCAAACTAAATAAAAATGCAAAAGTCAAAAATCCTAAACAATTGCAAAAAACCCGATTACTTATCTAAAATAAATTTGACTTAGCTAAAAAAAATACTATTTTATTTCATTTACGAGTATATGAATTTCGTCAGATTGGGTCGAACCGCTGACGAAGAAGCTGGAAGATTCGGATAAATTTTTAATTTTTGCATAGTTTTCTTACTGTATAATAAAGTACGTATTCTGAAAAAATAACAGGGTTTTTGGTGGATAACACGAATGAAAAATGGCCGAAGTCCATTTGCCCCCGTTTTAGTAAAAAGGCGTATTCAATATTTTATGACAAAAATGTATTAAATATACCTATTGCTGTCGTTGTTTGCGGAAAACAAATGTGCATTTTGCTTTCAGGAATTTAAATTTGTATCCTTGGTAGAGTAGAACGGTAATTAATTAATGAAAACATTACACTCCTTTTTTTGGCAGTTGTGTAAAAAGGACGGCAGTACTTATTTATTTACGGGTACGTAATAAAAATACGTAGGTATTTCCCAAACATATGGTTGATTTAATTAAAGAGGCGTACAAAGAAAACGTACGTATGTTGGTATATTATGTGCCTTTTTGATATGTTTTTTTTAATGAGTTCTGTTAAGGACACCGATCCTATCGGTTTCACCTCATGTATGTGTAACAAAATTCAGAGGGCGCCGAGCGTTCAGTGGCGCCCTCAGTACTTTTATTGTGTTTTCTAATAAACTAAAGTATCATCTTAAAATCCAAGAGCGCTTTACTGTTGTACAAATGAATACGCGATATATAGCATACATGACTCAGTTTAATAACAATAACCGTTAACCTTAATGTAGTCAACTTAACGGAAAAAGGTGGCCACTTTTTCCGTGAAGTTGCTCACGCATAGTTCACTTGTTGTTAAGTTATGTCTCTATAAATTGTGTATTAATATGTACAACAGTAAATCGCTCTTTGATCTTAAGATAAATTCTTTAGTCTATTAGAAAACACAATAAAAGAAATGAGGGCGCCACTGAACTTACATTTTAAAAACGACGAAAAATACCACCTTCTAACACTAAACAAATGTAAACGGTCTACATCTGTAATTTTTGTTATGTCGGTAGTCCGATTGTCAGGGTTTAATATCCAAAAAATCGACGAGCTCCAAAAGATGAACCATTTCCGTAAATGCAACTTAAACTCCATCTTTCGAAGGCATTAGCCAAAAAAGTTTACTTTTTCCTACAAAGTGTTAAAAAAATGCGCTGATTAATTATAACTATTTTAGAAAAAATGGTTACATTTAACTTTACAGTAAATACTTAGCATCTTAGAGCTCCAAGCAAAAAATCGTTATTTAAGTAGGTACACTGAGTTATAAATTAACGATCTTAGGTAAAAACCGGCGTTTAAAATTAAATAGAGATATTTGTCAAGTACTTATATTTAAAGCAGTTTGTAATTTATAATTAGTTGAAAGGGCATAAGTGCATGGTAACCAACGTCCTTTTACTCAGTATCGTTTTTGCTAAGTGTAAACAGGAAAGTGTTTGATAATTTAAATAAGTAAGATTTTTTAAAATGATTTTCTACCTAAGTTTATTGACGGAAAGTGTCTGCGTAATTTTTTAGAGTTTAATTTTTTTTACATTAAGATTTTCTTTTTAGATCTTAATGTCGTGCTAGATGAGCCATTTTTACTAACGGGGGCAGATCTATTGGTGCGATGGCCTCAGATGATGGGTCAAAACATTAGTGTAATAAACTGTTACTTTCAGATATAGTAAGTGCCAGTTAGCATTTCAATAGAGGACATTAACACCCCTCTACCAAGAAATCACCGTTAGTAATAACTACACCTACCTAAGTTCCCCGAAACGTCCCGAAATTAGTATTTTGTACTTTCGCTAATGTATCTTGGTACCGGTAATGCATTCATCTGGTCAAACCACTTAGCGTTGCAGGGGTTGTAAACCTTGACGTCTACAATAACTATTTTAAAATTATAATTACTCCAGTGGTGATAAAGGCTGGGTTTTATAGAGGTTAATTATAAATTTAAATTATAGCTTTCATACAAAATTGATTTTGTGTTTGTACCTACGCTTTAGGTTTTTAATGAAACTTTTCATATTAGCCCATGTTGTCGTTTATTATTTAGGTGATGACGCTATCCATATTAGTTTTGTGTTAAAGCTTTGTTATACTTTCCGTAACATCATTGGCGACTAGGGCAATAAAAGTCGGCCGGTAAGTTTTTGTGAGTATTACTACCTGCACTCGAGTTGTGACACACACTCCCTAGGTCGTGCAGGTGCAAATGAGATAGCACGATAAAAAGGTTTTATTGCCCTAGTCGCCAGGTGATATTACGAAAGTATAACAGTTACTTTAAATAAAATATACGTATATTAATAATAAAATAATATTCCGAAACTCGACCGAACGCAAGCGAACCCGAAAATGGAATGCCAGTTCTGGCCAAATGGCGGACCGAGCGTGCCGTACCCCTGACTCGATGCGACAGAGTAGAGTCATAAAATGTAAGGCCGTGGTATCGACGGCCGCGGGTAGCTGAGCGGCTAGCGGTGACTGCCGGCTGCATAAGTGTTCAGTTGATGTTTTTAATTTTTGAAATGAGTTCTTCTCCATGTAGGAATAAACAAACAAACTTAAACGCATTTAAGATTTTAATTTTGGCTGTATAAATTGCATTATTAGTAAATGAACTATTGTTATACATAATTTGTAACTAAAATATACATCATACTAAAAAACATTAAATAAATACACTGTGTATGACATAAATTTATATTGGGCATCTTTAATCACTAAACACTTTTGTAATTGCGACACATGCACGCACCTAGTGAGCCCGTGGCTCCATCCTACCCTGTACCATGATACTCAAGCGATGACATTTTTGCGACAGTTTTGTATGGATAATTGATTTGTCGCTAGGAAATTACGATATCGGGATAAAAGTCAAGTCGATGACCGCTATTGAAACCTTAAATGGCACTTACTATAGTAAGTATTTACTTTTCTGTGCACTTGTATTATATGGTGAAGAAAGCGCGCGTGGCCGGCGTAGCACGCGCGGGACGCACAGGACTCGTGGGACGCGCAGGACGCCCAGGACGCGGGACACCGAGCCGTGCTACGGGTTCACACCGATTGTTACTTTATATTGCGATAGTTAAACGGGTTTACTAGTAATGAACATGGTAGTCTCCTTAAGTTGTATATATAAAAAAAAACATGGTTACGAGTACTATTATCTTCAAAGTTGTATACATCTTATTTCTACTATTTACAAATTTCAATAAAGTATTTTGATTCTTATTGGTTAATATCACAACGATCGTCCCTGTCGATAAAATGTCCATTTTAAACATTGAATAGCACAACACCACCACATAATCAATAGCTACAGCGTATTTCTTCCGTGTCATCTTCTTTTGCACCTGGAATTACCGAAAATAAACATATAAACGATAATAAACGTGAAAGCATAACATGCGATTCAAATAAAGGTGACATAAATTGCTCATGCGGGACTTTTGACAAAAAAACATATAATTACCTACTCAATGGAAATAAAACAATGTCTACAAAGGGTGACTTATTATTTTATTAAAAAAAACATTAATACCGACTGCACCGTTCTTTAAAAATACCAGACTTTCATAAACTTGAATCCCAAAACGTAACATTTAAATTAAGGTATTGTTGATCATCATTACCAAATTTTTCGACGCTGGTGTTTTAGGAATGTGGTAATGAGAGTATTCTGGTATTTTTAAATTGTGGTATTTTGGGAGTGAGCACTTAAACCCACCAAATACTCTAAGAGTTATTCGCACCTGTCTACTGATCCTATTGCCGATACATTTTGGGGATCATCAGCGTCGCCCCAAAATATCACCGAAGTGATACAAACTTGTATTATTTTGTACCTACCTATCTTATCTTGTACAGACGGCTTTCTCGGGTACACTTCTAACTCTAGAACCCTTCTTACACACACAGCTGTTCGAATGTGCAGGTTTCCTTGCGATATTTTATATAACGTTGGAGTATTGCGTACTTAATTTAGAAAAACGCATTGGTACATGGCACCTTAGGGGTTCGAACTCGGGCCCTTACGATCATGAGCGGAGGCCGCAATTCTCGTAGCACTTTTGAGCTGTCATAGGGACTTCTCGTTTATCGACTTCCGATATAGGTACATAGTTATTTTATCGATACATTATAGAACACATCATATTAAAGAAGATTAAAAGTGAAGGTAAACAACAGGCGGTCTCATCGTGTAAAGAGCGATCTCTTTCAGATAGCTTTAGAGTAGTTGAAAATGTGAAATTGAGATTTGCTATGAAAACACTGAAAAGTCAATATTCAACAATTTCGCATTTAATCAGTTCAGTTCAATGTTTTATCATTAGTTTCTCTATAAAATAAATAGATAGGCATTATATGAAAGACCGCCTGTTGTTTACCTAACTCTACTTTTAAAAAAAATAATTGTAAAATATGTATTATATCGGAATTCAATAAACGAGAAGTCCCTATGACAGGACAAAAGTGCTACGAGAATTCCAGCCTCTGATCATGAGTCGACACCCTGAGCCACCCAAGCTCTCCTACCTCTGTATTTCTTATTTGGTAGGTAGTGGTTTCGATTAGTGTCTGTAGTAACTGTAATCGTACTTGTTCATACTATGAATTAAAAAGCAGATCGGAAGTATCTCTGATAATGTTTCACCTGAGCAAATCACAGGGTGAATACGTATAATAAGCTACTTACTTAAGTAGGGCTCCCCCATCGTGCCCGGCAGGTACGGGCAGCTGGTAACGTGATTGAAGTTCTGTGACTGCATCTCCTCCTGGTCGGTCTCGCGGTGGTAGAAGTAGTTGAAGTTGGAAACGATGACCGGCACGGGCAGTGCGATCGTCAGCACACCGGCGATTGCACAAAGCGAACCGACAATTTTGCCCCAAACTCCAACAGGCCTAGTAATAAAATACATATTCATCAATTTAACTAGAATGTCGAATATTATAACACCTAGTTATTTCTACTCATGATTAAAACCACTAAGATGTAATGAGAACGCCATGACGATGAACATGCGTTAATTATTTCATACTTACCCATTTACTATGCGATATCCACAGTCGTGGTCAAGTTGGTAACAGAACATTGATACTAAATTACCTTGCACAAAAACAACTACATACGTGACTATGACACCCAAAAACGTCGCTATTTGAAGTATGGTAAATCGTTAAATTGACAATAATTTTGTTAGACCATTCGCATAGCAAAATGAGAATAAAAGATATAACAATTTCGTCCTTCACCGTTCACACTCGCCAGTTAGATTAACTATTCTTGAAATGATGCATTGCAATGTTTATCGCGTTGCATTGTTTGGTTTATCGCCAGCGCATACATTTAATAGAAGGTGAAAAACTGTTATTATATATATGTATTGCCTATTTTAGTTCGATTACTACATAACGACCGCTCCTGTTAAAATTGATTAAAATAGGTAATACACCTTAACAAGTAAAGCACTTTCATTAAACGTAGAAGGTAAAGTTGAACTGGAAAAAAAAAACAGACAATAACCTACCATAAACAGATATTACTACTACACTGACACTAAAATAAAAACACATTCCTAACAGTTTGAGATCATGCAGTAATCTAGTCACTGATAATGAAACACTGACTCTATCGAAAATGGTGTAAAAGCTATGTTCTCAATGATGGAAAGCCAATGTCAAAACAAGCGTTGATCAATCTGAACACCAATTTTACATAGTAGCTTTATAATGTAAAATTTACCAATTTTTTAGGATTCAAATAAGGAACACTGTCGTAGGGCATTCCAAATTAAGGAGAAAAAGACAAATATTCTCTAAGTATAAAGAATGTATTAGGTGATTACAAGCAAAATAATTTAAATGCTGCCCTATATGAAGGTTAAATTCACAAACGTGCATTCAAGACATAAATGATCACCATTTTCGACGAACTAAATCACAACATTGAATTACACGGGGTACGTAAACATTTATTTTATAGCGAAAGCGTTACAAAGGAGCATACATTTGGTCGTGGACGGGAAATCTTACGTACACAAATATTTGTCACTTCAACTCGTTCAACTCGATTATGTCAACTTTGAAGTATCCTTTTGGCTTTAATAATCTTTTAATTAACTCGAGAGTTGAAGTGTCTACAATAAAAGCTGATCCACTCATAAATACGCTTTTGGAAGGGCGATTGTCACACCGACGACAGCACATATCATGGATCTTCAGCACACGCAAACGCATTTCGAAGGTCGTTATTACAAAAAGGTAGGTATGGTAGGCATGAGAAATTTTACAACATAAGCGCTTCCACGTAAAATTGTAGGAGTTCAGGAAGAGATTGATGACAAATAGAAGACCGCCGTAAAATAATAACAAGACAGAAATTTGACCGTGCAATAAATAGTCGTAATAATAGGGTGGATATAGTAAAGTGATCGGGTAAGTTCTAAGCGAACCGACAAACAAATCAAAGTGAAGCAAAGTTACAAATGACGCGGCTAAAGAAAATCACAACCGTGTTAAACGTCAATGTAGGGTTGTAGGATAAAATGAAATGACGAGAAGGCATGGGTGAAACATAGGTGAAGTCGCTGTATCATACGTCATATCTCCGTATCCTACGGTCGTCATTGTCACGACCGCCCACCAAAACGCATCAGGTATGGATTTGAAGAAGCTGTTCTCACTTCCGGCCTCAGCGAAGTACACCGCAGATGAAAACAGCACCACACCTTTAAGAACAAGCACACACCAACGGCGAATACAGTGCGACATACAGGCCAGGGGACGCTTGCGAGCGGACGGGGGCAGGGTGGTGCGCGACGCGGGTTACCTCATGTCTCCATAGCCGACTGTGGTCATCGTTATAACTGCCCACCAGAAGGCATCGGGTATTGACGAAAAATTAGTATCGGGGCACTCTTTATCAGCAAAGAAAACAGCGCTGGAGAACACGACCACCCCTGCGAACACAAAGTATGTTGTGTACGCAAACCGCGGCGAGCCCGCGTCGCGCCGCCTCGTCACCGCCCGGCGTCGAGCGCGCGCCACTCCGGGTCTCAGCATCATCGGCTCTCCACCGCTCTTTAACACCCTCGCAAAACTCGGCTTCTTCGTTATTAAATGTAGCTTAGGAACATTATGATTAATTTCAAGACATTAAAATTATATTTGCAAAGTTAACTTATGACTATAATGTAAGTAAAAAAAAGATGTTTTTTCCACTTACCGATGAATAGGAAAAATATCAAAAGTCCAAGCTCGCGCATTGATGCTTTCAATGTCCGTCCCAAGATTTGCAACCCTTTGGAGTGACGAGATAATTTAAAAATTCTGAAGACTCGTACAAGGCGAATGACACGAAGTATGGCGAGACTCATGGCTTGATTGGTTGATTTATCCTGCGGAGATACTGGTGCTCGAGGGAGATTAAGAGTGTCTTCTTCTTCGGCGACAACAGTAGCCAAGGTTATGAAGTACGGAATAATGGCTATTATATCTATTATATTCATCACATCTCTAAAGAAATTAAACTTGTTCGGGCAAGCCAAAAACCGCACTATCAGTTCAAATGTAAACCAGATTATACATAGTGTCTCAATGAGGAAAAATGGGTCTGTGATATCAGGCACTTCATCCTCCTCTATCTTCGTACCGTTGGTAGTTGTATTAAAGACTTTGTAATGTTTGAACTCTGGGAGCGTTTCTAAACAGAAGATGACAATAGAGAGGAGGATGACGAACACGGAGATGATGGCTACAACTCGGGCAGCTTGGGAACTCTCAGGGTATTCAAACAGAAGCCAAATCTTGCGCTGACGTTCGTTGGATGGGAGAGGCTTTTCTTCTTCCTTTATGAAACCTTCATCCTCACTGTAATCAATGTTATATTTGTTCTTTGAAATACTGCTAAGTAAATTGTACAGTAGAAACTACTCACCAAAATCGTAAAGAGATAAGTATCTAATTCTAAAAAACTAAATAAAAACAGGCAATTTGCAAATAGTCTACACCTAAGTTTACTTATAGTGTCTTCAAAAATGGTAAATATATGAAAAATTCATACCGGAATTTGTTGGTGGCTTGCTCGCCAAGCTCGTAAAATTTTATTTCCTCGGAAAAAACGTCTAATGGGACGTTTACTGGGCGCCTGAGACGTCCGCCGCTCTGGTAGTAGTACAATATGGCGTCAAAGGAAGGGCGGTTGCGGTCGAAGAAGTACTCGTTCCTGAAGAAATATACTTTCATTTATCGAGTGAAGTAACTAAAACAATATACTAACCACAAATAGTATAAAATACATTTATCATGGTCGGCGACCACAATATTTTCAACAAAAAAAGCCGACATCAGTTGGACTAACCTATTAGGCAGGTAGGTAGGTATCTACAGTTTTAAAATAAGTATTTTTTTGCGTTTTTGAAGGCGGTTTTTGGTTTTTTAAAACATTTATATCTGTCATTATACATCACTTAGATAAATGTCCTAATACGTTAAAATGGTCTAACCTTTAATTGTACTAAGTGCCAAGTTAATCGATAAAATCTTATTTCAAGTTATCATTACTATACATTACTACCATTAAGCAACAACCCCCCCCCCCCCCGTGCCCCGTGTGGTTGCCGGGTTAGAATAGTGCCACTCCATGTCTTCCCGTGGAGGTCGTAAGAGGCGACTAAGGGAATAAAGGCTTGTAGTATTATTAGGCGATGGGCTTGCAACCTGTCACTAATACACTAGTATACATCTCAGCCTACTTGTGCAAAATGTGGTTACAGAATTATTAACATGTCTTTAGAGTTGTTGATATTTCTGTAGCTCTGCCTACCCCACTCTGGGAATACTGGCGTGATGTTATGTATGTGTATGTATGTAAGCAACAACACTGTTTGAGTCAGTGTAACTTAAGTTAATGTTACTTAATTCTAAACGAAGTAATAATTGTAATACGTAGGTTTTTAGTCCGTGCAGTGGGCCTATACAAGCTAACGAGTGTAGATAAATCTATCAGATTGTATGGAACTGATGCAGGCGACCGACGCAAACTTACGGCAGCTTACTTCAGCTTACGTCTGTCCTGTATATTTTGATTTTGGCAATCGTTAACTTAAGCAGAATGCATAGTGCTTGACATAGCTCTCAATGTCTTCCGCTGGAATAGGTATGTAAAAAAATCCTTTTGGGGTATAGAAAAGATAACAACAGCATCACTTCGCGAAGAAGCTCTGTGGTGGACGCGAAGTGGAACTACGATAACCACGTCTAGCGGTAGTTCAATTATCCACATGTGTACCCATCTGATTATCTCCAATTACAGAAACATTCATTAAAAATAATTTAAAAAAAAATACTTTTTATTGTGACGGCTTTGATGTACTTAATAATCATACAGCTTAGAATTACACAGGGTGTTATATACCTACTTAGATAGTAAATCAAACGAAACGATAGAGGACGTCAAGATCTATCAACTGACAACAGGGAAGTATTAAAAAGGTGTTTTGAAAAAAATCAGGCTTATAGAGGTTTGTCTCAAGCGCAAACTATTTTTTTCATATTATTTTCTTAACTATTTACTGAGGAGAAAAGTATTTGTGTACGTGTGTTTGCTAAAGTTGTTGTAAGTAATAAACGGGAAATGCTTTAGTGGATTACACAGTATGGATTTATTTTCAATACATTGACACTTTGGAATTATGGTGCAATTCAATAAATTGCTATGTTATTAAGTTATCAAGATTTAGAAACACAATTTAGAGCAATTTTGAGGAAGGTATACCGCTAGGTAGCGTTGTTACCAGTATCATTCAAACCTTAATAACTTCCAAATATAAATAACACATTGGAAAATTAAAACTACTTTCTGGACTGGTGGTGTAAAAAGGATTTTTGATGCCGTAATATTTACGTTAAGTTTTGGGACACCAAGTATAATCATATTTAGCAATTATATCTTGTTTCAAAATTTAAATGTTTACTAACACACATTTGTGAGCACTTTACGTTGCTTATGAAATGTAAACAGTTAAGAAGTCTAAGGGGTTCTGGGCCTCTATTCAGGTGCGTTAAGACGATATCGTGTTTGACTCGTTTAAGAATCGTTTATGTCACAGTCGCCATTATTGTAAATGACATAAGAATTATCAAAACGTTGACAATACGGAAACAGGTCAAAAACGATATCGTTATAACGCAGTTGAATAGAGGCCCTGTTCTGTTGATATCAATTCGGCTGCCATTACTGTCAAGTAAATAAGAACTTACAAAACGGTGACAATACGATAGCAATTACACGTCCAAAGTAATAAGTTTTTACCGTGGAGAATCTCTACCCAGCCAGCCGTTATTTTAGTCATGTAGTTATTCGAATAGTTGGGCTTCAGTATTCGATCAACAAAGCAATCAAAAAGATGAGTCCAGTTTTTTGGAATAATACGTAGAAAGTTGGATTTACAAAGAGTGTAAATTATTTCTTTTTTTACTGAAATCTGGAAATTATTTTCACCGCAACGTTAACTGGATAATCCAGCCCAACTTTTCGAATAGCAACAGAACAAATATCACAGCTGTGTACTAAACTGTTTACGGTTTATTAGCGATGTAAGGTAGGTACTAACAGAGGGAGAGAAAAATGAAACAAGAACTTGAATTACTTCAAAACAGTAGAAAATACATATGCGTCAAATCGAGGTCTTGAAGTCATTCTCTATCGATCTATGGCCCTAGACAACATGCAATTTGATTTGGCTAACGATATCGTTTTCGGGAATGTGTTGGACTGACGTAAGCTGAATGTGTAGGACGGTGGCGTCGAGAACTTATGTCGAATGTTCGGTAAGACGATTATGACAGGGACATTTTAAGATTCCGGACACTATGTCGTGCAACAGGGATGTTAGCATCATGGACAAAGTATCTATTCAAAACTTCGCCTCGATCACCCTATGTTCGCAACTTTTTAAGGGCCACAGAACATGAAGTGTATGTGCACTTCATGTTCTGTGGCCCTTAAAAGTTGCAATTTACGATGGTTAGGGACTTCCTAAAACTATCATAATTTATCGAGTTGACATAAGCGCCTGACGTGCGACCGTCCGGTTCGGAAGCTACGTCAAGGTTTTCCTAGGTACAACGTACGTAATTAAGGTTGCTGAAATGCGGGCAGACCGCTGTTGGCGTATTCTCTTTAACTACTTAACTGTACATTCAAAAACTAATTCTTAACCGGTGAGCTGAAAAGATGTCCAGTGTATGTTCTGTAGATGTCCAGAGCGTAATTAGAACATAAAAGTGCGTTTTCTTCGGCTTCGGACGCAGGCTCCGTCGGAGACCCAACTCTACCTCTGCCTGAGATGAGAGCATAGGACATTTTAGGCTCGTGAGTTACCTAATAATATTGATGCCGAATTTAGGAGTTGCCTTGTTAAGAGAATGGCTTTTATATTTTTTAACTTACTTTAAAATAGGATTAGTATATAATAATATCTCTCTTGTAAAACTAAAACTTACCTTATAGGGTCAAAGTATCGAATCCTTCTTGAGGGATCCCCCAAAAGTGTTTCCGGAAATTGATTTAGTGTACGTAATTGGGTTTCGTATTTGAGGCCGCTTACCTGTAACAAAATAAAAAAGGAAATTACTTAAAAAACCGGCAATGTGCGAACCAGACTCGCGTACCGAGGGCTCCGTACTCAAGTATACAATTGATGGCTATGTACGAAAACAAACACAAACTTCTCGGGACCAGTTAAGAATGTTTGAATTCAGAGATCAAAATATGCTGGTTAGTGTTATTTATTTTTATCCTAGTTTATGAACTTTAATATAAATCGAAATAATAGTATTTTTCATTTAAATACATTGAATGGAACATAATACTCGTACCTATGCGAAAAATTCAAGAGTTTGGTTAAAAGTGTTGTCATTTGTAAAAGTGCTGTAAAGTTTTAGGTGAGCCGCCATTCGTAAACTTGTTGGAAAATGATAGATCTATCCAATATAAACATGTTTTATTAAATAATGTCATACTCTTAACAAGCATTGTAACCGAGATATTAAAAACGTTTTGCGTATTTTTATAAAAATAGGGTACTGATTTGCGTAAAAAGAATTCAAGACCTACCTATTTACACTCATAACATAAAGTATTTAAGGTATACACAAGTTGTAATTAATTTAGCTGCTGATTGAAATGAATTTTACTTTTTAGTTTAGTTTATTTATTTCATGAAAAAAGTGTAATTTAAGTTTGCATTACATGTCAAAATTAAAAGTATTCTTAGCAAGATTGACAAAAGGTATAAATAAAATTTATAATTAATCATTCATATCATTTCACCAATAAGGATCGTCATCAATCATCATAATTAAATATATTATAAACTAAAAATAAAATAATAACAGTCCAAAAATAAGAAAAATGACAATAAGAATTACATTACAATATTCAAATAACAACTATAGGCTTAATTTAATGTACTCATCTGCTGAATACTGGAGGGTTTCCCATCAAAAGGTTTCTCAGTCTACGCCTAAATGTTTCGTCACATGGTTGCAAAATCTCAAATCGGCTGGTAGGTGCTCAAAGTAGGTCGGACCAATGACGCGGGGGTTCTTTTCCGCAAGTGCCATGCGACGAGGAACTGTTCTTAGGCGTCCAGTAGATCGAAGTTGTTTGCCCAGAAAGTCCACGCATGAATAGTGCGTCAATATGCGTTGAGATGTGAATAAAACTCGACAAGAAAACCTAGGTTTAAGTCCGACAAGTATACGGATAGAACATTTTTGCACAATTAGGACCTTTTTTGCATTGTGCTCGGCACTCTCATCTGTGAGTTACCCCAGATGAGAGTGCCGTAGGATATGAGTGAGTGAAAGTGAACAAAATAGACTTGTTTCAACGCGTCTACTGTGTTCGCTATATGATCTGTAGATATAGTAAACTTCGGAAACCTTTTTTTTTTACTGAGTAAATGTACGTGTGTGTGTATGAGTAAATTTTAAATGCACACATAGGCACATACATAACATCACACCTTCATTTCAATATCAAAGACTCTAAAAAGACTTCTTCGCTGGGTGGGTGCAATAGTGGGACAATTCAAAATATTTGATTTTTTACCTAACCTCAAAAACGTGTTCTACAAAGCTTATTTTATACCATACAATATAGGCCTAACTTAAAAGTTTAGGCAATCTTCCCATAGATGGTTCTCGTGCCACTACTGCCGAGTAACAAAATAGCCTGTCCTTTTCTGCAACACTGGCTCTCTTTTAGTGTGCCGCCAGGACTCGCGACGAAGGCACGCCCGTGTTTATGCAATAGTGAAACTTTTGAGTTGTGCCGATATTGTATTTATTACGTAAACGGTTTTTGAGTTGTGACCTCTTTATGTACAATAATTAACGTGCAATAGTTCAACGTGTACCTACTCAAGAAAAACGAAAAGAAAATTACTTTATTCGGCTATACCAGAGCGGTAAGTACCTACACTACACTATTAATATAAATTGGCTTTGTCCTTGACTTTTTTTTATGTTCAAGGTAGACGTTTTATTTCAACACAACAAATGTACATCATAACATATCATAAAATACAAATATTAACTAAAATAAAAATAAATTAAAACAAATTGAACCCCTCCAACGAACTCACTTGTGGCATCGAGCCTAAGACACTCTTGTCCTTGACTAAAGCCGTATTCTTAAAATATGATCTAGCTAAGTGGACAGAATCTTATATAGCAATCAATCATTTATATGATTTATTTATTTACTAAATATTAGAGGAAAAACCTACCTATAGTTTAGCTACTTAGTTCTAAACCAAAAATAATTGGTTTGTCTATATCTATACTATTATTATATTACACAGGATTTAATCGTTAAGTGTGACTAGGGGCCTATTGGATAATAGAGTACAGTCACCAGCAAAAATATATTACCCAACATTGGCCGCAAAAATATCTGACACGCTCTTATACAGTCAGTAGCAGAAGTAGCTAAGCGGGCCGCGTGTTCAAAATGACCAACGCACGTTCTTAATTTCTTATAAATAAAGTCGTGTGTAGTTCATTTTTAACAAGCGGCCCACTTAGCTACTTTTGCTGCTTACTGTACCTCTAGTAATAAAGACATGTCAGATATTTTTGCCACCAATGTTGGATAATATATTATTGCCGGTGACTGTACAAGTGTATAGTATCCATTAGTGTTTTGTCTCGTAAATAAAACTACAAAATGAGACAAAATCCTAATACTATTCGCTTGTATTTAATTATACAATAGGCCCTAGGCGATTATTCCGTAACTATAACAGATATAAAAAAAAACTGACATCGAAAGTGCGTTATTTAATGAGCAAAATGACATCATTAACTTTTTTAATATCAAACGAGAGATTTTAATATTAAACACTCCCATTCATTTATTATGAGATTAGTAGAAAGGTTTTAGTTTCCTGTTTAATCCCAAAATTTTGGATAGTTCTTGTTTGATTTCTAAATAGTTATTGATGTCATTTTACTCATTGCGTAACGTACTTTCGATAACAGTTATGTGTGTATTTATGTAACGAATAAACTCAAAAACAACTAGGCCAAAATTCTTTCACAATTCGAATGCTATATTATTCCAGATTAACATAGGCTAGAATAGTATTAGTACCCGGAGCGAAGCGAGGGCAGGTCACTAGTTAATACTATTTCTTTGATGTTTATTGCAATTGCTTTGTTTTTTTTTCAGATCAATAAAACCGAAACCTAACTCTGAAGAATTACCTACTTCATCAAGAACATCTAATGTGAAAACTTTAAGGGACGTAAAAAACACACCCGAAAACAGAAGTTTTTCTGATTTAGATTACAATCAGATAAACAACTGTTTAAGGGACGTGGACGTGCAATGCTAGAAGCCGCTAAGGCTTTTCGTGAATCACCACCGACTATTAGTAAATTCGAATTATACGAAAGCCAATTGCAATCTATAGATAATCTTGAGCAAGAACACAGACCAGCAACACTGTACCAAGTTATAAACCGAATAGTGAGTAGTGACCGCATCAATATAGATATAATACTGTCTTGAGAAGTATTGAGGCTTGACGTTAATTTTTTTTTCTCAAACAGACATAATGTGAGACTAATTAATGAGACTGTTTTGAGAGACTAAAATAAGTACTTAATTCTCTTAAGGTTGTACTTAAAAAAATGTTGTTATTTTTATAGAAGTTTAGTAAACATACTTATTAGTAACAATAAACTATCAACAATTTGAAAGAGTATTTATTTCGTAAAAACCTGATTAACATCGTGTATGTTTTTCTTATTTTAAAACTAAGCTTCACTATGATGTTCAACGAAATAATAAGAGTTAACTCAAAAATCGTAAATATTCTTTTGTGCAATAGGGGCACAACTTTAAGTACCTATATTTATACGTTTATAATTTAAAATACCAAAAGTATATAAAATATAGATATAATTCATTTTAAGTATAATACCATAAGGAATATAAAAAAAAAACAAGAGTATGATAATACTTATTTAATTAGGTTATTTTTTACATTATTGTTGCCTGCAGCCAAGTTTTATAACTTTGGCAGTCCTTTTCTAGACATTTTGATATTTTGACTTATGCCACTTTTGCACTCACCCAGCGTCTTGATAATTCAGTAACCTCATTTCGCACAATCAGGCTTAGATGATACTAGTGTATTAGTGATCGGTTGCAAGCCCAATTTCAAATGTTGGCGTGTGTAATCATGGGGGCGTATTGTTGACCCGCGATAAGGACTAACTTACTTGCAATGTCAAGGATAGCACTGGTAGTAAGGAGATCATAAACACCAAGTAAGTATGAAAAAATGTAGCTCGTTGACACTTTAATTAAGTAACTTGTTTTAAAGACAACGATGATTGATTTTTGATTTTGAATTAAAAGATACCGCGCTTTTTTCATTATTATCTTAGAACTAATGTAGCTAAAGCTAGATATTATACTGGGCTGTCCCAGATGTAAAGAAACAAAATTATTTATTTATTATAAATCGTGTATTAATAACACGAAATAAACTATACTGAATAGGCGCCTACTACAACTATATTAACAATGTTTTTATGGTTAATTGCTGCCTGTCTCATCACAGCTTTTTAAGATCTCGAAGCTACAGTGTGGGCCAATCTGGTCCACCAATAAATAAATGCAGTGAAAGATTTGGGGTTTTCCGCTTGCATTTTTACATAACGACCATATCTATCTACCTCAACAAAAAGGTCAAAAAGCAAGAAAATATTGCTTGCCAGTAATGCAATTTTTAACGACAGGAATCAGGTTCGGCATTAATAATGTCAACTTTCTATGTATTTTTGTAAACTTTTCCTTGGCCGATTAGCGTGCTCGTTTTGATCTTTAATATACGTTTGCCTAGACAATATTCCAAAATCTTAAATTCCTGGTTGCTTAGCCCTTATTCTGGCTATACCAGATTTTACTGCTGTAACAATAACAGATGTCAATGATACTTGCTCAAATGTTTTGTTTATCTTATTTATGTTTTGAGCGCTCGCAACTGTACGTAGTCCTCCTGTTATGTACTTAAATTTTCGTTTTTCTGTTTCTATAAAACATTATACATACTTATAATTCTGTTAATACTTGTTTTTTTCGATTCCTCTTCAATAAAATTATATCGTATGCGTTTTCCCGTGACATTCATAGTATAGAACAAGTCTGTTCTCATCTAGTACTTGTTCCACTTGGTTTATTGTTGAAAACAACCGAAATAGTACGTGACGCCCGGCTTATTTAAAAGATTTGACATTGACTGTTGATATGAGAGTTGGTTTAACCTTTTTTAGATGTTTTCTCTTTGACCAATTTAGTTTATGAAAATTGTCTCTCTACTTCTGGGACAGCCTTTATGTACAGAACTTAAGAGCGATTTTTTTTCAGTTATAATAAATATTTACATGTTTCGAATATGCGAGGAAAAGTCGTTGTGCGGATACGATCATTAATTCAGCTCGATAGCTTTAAGTAGTCGTTTTAGCCGAAAGGTCTTAAAAGGGACCTTATAAACGTTCCGTTTATCAGGGTGTTTATTTCAGAACCGTAGAGAAATATTATAAACGATTTCTGAACAAATATTAGTCGAATGACATAATGAAAGAAAAACCGGGCAAGACCAAGTCGGACCATGCTCAGTTTAGGGTTCCGAAGCCGTTAAGTACTTACTACAAACATAAAAATCAACAAATAATAACTAATTTTCTATAAGTCATTTGGTGCTATCTTAGATGATTTTAGTAGGTATAAACACTTTTATCACCTGTATCTCAAGCATCAATGATGTCTACTTACTCGTGATAGCTTTCCTTATAAATTCAATCTAAGTGCTTTCATTAAAGTTTTTTTCTGATTTTTAGTATTTGTAGTTTTGGCTGTTGGGGTGGGGGGGGAGGGCACTTGACTATAACAAAAATTAGCGCTTTAAAGCTTAATATGTAAAGCATACACTGATGAAGGTTTTCATGAAAACAGCTTTATTAAACAAATTGACGCAACGACCGCAGAGATATGCAATGAAAGTGAAAAGAACTACGCGCTGCCACAAGCATTATTTCATGGATGTAATTCTGTTAAGCGTATTACTAATCTGCTGTATCGGCCAATCTCACGTATCTTGAGATTCAGCAGTTACGCGTAACCAGGCTGATGCGTTTCTTAATACTACCATCTAAATATTATTTCTTTTTTACAATTTGCATATTATTTTCTTAAATAAAACACCTGTTAAAACTAGTGTAACTATGTTTTTTTACAAGTTGGTCACTTGTAAGTATGGTATCTAACTCTGAGTTAACACGTATTGGTAAGTATACCGCATCTCTTCTTACCCGACTTCGGCGTTACCCATCCAGTAGGTATATGAACCTGTCGCGTTCATTTAATAGCTTTCTTGGGCTCGCTTAATTACGTGCTCCCATACTTTTATTGTTTTAAATAGTTTTTTTAAACTTATATTATTGACTAGTTATGTAAAATTATTAGTTTAAGGAGACACGCTATTTTAGAGCTTTCGAAGCCGAATACAGTACTGGATAACAGTAAATACAGATTGTGATGCCGCAATTTGCTATCGTGAAATAGGTGTAACAGTATCTAAAAGTAATTTGACATTGAATGACGAACTATCGTCGACAACTATCTCCATGCCAAATTTCATTTAAATTGGTTCAGCGGTTTAAGCGTGAGAAGTTAACGCAGACTTTTACATTTAAAAGTTTTATAAGATTAGTAGGTATAGATGTATAGAAATTACCTATACTGGGTTATGCTATGTTTATGTCTTAGCGTATGGAAGTTTAAAGGTTATTTAGTGACGTTTGAAGTAACATATTTCACTAAAACAAGAAAGAAAAAGCATTTGTTCAGTGACATAAGCAACACCTAAGTGCAAACAGTAAGTAAGTACAAATTATTAAAAGAATAAATTACAATGGTGAACTTACTACTGACAGGAAAATAATAGAACTAATTAAGGTGTTAATAAATCCCACTGAAACGGATCGCCACTAGGGCTTGCAAATATTCGATAGATTCAGATATTCGAATATTCGACTTTTAATTTGAATGTATTCGAACAATTCGAATACTATTCGAATATACTGAAAATTAAAGAAAAATACAGACTGATGCTCATTTTCATTTATTATCAGTCTGAAAGCTCAAAAAATCAACATGAATATTTTAAATAAATAAAAAGTACCTACTTGGTTGTATAGAATGAATAAAAAATAAATAGAATTTAAATATTATTATGTTAAAAACTACTGCAGAAGGTACGAACAGCAACGATTTAGTATCAATTGCACAAATATTATGCAGGTACTTCAATTGAAAAACGACAGAATCAACAACAAAACTAAAAGAAAATAATTAAAATGGTGAAATATATGTGTGTTAAATTATTAAAGTAATCAACGCAAACCTATAATGATATTAGTGAATGTCGTGATACAGTACAATGTAAGTTTGCTGATTGAAAATTCTCTCGGCTACCTTACATTTAAACTGAACTGAACCATTACATACAATTTTACAAAGTAACAAAAATAATCAACGAAGTGATAAAAATAAGTAAAAAGATCGTGAAATCATAAATCATCACAACAAAATAACTTGAATTAAAATAATTATCTCCAAAAACATCTAAAGTTACAAATAGTAACGATTTATAACAATTAAATAAAGACAGAATCAACAACAAAATTAAAACTAAGTAAGTGAAATCAATCAAACAATCTAATCAAATAAACAAAAACAATCAACCATACATACATACATAACATCACGCCTTCATTTCCAGAGTGGGGTAGGCAGAGCTACAGAAATACCAACAACTCTAAAAGACTTGTTTATAATTCTGTAACCACTTTTTGCACGATCAGGCCAAGAAGTTTACTAGTGTATTAGTGACAGGTTGCAAGCCCATCGCCTAACAGTAGGTACTACAAGCCCTTATTCCCTTAGTCGCCTCTCACGACATCCACGGGAAGACATGGAGTGGCACTATTCTAATCCGGCAGCCACACGGGACGGCAGCCACACAATCAACCAAGTTAATAATATTGCTACATTAAAAGGTTGGAAGGTTGTTTTTTTTTTTGAAGTAGTATGCTGAGCTGACTGCCAACCTCCAGTAGTGGAGAGGAATTTCAAGAAGAAAAGGTTGGAGGTGGGTGAATGGGATGAGGGAGTGAGACATAGACAGCCGACCATCCCCGATAAATTCCGATTAGTGCCGAGGCAATGTTAAATCGGTCTGTCCGAATAACCATAAATATTCGAATAATCGAATACATTCACCGCATTATTCGAATATCAGAAATAACCGAATATTCGAATTATTCGATATTGCAAGCCCTAGTTGCAGCACCTACCAACCACGTTGGCGCCGCAACTTAATGTTGAGTGGCTCAACAAGTTGCGGCGCCAACGTGGTAGGTGCTGCTACGCTGGTCTTTTGTGGACACCGGTGTGTGTTGATGTGAGCTGGACAGCGAGCGATGTGCGACTAAAATCCTTTATAACTTTATCAACGATCGATAATTAAGAAAATAGAGAAGTATACAGAAATACGTACGTACTTAGTAAAAAGTAAAAAAATAAAAAAATAAAATAAAATATCATTGCTTAATTATTAAACAGTTTGATTTTACAAATTTATATTTTAAATTTCTTTACTGTCTCTGAAATTTTATCTGCTCTGCAAAATGTGTGTACATATTATATTGTTTAGTGTATTTATGCTGATTTGTCGCCGTTGTGGCAGCGAACTTGCCTTTGTTAGTTAAGTTAGTTTAAGTTTTAGTTGTAGTTCCTGGTTGGAGACTGAAAACCAGCAGTGTTGCTGAGACTCTTATCCATTTTACCGCACTTACTATGAACCTATTTTTGTATAACACTCTTTTATATCTTGTGTAACCTATTGTACTGTTTTGTGTTGGTAAATAATTTTTTTTTTTTTATAAATATACAGAAATACCGACAGAGAACCCATACATAAACATCTGTCTACATTTATTAGATTGGCGCGCAATCACTAGTGTCGTAGCGCCTGTACCCGCCATTCTCATGTATCCATACATAAAGCAGATCCCATTTCATAAAAGCAACAAGTTACCAGCTTTTATCAAATGGGCCCAGGTTGCGTTACCTAAAATGTACGAAATTTTACGACTCGCATAATAGGGAACATACATATTTTTCACTTCTCATGCTCTTAAAATGCTACTTAAATCTCTGCGAATCGGGACTAAAGCTCCTTATTAATCTCTAGGGATTAAAGTTTTTTTTTTTAATTTACTTTGGAAACCCCTAAACAACCAATCACGGTGTTTGTGAATGGAGGATCGCCATTTTCAGTGATTGTGTATGGACCATATTTTTGGGTGTCGAAATAACCTCAAAATGACGACTGTGCAAATATATAAATTAAAAGGATTTAATTTCGTGAAACACGATTAATTGTTACGAATATGAATCTATTTAATCATATTAAGGCCGAACTCTTTTATTATGCGTGGTCCAATTACTTTTAAAATAGTTTCCAAGTTTGAATCTGTTGGCTAAATATACAAGCATTTAAAACATCACTTTACAAAAAAACCGCGGAACTTTTTTTTCCTATTTGTATTTTGAATAGATATTCATAACTTGTATTCAGCGTACGTTGTTAAAAAACAATATCGCATTCAAAGTGATAAGAGAGTGTTTAACGCGAGACTAAACAACCATAATGACACTCGAACTACAGCCACCCTCGCTCGCAAGCTCGCTCGCGTGGCTAAACATCTCGTGTCATTATGGCTTGTTTTAGTCCCTTGTTGAACAATCTACTATTTCAACATTATGCTCTCTAGAAAGTGTTATGAAAGAGAAGAATAACCGTATTCAAGAATCAATTGTCGTGTTATTTTTTCGTAAGATATGAAGCTTTAAAGAGACATAGTTCAGACCCCCTGCAAAAACACTCAACACAAAATCGACGACAGGGATGACGTCACAGCTGCTGTTCCATGTTTAAATTGGGTTCCCTTCATCTGGCATAACTTTTTTTGGCATAATCATCACTTGGCATAATTATCGTTTGGCATACAGTCCTTTATCAGAAACCGTATACTTTTCAGGATTGTTTAAAATAGCATTGCATAGAGCCCCTTAGGTTAGGTTAGGTTTATTTTATAACAATCCTGAAAAGTATACGGTTCCAGAAAAAAATGACTGTATGCCAAATGATGATTATGTCAAGTAATGATTATGCCAAAAAAAGTTACGCCAGATGAATGTAAACCATTTAAATTATATGGGCCATATAAAGAAATATGCACTTATTTCAGAAATTACTATGTTTAAGCCGATATCATTGGATAAAA
This sequence comes from Acleris holmiana, assembly GCA_949316455.1. Taxonomy (NCBI): domain Eukaryota; kingdom Metazoa; phylum Arthropoda; class Insecta; order Lepidoptera; family Tortricidae; genus Acleris; species Acleris holmiana. The sequence goes on from OX438762.1 coordinate 51,580,238, forward strand.
ATATTACGTAAATTAAATAAGGACGCCGAAAAAAACAATCTAAACCTTAAAAGAAGAGTCTTTGAAATTACGTTATCTCAATCACTTTCTCACGATTTAACTTTGAATTATATTTGGTTGTTTTGGGCACATTATATTTCAACATGAAAACCATTGAATTAAACATTTAGCTACTAAAGCACTCAAACTATATTTGCTTTGTGTCCGTAATCGTATCGTACACCATTTGCGTAGTGTACGATAATTTTACCATTATTGGTTACGTTTTGCGTGTAGCTGTATACATTTTGTGCATTTTGCTCAGAGGCGTAAAATTTTACCCGAACAAAGTAAGTAGCTGAGTCAAACGAAGAAATGTGCCGCACTAAAATGTTTAAATATGGGTCACGACGGCAGCTACCACCTCCCTTCAACCCGACGTGTTATTCGTATGTCGTTATAAAAGACCGCCTTTGAATTCAGGAACCATTCGTGGTTACGATTTATGTGCCACGGGTAACGAAAAATTAATTAAAATCTCTGCATAAACGTGTTGTTTGGGCCAGCGACTCCACAGCGCCTACCACGCGCCGCCCTTGGAGAACACACAATAAAATGTATTTTTGGACCGGTCCATTGCCAACCGCAAAGCTACATCCGTGGCGGCGAAAGAAACATCGTGTGAAAATTCCTTGGGCCCGCGAAGCGTAAAACAAATTTATGTTCTGCAGCGTGTTTCGTTGCGCCTGTAAATATCGATTTAATTATTTCTCCTTGCGCTGACAGTAAAGTTCGCACGATGTCGCGCGCCGCGCCTGCGGCGACTTCTAGTCGCGTCGCGAGTGAACAGACCGTCGCACCGATCTGTCGCACCTCCCGTCCATGCGCATGTATAAATAACTGTACTCGTATAAGGTAGGCGCCCTGTAAAAGTTTGCAATTTGTTCACAAAACATCTTATTACCATGAGTTGACAGGCGAGTCGAGCTTTGTGTCGTATAAAGCTGCCTGATTGAGAAGGCACGTGCTTAAATGTGTTTTGTACGCACCGACGGACTACTTAAACTCGCCGGATAAAAAAACTGCGTCGGGCAAAAAACTGCCGTGTCAGGCCAATCTCTCGTATCTTTGAAAAAGCTGTTTTGAGACAAACGACTTTGAAAGTTTTCAAAAGAATCGTTTCATATCTCGCAAAATTATTGAAGGATATTTTTCATTTTATTTTTTTATGTAAAATATGTAAGTATCTACTCCTACAAGAGAAGATATTAAGAAATACAATTATGCAATCACAATTTTACTATAACATTTTGTAATAGGGAACATGCATGAAAAACAAAATTGAGTTTCATTGATACGATTTAGGAGAAAATTTAAAAAAAACATGTAAGACGCAACACAATAAGTTGTAACCGTTCATTAAAATTTTATAGAATCAAAATTAGTTAAAATTTTAAAACTTCTTTTTAAGGTTTAGATTGTTTTTTCGGCATCCTCTTTTAATGCACGTAATATTTTTATGCAATGATATTGGCTTAAACATAGTAATTTCTGAAATAAGTGCGTATTTCTTTATAATATGGTCCATATATTTTAAACATGGAACAACATTACAGCTGTGACGTTATCGCTGTCGTCGATTTTGTATGGAGTGATTTGCAGGGGGTCTGAACAATGACTTTTTAAAGCTTCATAATTACGAAAAAATAACACGACAATTGTTTTTCGAATACAGTTATTCTTCTCTTTCATAGCACTTTCTAGAGAACATTATATTGAAAAATATTTATGTTCCGTATTATGTATGTATGTCCTTAAGAAAAGGAGCAGAATAATCTGGATCAAGTTGCTTTAGCAAGATACACTGTAGAAGCTATTTATAACAATGGCCTTAGGAACATTTTTCTTTCAACTTGGCATATCTAATAATAATATTATATTTCGTTAATAAAACAATCTAAACAGATTATATTGCATGTATCGTTTACTTTACACCCCGATGTTCGAGTCGTTTGCAACATGCGTTTTCACAGGTATACGGAATAGTTATGATTGACCCGTTGTTATAATTGAAACCAGCAGTTTTGTATAAAATATGATTATGTCTTTTTAGTAGGTACAATTCTACATCGCTATATGTTATTAATGCATTAAAACTACTTTGATTAAGCTAAATATAGTATTAATTAAGAAAACAAAAAGTTGAATACATTTTTAGGGTTTCGTAGTCAAACTAGGAACCCTTATAGTTTCGCCATGTCCGTCCGTCCGTCCGCAGCCTAGCGCAGGAATGCTTAGTACTAGAAAGCTGCAATTTGGCATGAATACGAGTATGCGTATGAGTCACGCCAATAAAGTGGTACAAACAATAAAAAAATATTATTTATTAAGGGTACTTCCCGTACACGTAACGTGGTGGTGTATTTTTTTTCTATTTAAAGACAATTGGTGCCAAAAGATGATTTTAGTAGGTATAAACACTTTAATCGCCTGTATCTCAAGAACCAATGATGTCTACTTAGTCATGATAGTTCTCCTTTAAAATTCGTTATATGTCCTTTCATTTAGGTTTTTTTTTGGATTTTTAGCATTTGTAGTTTTGGCTATACAGGGGGGGGGGGGTACTTGATTCTAACAAAAAATTGCGCTTTAAAGCTTAATATTTCATAAACGGTTAAACTGTTTTTACAACCCCATTATATTTTAGACCTATCCAACGATACCCCACACGATGGGGTAGACGCCAAAAAAAATACATCCCCACGTTAAGTGTAGGGGACGGACCATAAAATATTTTTTTTTACTGTTTTTGTACCACTTTGTTGGCGTGACTAATATGCATATTCATGCCAAATTACAGCTTTTTAGTACTAAGAGTCTCTGCGCTAGGCCGCGGACGGACATGGCGAAACTATAAGGGTTCCTAGTTTAACTACGGAACCCTAAAAATGCCTTGAAACACAAAAATAAACTGTTAAAAGGGTCATACACACTCTTATAAACAAAAGTTGTCTCTCCTGGGGTCAATAAGAGTTAAGAGCTTGTGTGCATATAAGTTATGTTTTATATGATAGGTCTAAAGCAGTCCTGGGGGCCTAATATGGTCGCCTTTATCGATGTGGATAAACTTGGATAACGCTTTCATCACTCTCGCACTGACATACTGGCCAGAAAGTGACAGTTGTGTTATCCACGTTTATCCACGTCGATAAACACGACCATGTTAGGCGCCCTGACGGTATTTTTGCGTCAATGGGATAGCCAGAAAATTAGGCCTTAAAAACGTTAACTTTCGTTGTGTCCACAGGAAAGACGGTAAACTAAATCTGTGTATGACCCAAAAATAAAATAATTTTATGTAGATGTAAAAGTACAGGTACCAGGTACATAATGTGTTGCTTAATTTTACTCTTAAATAACATGACATGTCCACGTAGGTTAATCAGTAGCTTTCTGATCTTAACGATAGGTTCCAGTCTTGGACAAAGAAGCTTTTTGTATTAAGTTATAATTTTAAACACTTAAAAGTTATATTGTTGGACGTCACAGGGATCATCCTTGATTTACCCAACTATATGATTGGGTTATAATCCTTTCTTGAAAATGTGCATAAGTGCATAGGTGTATTTTTTTAATGTAGGTATTTTTTTAAATAATATTGTTATGCATTTCAGCCATCATATAAATGGTAAAATCATTAGGTTAGGTTTACAATGTACTAAGAAAGAACTCTAAGAAGAAGAAAGGTCTAAGAACCTGGTTGTCTACATAAACTCTTCTGACTCACGTACACTCAAAAAGGTTGTCTTGTATGCAATACTAATTAAAATACAATTTATTGAGCACTAGAAAATGGGTATAAGTGAGTGTAGAGTCGTTAGACACAAATAATCTAGAAATAGTACACGTTGACGACACGACATTAGGGTGAAACTTGAATCTAACAAAAATTAGCGCTTTAAAGCTTAATATTTCATAAACGGATTACATAATCGAAAAACTGTTGACCTATCCAATGACACACTACACTATAGGCTAGAGGAGAAAAAAAATACTTGCCCACGTTACGTGTAGGGGAGGTAGCCTATAAAAAAAAAATTTTACACCCTTTTATTGTACCACTTTGTTGGCGTGACTAATATGCATACTATGCCAAATTACAGCTTTCTAGTACTAACAGTCTCTGCGCTAGGCTGCGGACGGACGTAGTTTGTCTACGGGACCCTAAAAAACAACCAAATTTCCATGGACATAGCCGGACCTGTGCCAGCACCGCAAAGTCGAACCCGCACATACCAAACAAAAGTAGCGGATACCGACCCTGACCTGAAGCTGACGTGTATACGGAACTTTATTGTGCTGTATGGCGTATGTAAGGATGTGGTATTTTCAATGGCAAGTCTGTGTGTGTTAGAATTGATAAGTATAACTAATTTTAATAAACAGTCATAACCATCGTATGATTTCACTAGATATCAAATGAAAATCTTGTGAAGCAAGGCACGGGCATGCTAAAATAGCTAGTTATAATTATCGAGGTTTAGGGTGTACCCCCACGCAAGAGTGCCCACTCGGCAAACCGAGTGCGGCATTGGGTGGCTGGCCGGGTCAATCTACTCGCCATACCGCACCAACCGCAACAACTAGTGTATGGTGCTTTATTATAATTATTATTTAGTATTTTTATAACAAATGGAGTTCCGTAAAAAAACATTTGTAAACGCCACAAAATAGCCCTATACTGCGATTATCGTACAATAATAAGTACACCTTTTAAAAACCTTACTGAAACAAAAAATAACATTAATTAATGAAATTCAATTTCATACAGTAATGTAAATTATGGCAAGTATGAAATCTTTTTGTTATCATGATCTAAGATGGAAACGAGTTTCAATTTATAGAGTAGGTAACTAGCTGCTGCCCGCGACTCCGTACGCATAGAAGTCGTTCATCGGCACTCGCGGCAATAACTACCCTCTGTCCTTCGTGGATTAAGCTATCTCCCAACCAGAAATCATCTAAATCATTTCAGCGGTTTGGCCGTGAAACAAACAAAGTTACTTTCACATTTCCAATATTAGTATGCATGAAACCCCTCATCACCATCACACAATGCTATACTATCATAATCCTTACATTCATCGATCATTGTTCCCTGGCCTGGGCCTGACCTTTGTTTATCGGCGGGGGTAGGTAAGATATACCCCCGATTGCGATACAAATTAGGTTATCTCTCGATTCCCTTTTTAGGTTTCCGGAGCCGAATGGCAAAAACGGAACCCTTATAATTTCGTCATGTCCGTCTGTCCGTCTGTATGTCACAGCCATTTTCCTCAGAGCCTGTTGGCACTATATAAATGAAATTTGGAGGATAGATGTATTCTATGAACCGCTATACAATGATGTAGTAAAATTGAAAAAAAAAAAATATTTAGTGGTGGCACTCCATACATGTAACTAGGGGACGAAATTTTTTTTTTTGATGTTTTTAAGTGACTTTTTTACGTAAGTGAACAGTTGGCGAGATATACGCTACTAAAGTCGTAAAAATTCTGTCCGGGTGGGTAGCTTTTTAACTGTTAAATAGAACATTCTAATAAAAAATACAGTAGTAGAACATACGAAATACTTCCAACCAAAATTGTTTTTAACACGATACGCTGTGTAGTTATTGAAATTTTAATTAAAATAAAAAAAAAATGAATTTCAACCATGAACGTTCATCCCAGCTACGAAACCCTTCACTGTGCGTGGTCCGACATGCACTTGGCCGGTTTTTATTTGTTTAGCATATTATTACATTGGAGGTGAATCAAAAATACTCCTATTAACTTATCAACTCTTAAATTTTGCAAAAATACACAAAAAATCCAGTAAGTTATCCTCGATCAAACTACTGGTCTTTTTTCATATTGTGTTCCGTTTGTAAGGAAAATAATAGAAATCACCTTCTTAGGGTAGTCACAGAGTAACATAGGCTATGTTTCATTTTTCCACCCGTACGGAGTCGCGGGCAATAGCTAGTATTCTATACAAATAATTAATTTCATTCCTTTTAGTGATATTAATTAGGTATTAGACGAAGATTAAAAAACTAAACATCCAAATTCGATTTTATCTTCCATACAAATACATACAATATCAACTACCGTCGTCGTCTAGTATCGGGTAGCGGAACTATGCAACATAAAGTTTAACCACGTGAGAGTTGTGAGACCCGGTGTTCCAGAGGAGGTACATTATGAAGACAATTTAGTTTGAACTATATTTTCTTAACTATAAGGTTCATTTTTATTAGGGTTCCGTAGTCAAACTAGGAACCCTTATAGTCATCTCCTTCCGTCCGTCCGTTCGCAGCCTAGCGCAGAGACTATTAGTACTAGAAGGCTGTAATTTGCCATGAATATACATATTAGTCTCGCTAACAAAGTGTTACAATAAAACACGAAAATATTTTTTTTTTTACGTTACCTCCCTTATACGTAACGTAGCGATGTATTTATTTACTCGTCGGGTGTCGTTAGGTAGGTCTTTCAAAAATATTATGGGTTTGTGAAAACAATTTTTCGATCAAGGGATCCGTTTATGAAGTACTAAAAATCTGAAAAAAAAACCAAAATTAAAGCGCATATAACGAATTTAAAATGAAAACTATCACGACTAAGTAGACATCATTGGTTCTTGTAATACAGGCGATTAAAGGCACCAAATGACTTTAAATAGAAAATTAGTTAGTATAACTTTTTTTTTTTTTTTTTATGTTCGTAGTACTTAACGGCTTCGGAACCCTACACTGAGCATGGCCCGACATGCTCTTGCCCGGTTTTTGTTTCATCGATAGACATGGTATTTAAATGCAAAGGTGATTGAACTTTATTCCCTTGATGTTAGATCCAAATACCCACTCACAAAAATCACCCTGTTCGTAGTATGGTGGGCTCCCGAGGTGAGTGTTACTTGTAAACGACTCAAAATAGGACCCTAGGGTTATTTATGGGGTCTACTGTTCAATTTCTAGACAATGATTGAAAAAACATGCCGATCCTATTTTTTTTTCAATTTTGTCTTTTGTTATTTGGTACTATTGCAAACACATATTTTTTAAAAGTCAACGCCTAGCCTGTGCTATTTGCGGTAATTTTACAAACTGATGATACCATATACTCTTAGGTTTGGTTCAGGCATTAGGAAGTTATCGTGGAATAAAGAAACTCGCAAATATACATACATGAATCCTGAAAACGTACACTCTTTTTTTGGGCAGTCGTGTAAAGAGGCCCTACTTGTTACGTTTTGAAAATGTTTGTTTACTTTTAGAAAACTAGTGGCAGAAATTTTACGATGTATTATAATTTTAGAATCAGCTTATAAAGCCCTTTCATTTGAATACCCTCCCGATTGTTAAATCCGTAAAATTTATGACATGATGACCCCCCACCTACTAAAAGCTGCCAGGCTCCCAAAACAATGAACAGTCATAGTAGGTATGGCATCCTGGTTAGAGGGGTCTCGTCGCTCTATAGTTACTCTATCAGTTGCAAACCTTTGCTCGTTCAGCTGTCTATAAGAATAAGAATACATTTCTTTTAACAAAACACATGTTTACAAAACACATGTCTTTTGGTGAAGGGATGAAAGGGAGGGGGGATTAAGCGCATGACGGAGTTCAAGTGAAAATATGTCAGGATATTAGTATTTATTATCCCGAGAAACTAAATAAAAAAGTTTGCAAGTCCTATACCTTTCACTGCATAGATATTACGCAAGTGAAAGAAAGGGACGGGTTTGACATGACTTTGTGATCTTTTTTCCAGCCGCATACGCAAATTTAAGGGTCGATGTTTTTTGTAAATGAGAAAAGGCAATTTTTCTTATTATATTATCTTATTATGATATATCTAGACTCATAAATCACCATGGTGAGAGAAATGAAATGTTCTTTTTACTAAATTTCGTCCATTTAGACAATAAACTAAAAATAAAACAAAAATATACAAGTGATCGTTCATATTAGGTCCCAAATTAAAAAAAATCGCTATAAAAGGTACCTATAGTTAAAGTAGTGAGTTGTTTATAATGTTACAGGTAAGTATGTAACAAAGCTCATTAATAAAAAAATATTATAGAGATAAAATCGGTAAATCCCCTTCGAATAGGTGCGTCAAGCGTGACCAACGCGCGCACCGCGCACATGTCCGCGATTACGATACGTTCCAGCCGAGATGAATGGCGGAGGTAAACCACCTGGTCCTTTGTTGCATTATGCCTAACTCATTACATAGGTTAGGTAGGTACGGACGGCCTTGTAAGTAGCTACACACTTTACGGCCGTGTCACTTTAATGTCACGTTAGAACTGTCGCACTAATCAGGCAGAGTCGTTAAAGCGCCAAAGCGCGTGGAGGTAAACCCCAAGTGCTTCTGTATAGGTAGTACAAAAGAGAAAATACTCTTTTACCGAACAATTGTCCTCGCGTGTGACTTAGACTTATTTCTCTAATAAGTGTCTGTAAATAACTTTGACATTGGCGAAATGCACCTTAACAGGAAGTGAAGCCATAAATTAAAATTAGAATTAGGCAAGGTACTATAAAGTGTACAGCTACTTGTAAGGCTGACTGTACCAAAAATCAAATAAAAATATGAAAGAGCTTGAGGTTTAGTGTTGTGAATATGGCCAACAAGTCTTTTTCCGGTTGGCATTTGATAATTTAATTATTTATTGTTCCTGAGATAACTACGTAGGTCAGGACTATGTTTCCTTGTAATTGTTTGAACGCTAGAAAAATGTATATGCAATATTGTGGTTGTGATGGAAGGAAACTTACGTTGATCACCACCCTCTCGCAGAAGTCGTGGTCGTGGTGGATCGGCTCGAAGGTGACGACGCCTCCCTGCGGCGGCCGGCCCGCCTCCTCCTCCTGGCTGCACAGCTTCGGCAGCGACCTGCGGGCAACACCACATTACCATGAGATGACAGGGGCCGTATGAATAATTGCTTTTACCTAAATAAAACACGTTATTATAACGATATTGCTATTTTGTGCTGGAATCATTGAAAATAATCATTTCGCAGATCAATTTTCTATATTAAATTAGTGACAACGATGTAATGACAAAAAATGGGTCTAAAATAATACCAACCTTTGAACTTGGTATAAATTATCAATTAATATTGCTTAACACTGTGCTGCACCATCTATACAAAGAGGCTTACTAGTAGATGCTCCTTTGAAGCAAGGAGGAGGTAGGTACATACCAAACATACCAACACTACCTACATTATACTTTTGTATAAATATATATGGTTAGTTCTTTTGGATTTGTTGATATGAATTTACAATTCTAAGTATAAAATGTTGCATCTCACCTAAAACAAAACCTAATCAATATCAAAGTTGTCAACAACCTGCGACGCAGTTATGCAAGCCGCCATTAAAATTCCGGTTCTATTTCATAAACTACATACTGTTACGAAAAAAAAAGTATTATACGTTTTCCCTTTTGGATTTTTTGATGTAAATTGATGAATGATTATTCTAAGTATAAAATAATGCATGTAAGCCAAAACAATAAAAAATCGATATCAACCTTTTCAAGAATCTACGACGCAGTTATGCAAGCAACCGTTTTGATACCGCTTCTATTTAACAAACTACATACCTACCGTTATAAAAGGATACAGTTTGTTTGCCCTTTTAGATCTGTTGATGTAAATTAAATATTCTAGATATAGGTACATAATAGTTTGCATCTCAGTCAACGTATGCGACCATTTTGTTACCGGTTCTACTCATTAAACACACGCGCATTTAGTTGTTTTAGCATAACCAAATTATATGGTTATCGAAACACATGAACATTTATAAACAATATTAAGTATAAGGGCAAGGTGAGCAAAGAAACAGACGGGCGCCGCGGCGCAGCAGCCGCCGCCGCCGCCGCCGACCCCTTGCTCTGCGCCAGGCCCGTGGCGAGGCTGGCTCTCCGCGCGCGCTGCACCCCCGGGCGGCACTGCCGGCTAGCGCGCGGGCCCCCGCCGGCCGACTGCGCAGCCGCAGACCCCGCGCTCCGGCTCGACGCCGGCCGCGGCGGTACCACTCCAAACAATACGTGCAGTACAACAGTAGGCAATTACCAGATTAGCTTGCGACTTAACACCCTATAGTACGAGTATTACCCAAATTAGCACACATCTAAATGTAAATAACAAAAGTCAAGTAAAAAATCAAATGGGTCAAACTCTACTCAGTAAAACCTGATTGCTTCTGACATGGTTGTCATACGTTAAAAATATTTCATTTCTCTTTGATTTTGGTTTTACGGCTCGGCATCCTTTGACACCTAAATACTGAGGTGGTGAGCAATTTTCGAGATGTTATAGGTATTAACAACATCTAATTATATTAATTTTTATGCAATAAATGTTTTAGCAAATGATCATTAAAACATTTGTCCTACAAATGTTCATTATATCCTACAACGGAGTTCGAGTTCTACGAGTATCAGGAGGTAATTTGCTTGTCGCTACTGCTATGTTTATACTGTGACTCAGGCATTGATTTTGAGATGTAACAAGACTGTTGCTTCATTATGCTCAGAAATTCGCTGCACAACTAAAACAAAGTCGACAACTAGCAACCGATACAAACAGTCATTGAGCTAGCAAGCTCGCTTTTCATTAGAATGAATGAAGATTACCGATATCTGGAAGAGTGTGCTGCACGAGCCGGCTGCGCGGCTGAAGAGCGGTCGGCCCGGACGTGCTTAAATACACGTTGGCCTCAAGAACCCTCCAGTATTTTACCCGCGAACCATTTTTCTCTGCTGGGACTGATTTCAGCTCTATTAACTTTTACTCAAATAGGGTTGCCGATTAATTTGAAATTTATGCAGCATGGTTTTACTTGAGACAAAACTACCTATAACGTCATAATCGAGGATTATAATGAGTAATGACAATGGATAATCTCACAGAAACTTATGAGTTGAATACTTGAGAGTTAGAACAGTAAAGTTTAATTAAATGGATAGGTACCTACATTGTGAATGTTATTTCCATTTTGCCCATAATTATAAAACAAGAATTAATGTACGAAATTTTTTTCAAGTTGGCTCAGCCATCTGGTCTAGTTAAGAGACCAACATCCATAGATCTAAACACCGTTACAAAATTTGTCACCTTAATATTAGTAGGATAATAGTTAATAAGATTTCAATAAAATCGTATCTACTCCGGTCTTTAGACAATAAAAACAACATTTGGCGCAGAGTAATCACTTATGATATGACGCTGTAACGACTGAGCCTCTTGTTATCATTAGCCTAATGGTATGGCGGCTCTTATTCATTTGATAGCAAAAGACGTATTGTAAAAAGACTGCACTCAGAAGGCAAGAGGCAACGTTGAATAGACGCCCTGACACCCGGAGGACCTGGACGCCTGTCAAGAATACTTGTTAACGAGTGAAAAGTGTTCGAATGGTAGGTACGTGGCGGAAAGTTAATCCTTGAATTGGCAGAGTATCTAATAATGCACATACTAAAATATTAACTTTTTGTCTTTAAATCAAGTAGGGTTTGATTTCACGACTTTTTTATTGTTGCCAATTTAAGGGTTAAAAGCTATTTCATTTGTTCGATTTTCATTATTTATATGTATTACTTATCGTTATGATTATTTTCGGCCATACGTTTTGCCACTTTACCATTTGACCTTATCCCAACATTCTCAAGGCAACGTTGCACGAAAAACCTTATCCGGTGGAGTTATTTGTCCCATGTCTACAATGGCTTAAGAAACCAGCCAGCGCGGCGCACTTCCGCATTTTAGGCGCGAAGCTACAAGTACATTGGTTTGGGTGAGTATTTGTATGGGCGGGGTTGCGTGCAAATACAAATTATGCGGTAGATTAAAAAATGCAGAATAGACGCATTCGACCTATCTCAACGGGGTTTTGTTGGGAAGAGCGCTTTCTATACCTGTACTATATTCTGCGACGTTACGTCAAATAAAGTTACAAATATTTTAAACTTCAAATGAACATTAAATTAAAAGGTTATTAAACTAAGAGATTTTTTACATGCAATTTAGTAAAGTACCATAAAGGTAGTGGAAGGAGCATTTAGTTGAACTGTAAGGCAACAAGCGTGCCGCGGCAGCAGCGGCCAGCAAGCGTCAAAAGTGATCAGAACTGACTTTTATCTGTGCTAATTTTATTTTATAAAATCCATTATTGATTTATTTTTGATTTAATGTATAGATTATTCCTTAGTCTATAATTTTTATTCAACTTTTATCTTTAGCAGTTTCTAAATTAAAGACCTTGAAAGGGTATTTTCCTCATCATTTCACGTAAAAATATGCTTTTCCTATTTAACTTAAGAGCTTTCAAATGATAATAGACAAGATAAAACATTTCCCTCTAAATACTGCAGTTATTCCAAATATCACTACGATAGCTCTACTGCCGTAACACCAAAGAAGGCGGCTGACTGTAACCACATTTAATTTGAGTATGAACAGATGAATATGAATATGAACAGTTATGGCAGTTCAGCCGTTTCAGAAAAAGTCATCTAATGAAGGTTACATTTTTAGTATTTGGTACGTACCAAATACCACTTTCAAAATTTACCCATTTTTGACGAAATTCGGGCACACGTTTATAGCACTTAATATATATAGGTAACTATAATTGAACCATTATGAGCGTTCATTCTTACTCGTTTTAATTAGCCAATGTTACTTTAGTTAGATGTGCATAAAACTAACTAAACCTAGTAATGGATTTTGAGTAACAGTAGAATAATATCCAAACAGGAAAGTGGAGGCCGATAAATTTAATTTACTAAAAAATATTTACGTAGGTACATGTTGTTTTAAAATAAATAGCATTTAGTAGTTAGCACCTGCCAAACAGGGTAAGCACACTAAGCACGCGGAGCGACAACCCTTCGCCTCGCCTCTCAGTCGTCAGAAAGTGCTGTCGTGTCGTGCGTCCTTCGGCACAACCAACCTCGAGAAGCGTCGACAAACCTTGTTTTTTAAAACGCCTAATTTCGAGTGGATTACTCAACAACATTTTAAGATAACAATAAAATACCTCTATACTGTTTGTACGAACCGCCAAAAAATAAACGGAATTTTGCGAAAGATAAAATGTGACGAAATGTTACACTATTTGTTCCTTTCAATACGAATTAAATCAGGGTTGTAAATTGATACGAGTACCTACCAATCCTTAGCAGGTATGATCACATTGAACGCTGCACGATAAAGAGAAACACAGGTATATGGAAAAAGGAATAGGTCCGCCTGAGTGATATTTTCTCATCAAATATTTACATTGAGTAGTGCTGATTCCAAAGCCAGCCAGAAGAATAAGCGTTTTTCTAAAATACAACTTCCGTCTTTTTTGTCAGGGTGCTTGTAACTATGTACTTAACTACCTAAAAGGTACTTATTTTCCTTTACACTAGAGTTTATTTTGTAAGTTACTAGCAAATTGAATATTAGGTTTCGCATTTATCATAAATACGAGTAGTGTTCCTCGGAACTATTCAGGTTTCTACCTGCAGCTAGGTTCCTTCGTATTACTCGAAAACGGTTGTCTTTCCATTCCCACCCGATGGTTGGCAGTCTTTCATCGTGCGTTTGACAATGACAGTTCTAGAACCAGCTTATTGCGGGTCTTTCACTAGACGAGCATTTCCTTGATTAAGGCCGGCGACGCAACTACGACTGCTCTCCTGGGGGGTTATTATGACATAACTATGCAGTTCTGTTTACGCTCAGAGAAAAAGACAGAGCTATATAACTGCCATAGCTCTGTCCCTCACGCTCACCGTAAAATGAACTGCATAGTTAGGTCGTAATAACCCCCCTGGTGTTGTCAGTATGCATATACATAGGTGGCGGTGATGACTCTCCGTCAGGTGACCCGTTGGCTCGTTTGCCTCCTACAGCATAGAAACGTGGTGTAGCCATATTAAACATGGGTTTATAGGACACCCTAACTGGGATACCTGCGCTTAAAAATTATCTCCAGTTTTAATAACGATTCAAAATAAGTAGATGATGGTAACTGACAGCAGAGTGTGCAGTTAGTTACCATCGTCTACTTATTTTCAAAACGCCGTCTTGAACGCACACATTCAAACTCAATTCCTGCGCGTAAAATTATAAAAAAACGGTACAAAAATGAAGTTATTTTTAAGTAAAAAGTCTACAAGTATCACTCGTTGAAAATACAGAAACGTGTAAGTAGGTATATTGGACATACGAGTATTTAGTATTTATTTTCGAATTTTACCATTTAAACATTTTAAACAATGAAACATCAGTAACTTACATATATTTATACCGGTTTCGTTCACAAAACCCACTGGAATCTAAAATGAATGTTTCAGTGCAAGCTCAAGCAACCATTGAACGCTGATTGAACCTAAGTTTTGATTTTTCCGTTTTAAGTATTATGATTGGTAAAAATCACATTGTAGATAGTTTTGAACTGAATCAATTTACATACGATTCAAAGGAATCTATGCACTGATATGAAAGATTTAGGTCAGAAAATCGAATGATTACTGCTGTCGGGTGGCAACGCATTTTTTGAGTGACAATCAGGGCCTCTATTCAACTGCGTTATAACGATATAGTTTTTGACCTGTTTCCGTATTGTCAACGTTTTGATAACTCTTATGTCATTTACAATAATGGCGACTGTGACATAAACGATTCTTAAACGTGTCAAACACGATATCGTTTTAACGCACCTGAATAGAGGCCCAGGACTGCCGTCGGGACATAACGAGAATGCCTTTTTATACTTTAAAGTAATATTAGCTGTTTCCCGCGACTCATTTAGTCGAACTCGTTTATCGCTATTCCCTAAGGAACTGCCAAAATTTTCGGGATAAAAAGTACCCATTGTACCCCGGGACTCAAATTATTTCCATACTAAATTTAATCTAAAGCGGTTTAGTGGTTTATCCGTGAAAGCGTAACAAACATACAGAGAGACAGACAAGAGTTACATTTACAAGTATAATATTAAGTATGGACACAGGTTCCGTATTCCTTTGAGGAGTGTACAGATCGTTTACAGTAGTTTAGGTCATGTATTACCTAAGTAACTTTTCATAAAAATTACCGCTCACAAAGCTTACAACTTTTTTTAGATTTGTCCTATCTTAGCCTAAAAAAATATATTAAGACGTATTTTTTACTTATATATTTTGATTATTCGACAGTCAGAACGTGTTAAAAAATGGAAAAAATCTTTAGGTAGTATTTTATATTTTTTTATTGGTCGACATTGGGATTATTTTTTATATTTTTATATTTAATAACTTGAAAGGAACTGGTACAAGTATATGCTTACAATGCGCTCCTCAAAGGAATGCGTCACATTATAGACCACCCTGTAATACTTACTCGTCGTCGAATAGTTCTTAATATAATACATACATTGTAAAAACAACCATCTAAACCACAGCTACGATACGGGGGCGGTAGAGCAATGCACGAGTAGTGCATACAATAAGGTTGTTCTAATAATAGCAGACTGTGCTAAATTAACCGTTGTTTTGGTAAATAAATAAACACGCGGTGGCAAGCGTGGATGCCCAAATACCGAAGGGCGAGAAAAGTCCTCGCCATGATTTTTAACGTATTATTAAGCTGTTCCTACCTCCCGCCAGACATGATATGAGGACTGTCGTTGTTCCTATGTTCAAAGTAAAACGGGGGATGTGTGTGTGTGTGTGTGTGTGTGTGTGTGTGTGTGAATTATAGACCCAACTTGCTTGCCAGAATAATAGCTAAGATACTTGACATTGTGCGTAATTTATTATGTTTATATTAAATTTCTATTATATTTATTAAGTAACGATTCATTTTGGGCGTTAATTAGACATATACATAAAATTGTTACTTAAAAATATTGATAATTTTTTTAAGATTATTAAGAGATTGGTATTTATTTTCTATCTGTGTAATCCTGTCGCATTTGTACTACTAATTACCAAAAAAAAATTAATTTCAACTTCGCAGGATCTCGGTGCAACAAGCTTCTACATACGTATACGTATTTATAAATTTGTATGGAAATACTTACGGTTGTCCCAAGTCCCTAAACATATTAAACTTAAAGTTTACTTAGAAAAAATGTTTGTTCTATTTATATCTTAATCTACATAATAAATACGGTTATAAACATTTATGCGAAATTAATAAATGACTAATATCTGTCTCTTATGATATAAGAAAATCTGTATTGGAGTAATATTTTTTAGGTTTGTATGTTCTTCACAGTTCTTGTTCTTCTTATTTATTGTTTAATCAGTAGGTATTGCACAAAAATATACATTTGAGCACAAAATATGAACTTTATGCCTAGTGGCATTCTTTATATTTTGTGGAATGTCACAATCATAGGATACCACTGACATTCGGTAGCAAATTGTTTTATAAGTGAGTCAGCGTTTATTCGTAGCCCACAAGACAAAGCCATTATTATTACATGAAGGTCATCGAGTAACCCTTGGCTCCATGGTGCCTCACTCGAGTTCTCTTGGGAAAATATTTAGCCGCATTGGGTTTTAGTTTTAACCTAACGAGGGCGGACCCCTTTTTCAAATATTTCCCTTCATCGAGAAAAAATGGTTATGATAGCCATCAATATGCCAACTTGTACGAAAGAAACTGCATCTTAATAGATTACTTATACTATAGATTTCACATACATATTAGAGCAACAAGCTTAAACTTACAAGAAACTTGCAAGTTTAAACTACTTACGCCTTGACTAGCCACTTGATTTCAAGCAGAAGTGTTCTTGCCAGTGTATTTGCGGCCTTATGGAGGCATTATTTACAATATTCTATCTGACCGTATTCCACGGCAGCCCGGTTTCGGTCACCGACTAGTGTAAACAGTTTTTCCGTAGTAATGAATCCTGGGCCTCTATTCAGGTTCGTTAAAACGATATCGTGTTTGACACGTTTAAGAATCGTTTATGTCACAGTCGCCATTATTGTAAATAAATGCGGTCAACGACCTGATGAAAAACTTATCAATATATTCAGGTTCGTGTGCCTTCGTCCTAGCTATTAGCATAATGCACTCGTAGTCTTCACTAAAAGCGACCTTCTTTTACGCTCTTTATCAAATAAATACAACAATTTTTTTTTTCAAGTTTTTACCGTAAAACTTTGATTTTAGGAACCATGTATTCGCTTACATAAAAAGTAAATTGTTCCAAAAGATTTACAAACACAACCGAGATTCGAATCGAAAATGTTATTCCAGAAACATACGCAAATCATTCAATTGCGATAATTTGTAACTTGTAAGTGAGGATGCCCAAAATGAATAAAAAACAGAGTATTTTTGAATGACCATTCCGAATGATTTTGCATCGACATTCTATAATAGTTATTTGTGCAACAAGAGAGCAAAGTTGTTTTTTGTTCCGAGCAAGCGAAGGTTTCTAGGTTAGAATCCTGAGTGCAGCGAGGAATTCAAATATACGAGACGCAAATAACTTTGATCTTGTGTTGCACATACAATTTTTTACTTTAGCAGCGAGAAAATATATCCTTTATTTACACACATATCATAAACCCTCTATGATGCGCTCAAAAACCGC
Organism: Acleris holmiana; assembly: GCA_949316455.1. Classification (NCBI taxonomy): domain Eukaryota; kingdom Metazoa; phylum Arthropoda; class Insecta; order Lepidoptera; family Tortricidae; genus Acleris; species Acleris holmiana. Next base: position 51,597,873 of record OX438762.1, read on the forward strand.
AAATTACGACTAGCATAAAGATAAACTGTTTTATTAGAACACATTTCTTATTTATGAAAATGTTATTATTGCTTAATAATGACATCAAATTCGATATCAATATTACATTAAACTTTCGAACATCTTTAAAAAACAAAGCAATTTTATTTGACATCGATTCTAATATCACTCGAGATGACATTTTATTCGAAATGAAATTTCAATTGCATACAAATTTGACAAATCTCGCTTGTTACTTGATATCGAACGATATCATAGCAGGGGCCGACTCTAGTTAGTCTCTGAATAAAAAAAAAAACTACGGGTGCTAAACTACACTTTCCGATTTAATGACTTAAATGAAGTAGCACTACGAGTAATATTTTGATGATTTTATTATGAAGATAGTACCAGTATCCTTAGAATAAACCATTTCTTTCTTTCTTTGGTATAATATTATTCCCCCGCCATGGAAAGATGTATTTTTTTTGTCCTACGTATAAATTGTTGGTTGCTACTCTAATCGATTTTTCATCCGAGGTGAAAATGACGATCGCTTATAAAGTTGTCTACTTTTAAAGCGTTAAATAATACACAATTGTGGAAATTTTAAAATAACTACTACGTGATACGGGTGAATAGCAATTATATTGTACATAGTTAAGGACCAAACTGATGTCAAAGTTTAATTGAAACATAATATTTTTCCTTCGTGTAACGAAAATTAGTCATACAATTGTATGGTCAATCTTTGTTACACAAAGGAAAAATATTTTGTTTCAATTAAACATTTACATCAATTAGGGCCTTAACTATGTACAATATCTTTGCAATTCACCTATACAGGGCCTCTATTGAGGTGCGTTAAAACATAATATGAAACATAATATTTTTCCTTCGTGTAACGAAAATTAGTCATACAATTGTATGGTCAATCTTTGTTACACAAAGGAAAAATATTTTGTTTCAATTAAACATTTACATCAATTAGGGCCTTAACTATGTACAATATATCTTTGCAATTCACCTATACAGGGCCTCTATTGAGGTGCGTTAAAACAATATCGTGTTTGACACGTTTAAGAATCGTTTATGTCACAGTCGCCATTATTGCAAATGACATAAGAGATATCGTTGACAATACGGAAACCGGTCAAAAACGATATCGTTATTACCTTGTAGAATTCCAGCCCTTTATTGTAAATTTAGTTATGAATGGACAACGCTGTGATAGTAATATGACATCACTACGTAAGTAGGTACCTACACATTTGCTTTTTTCAGTGATGGTCGTGATTGAAATAACTTTTTGTACCTGTTAGGTCGGTATGTCCTAAGCTAATAATCAAATTTTATTTCGAGATCCTACTCAGTTAGCTAAAAACGATTAATAAAACCTAATCCAAAGTACAAATATGTTTTGTAGGTTGTTACGTTTCCTATTTAATGAAATAGTTAAAATCCGAGTAATACTTAGGTAGATTGCCTTAAACTGTTCGTGACCAAAGTTTCTCGAATGCAGGTTCGGACCAATTCTTGGTTTTCTGCCTTTTCGTCGACAAATCTTTGACAAATGCATCGTATCGCAACCAATTCATTTGCCAACCCACTTTTTCTGTAACCACAAATGTTTCAGGATTTTTATAACCTAACCTAACCTAACCTATAAGGTTCTACACGATGGTCCTGAAATAAATCCCGACACTGTATACAAATACAGTTTCGGAAAAAATTGGGTTGTCAAATGGTATGTTCTTGAAATGAATCATTTGTGAAACGTTGGTTTAGAAATGATAGGATCCCCCAACTCTTACCTAGGTAAGTAATTAACAGAAGAACAGAGCTAGTAACTATGAGTATGTATTTGAAACTCTGCGTAAAATATAATATAGGTACCTAGTCATAAAATCATGAAGACTTGTAAGGCAGGTACGAGTAGGTTAAAGTCCTGTACCAGGCAAAGAAGTTAATTTTAAATGTATACCTACCCTTATAAAGAAGGTAGTCAAGAATAAGTACCTAATCGCTAGTGCCACATCCTTCTACCGGCCCAACCCCCTCTAGACACTAGAAAGTTACGTAGTCATACAAACAAGGTAGGTACCTATATGGGTTTATTTCGTTTCACAATTAATTAATTAAGTACATAGGTATATACCTACATAATATAACATTACCCCTTCATTCCCAGAGTGGGATAGGCAGAGCTACAGAAATACGAGGGACGTTTCCAAAAAAAATGTAGGTAAGTACATAGTTAAAGGGAAAACAAAATCACGATGGCTTTCTTTGTGTAACGAAAGTTAGTCATACAAACTAGATATATGGGTAATTTTCGTAACACAAAGGAATCAATTAAGTTTTGTTTTAATTAAAGCCCTTAAATACCCACCAATAACCCTAAAAAGACTTGTTGATAATTCTGTAACCACATTTTGCACAAATAGGCTAAGATTTTTACCAGTGTATTAGTGACAGGTTGCAAGCCCATCGCCTAACTGTACTACAAGCCCTTATTCCCTTAGTCGCCTCTTACGTACGACATCCACGGGAAGGTCGACACAGGGTAAGTCAAACAATTTATCAATTAAGTCTTATTTTATATAAAATACGCCCTCAACTAGATATGTTTTTATTTTTATTTAAACGACCTACTATACCTAAAACAGGACCTAGTCAGAGAGACAAACAAACTTCTTAAAATACCTACCTAGGTATAATGATCTAGTGAATGTGCCAGGCCAGCCTTTAGTTTCACAATCTTTCCTATCAAAAGACCCAGTGACCCGGCGTGAATTTTGTAAGGGAGAACATGAATACCAAAACGCTGTGTCGCTGAAAAATATAGGTCACGCGAGATATCGCTCGGATATGAAAAGAATTCTTGAGACGACACTCACCAGACGTCACTCGACAAGGTTTGTTAGTTCGAAGCAGTCGAGCGAACGCGAGGCGCTGTTAGTAGTCCGCGCGAGTCGCAAGGTGGCGGACTCACCAACACATGTCGAAATACTCCATGAAAACGTCGATGTACGTGAGCGCGGAGCGCGGTCGACGCGGTGCGGCGAGCAGCGCACGGCGGCGAGCGCAGCCGTACTCGCGCGCGCAGCTGTGGGCGCGCGCGTGACGCACGCCACATCCTCGCCGCCGCAGCCGCAGCGCACTTTATGACGCGCTGTTTAGAAGCATGATGCCACATGTACTATTATACCGTTTAACTATACGCACCTTTGGTCCCCGCCTTCCTCCTGGGCCCGGGGGCATTCCTGCCTCGGCCTGAGGACAGGCGTCAGCCCCCATTTCTCGACCAACTCTATGCGAGCAATGGTGGCTGCTCAATGTAAATATGTCATCGGGTCGGTGCGAGTGCGGCGGAGCAGCGGGGACGCGGCGGTGGGGCTGGCAGGCCCGCTGCGCCCCCGGGCCGGCTCGTAGCGCGCGCCTCGGCCGCCACCTTACTCGCGGGGCAAGACGGCCGCGCCCTGGGCCGCTGCGCCGCCGCTCCTCATAGCGCGCCTACAGCGGCGCGCAGGCTGGCACCATCGCGCGCCAGCAGGGCACGCCCAGCCGTCGCCCGCACCTACCCGTGTCAACTACTCGACGATGCACTGCGCAACCTCAAGATCCACCCGCACGAAACCCCCTTAATTTGATAAGATATGTATCTTTGGATATGTGAACGCTGATCGCGCGAGTCCTTACGTAATGAGCAAGGCGCGTGCGGGCGCCTCACCGGGCGCAGCGAGTCATGGTTTCTGACAGAGCCGCGTTGCGGTCGCGATGCGCGAGCAAGCGCGTGTGTCGCCAGAGCGTGGCGGCGGCGTACTGGGGCGGGCGCGCTTGCGTCCTGCCGCCCGCCCTGCCGCGCCCCCGCGCTGACTCCCGCCCGCCCTTAGCCGCACGCGTATCGACACAAACGGGAACCACTGCATCGCGGTCCGCGGTCCGGCCCCCCCAGAGCGAATCTCTCATCATGACAATTGCTCTGTTATCCGGCCAAACTATATTTGGGAGTATTAGGTACACTAAGAAAATGCGAACTTCAAATAAAAATAACTACACAAAGACTGAAGTTCTTGAATCTCTATCATAGTAAAAACAAATCATTCAATATTTGCTAAGACCTTCCAAAAGAGAATATTAAAAATATTATGCGACCTGGGCCTATATTCAGGTGCGTTAAAACGATATCGTGTTCGACTCGTTTAAGAATCGTCTGTGTCACAGTCGCCATTAATGTAAATGACATAAGAGTTATCAAAACGTTGACAATACGGAAACACGCCAAATACGATATCGTTGTAACGCAGTTGAATAGAGGCCCCGGGCCTATATTCTACTGCGTTATAACGATATTGCGTTTGACGTGTTTTAATTTGCATTGTTTTAACTGTGCCGCTATTTTGGTCTAGTAGTACATAAGAGTTATCAAAACCTTCGCAATACGGAAACACAACAAAGGCAATATCGTTTTTACCCCTGCGTAACGTGGGAGAGATAAGTATCTTTTTGTTAGGATGAATAGAAACAATACCGTCTCATAATTAACGTAACTCATGAAGAATTTATATTTTAGCACAACGGCCGGGTTAGAACAGTGCCGCTCCATGTCTTCCCGTGGATATCGTAAGAGGCGACTAAGGGAATGAGGGCTTGTAGTACTGTTAGGCGATGGACTTGCAACCTGTCACTAATACACTGGTAAACCCCTTGGCCTGTTTGTACTAAATGTGGTATCACAATTATCAGGAGGTCTTTTTAGAGTTGTTGGTATGTCTGTAGCTCTGCCTACCCCACTCTTGAATTGAAGGCGTGATGTTATATATCAATGTAAGTAACTGGTATAGATTGATATAAGTAAGTAATCTAATCTAGTTTCATTACTGACGCAGTTAGCCTATACTCGTAGGTGGTGGTGACCCTGCCTACAAAGCTTAGATGTCCGGGCACGGCAAATATTTGTGTGATGAGCGCGAGTGTTTGATTCTTGGGTGTTTTCTATGAATATGGATAAGTATTATTGTCAATGTATGCTTATCGTTGTCTAGTATCAAAAGCACAAGCCTCGAGCTTAGTTTAGGACTAGATCAATTATGTAGTTTGAGATTGTCCCTTAAAGGCAATAAGACTTAGACTGGTTCTGAGCGGTGAAATAAATACCTAGTGCTACACATATAATATACTTAGTGTGGTTTGCACTCCGAATAGGTGTCTGATTGCCTTTAGGTACCAAATACCAATCAATTGAATGCTCGAGCTCGAAATTTGGTCGAATCCTTTAAGGATTATCCATGACGGCACGCCCCTCAAGCCAAGGTGACGTCGCACGGTTGCGTCTATGTATTAAAAACTAGCTGTTTCTTGCGACTTCGTCCGCGTACAGAAATAAAACAAAGCCTATGTTACTCTGTGATAATGTAGCATTCTAATGGTGAAAGAATATTTGAAATGGGTCCAGTTGTTTTTGAGTTTATTCGTTACAAACGTAAAAATCTTTCCTCTTTTATATTACGAGTATACAGATGAAGTATCGCACGCAAAAACTATATTCTTCCCATAACTTCAATCCTTATCATTAGCTCAAGCTTTAAGGAAATAAGGGATCGAGCACATGAAATATATTGATGGACACTCTCACACATCGTAAATTCGTTTTGTAGGTAATAGGAAGACGCACGCGTTACATTGCAAAGACAAACTTTAAAAAAATAACTAACTGAACGTCAATACAATACAAATATTCTTTATTGAACACCACATACAAATACAGCATGAAAAGTAAAATACAAAAAAAAGATTCTGAAAAAAAACGATTCTCACGGGATTTTTGCCACACAGGATTTTGGGCAATTACCTACATGGCGGAGAGTAACGCAAGTTATAAATTTCTGGCATTCTGCTTGTTTTTTTTGTTATATTTCAATAACATCACGCCTTCATTCCCAGAGTGGGGTAGGCAGAGCTACAGAAATACCAACAACTCTAAAAATACTTGTTGATAATTCTGTAACCACATTTTGCACAAGTAGGCTAAGTTGTTTACCAGTGTATGAATGACGGGTGTAGTGTATCTCTATGTACGTGTTTAAATTTATATCTAGGGGAATATTACCAGTAAAATTTAAAAAAGCACACTTCGTTGTGGTAAATTTTGTTACATTATCGTGGAATGACCCTTGGTTTGATCGTTAATTATGTCTGGATAATATATATGCCCGTATTGAAGGCTATTCTCGTGTAAGGGAACACAATATGCCCCTGACGTTATTAGCCAATTCATTTATCCTACGTATTAGTCATAATGCTAGTAATAACTAGCAAGTTCTGCCAAGTTTAACCCCGTAATTATTGTCAGTTCTCTTGAAATGTAAATAATCCCCAGAATAGTGTAGATTTTACATCACATGCTCGTATCGTATCAATATACTCGTAGTCTACACGGATACCTTGATGATGTACTGCTAAGTATGCTCAAAAGAAAAAACACCACGTTTCTCCAACCCAATTAATTTGAGACAAAAATATATTAGTACGGAAAGAGATGTCACAATAAAATTAGTGTAAAAAAAATGGTCGGTGTAGCTGATATATAAGTGTCAAAAAAATAATGAAATATTTGACATTTAAAAATACCATGTTAATGTTGACCTAGAGACGCCTGGTTTTTTGCAAAATTATTCCTCTTCAAGTCATTAACAACAAACTTTAATTACAAAAGAACCGGACCAGTAGTTTTTTACAACTGGTGCAAGGAAATTAAAGGAAAATAATGCACAAGTATAAGTTCATTATTTTATTTCATAGTTTAATTTAAAAAAATAGCTTTCCGACCGCCATTTCGCCTGCGGAGAGTCAGTAGGTACTTTAGTTTAAAACATAAATAGGGTTTCAAAATCATTACCCTTCCTGTGCTTCGCCGTAGTCGGGTAAAAATACAGATACAGTTTTCACCACCATAAAAGAGCAAGATTTTTCCAAAAAGGCCAGAGGCCCTAGACTAGGTGCTTAACGCTAACGTACACGATTCTCGAAAGCCATCAACATTTGTTAAACAATGAAATTCTTATTTTACATTCTCGATAACGATAATAACGTTCGCCGAATGTATCTCGTCTTGCGCCAATAATTATGTATTTTTTCATTAATAATTTAAATGTTATTTCTAATAATGTTACGGCTTGTTTGGACCTAATTAATATACTTATTATCAAACTGCGACTAGAATACACTTCAGAAGTACCGTTACCACAAAAGTACATATAATAAATAAATATAATTAATTATAAGTATCTTCATAGTTAAACTGCAGACAGTTATACATAAAACATTTACAAAGATTGGTTCATAATAATCATTCAGTACGAATAACAACTCAACCTATTCTTGGTAAATGCTGTCATATTTGTTTTATAAAAAAAATATGAAAGTCATAAAAGTATGTGACGAATCAATGTCATTATTCTCCACATAATTTTTTTGTTACCGATTCACTGTACCTGTCGAAAATAACTTTACGTAGTATACAATATGAATCCTGGTAAAGTATTAAACGGTCGGTGCCGAGAAATCTAGACGCGGGAGCGTGTCAAGCCAAGTTCAAGAAACAGAACTGGCGAGCCGCACCGTGTGTAATATTACACGAACCATTTGGAGCCACTTTTGACCCCCTCATAAATCAAAAACTATTTTACATAAACGTATCAAATTTGGCTCATATATTGAGACTTGCGAGATACATGTGTTCTAAATTTCATAAGCTTATCTCAAACGGTTATTTAGATATTAATGTCCAAAATTCCTCATTTTTATCATTGACTGACCTATAGACCAAAACTCTAACCCAGTTCCAGATGACCTAGAGAGTTAAAATTTGGTATGCAGATAGGTAATTAGATGAATACAAAGGAATAAATAAAAAACTGGCGATTTTTAAATAATTAGATTCTATTATGAACGCTCAACATAAATACCTAATATTACTTAGGGTACCTACGTTATTAACTGGAATTAATTATTATTTTTATATTTAGCGCACATCAATAGTGTAAAATCATTACCTACTCATAAATAATGATAAAATAATAGGCATTTAGATTTTCGGTATATACACGACGCGCGCGCGCCGGGTGACGCCGGAGCGGCGCTGCGCTGTGACAACCGAATCGAACCGTTGACGCGAACGTGGCCGAGCGAGCGGCAGCCGCGCTCATAAGCGCGAGCGCCGTCTTGCTGTCCGGTTGTCTCTCGATATCTGACCTATAAGGTTGCGATTTATGCTGCGAAATTGCTAAGTTTTCTTAAGGAAAACTTATAATTTGTAGTAATATTATTATTACAATTTCTTTAATAAGTAGGTACGTACGTATAGTATTATAGTATAGGCAATAGTTTAAATAAATAATAGTTTTATAGTTATAAGTAGGTAGGTGTATATACTTATTATTATTACAATTCCTATAATAAGTAGGTACGTAGGTTTAGTATAGTATAGGCAATAGTTTAAATAAATAATAATTGTAAAAATTATTCTCTGCTGTGGGCTTGGCAACGCAATTGTTTTATATTTATAAAGTCTACTTTTAGTTTTGAATTTGTCCTTTTAAAAGGACCCACGGCGTTACGAGGATATGTACTTACCTACAAAAAGTAATGATATCCCACCAAAAACATAAATGTAAAAAAGGAGAGCCAAGTTCAATACAAAAATTATTCTCTTCTGTGGGCTTCGCCGCAAAAAGAATGGAGATCTGAGATTGAGTGCCAAGTTATATGCAAAATCCAAATATGTAGTCTAAGGGCTGACTTGGCTGGTTTTCCCATACGAATTATATAGCCTTCGCATGTTCTAAAGCTGTTACCTTTCGGTTCTTATTTTATTATTCCGAAAATTTGGCTTGCTGGTAGAAACTACCCATCGAACATAAGGCTCTTCCATGACTGTGTAAAAGTAGGTACTTAATAATAATTCGTATGGGAAAACCAGCCAAGTCAGCCCTTAGACTACATATTTGGATTTTGCATAGAACTTGGCACTCAATCTCAGACCTCCATTCTTTTTGCGGCGAAGCCCACAGAAGAGAATAATTTTTGTATTGAACTTGGCTCTCCTTTTTTACATTTATGTTTTTGGTGGGATCATCTTCAATGTATTAACATATTTTAATAATAAAAATGATAAAACGAAGGTTCATCTGAAGTTTTTGATAGTTATTTTAAGTGTAAATGTAATGATTTCCGAGGTAACTATTTCAAACGATACGTTACAGGAAATAAATAGATTACTGAATAATAATCGCTAAGTTTTAAATCGTGCGGTGGCTGCGACGGGTGTTTGCAATAAAACAGTAAGTAATCTCAATAAATAAAAGAGACTGTTTGTTGCCAGAGAAAAGTCTCGGAAACTAAGCACTGCTAAAAAGGAAAACGAGGCCAAAAAATATTTTAGGCATTTCGACAAATAGGTATGTGCCTGCGTATTTTTTTTAATAATTTGTGTTTTTCCCCAAGTTTTATTTTCTTTGTACAGAAATAAGTATTTTCATTTACCTGCTCACTTTACCATTGACAATGTCATTTAATGTATTCATTAAAAAACGGCATAAGTATGTGCTCAATTGTATTCTAATCGCGGTTTGATAATAATTAAATGTTCGTACCGGTGGTAATGGTTTTTGACATTCATAGCTGTGCATTATATAATGCCTAAATTGAAGAATAAAAAACTTTGACTTTGACAGTACTTTCCTCATGTCAAATCAGCAACTTTTATTGAAACGTCAAAAACGATCCATCGGTTGAAGTTTTTTTGAAAACTGCCATTATGACGTCACAATCAAATAGCTTCAGTTTATAGGTCTTAGGTATTCAATGACTTTCTATACACATGGACAAATCATGTCATACAACAAAATAGCTTAAGCATGGCATTGCGTCTTATTTCACCATATGAAGCTTCGACTTACAGTATAGATACATTGCCGTTGACATACACCAGTCTTTTAAAATGTCGTCTGTCATTAATCAGAAATGAATAACAATTAAGCAGTCGAAGCTACGTATATTAATTTTAGAAGCTGACTGGAACAAGGTAGCAGTAGAGTAGAGACGTGCTGTTAATTTTAGGGTTCCCATCCTCAAGACGAAGAACGGAACGTTTATTACGTAGTCGGTCCTTAAGTTCCTTAAGTTTATTATTATTTAAAAAATAAATAAGAGAGCTTCATAAACCTGTAGTACATCAATCGAAACCTTATTTTATATAAAATAAAAACAAGCATAATTTGTGTTCTTTACTATTCCAATAATTTGATTTACGAGCTTTAAGCATTCCCATTCGGGGCAGGAAAGCATGGCTCAAAACACGGACGGCCACGACACTGATAACGTTTACAACTTTTGTAAGAGTTCTCGTATTGAGTCGAAATTTGCGTGACATATTGACCAGACTTTTATCTTAAAATTCTTATATAAATGTATTCCAATCAAATAAAGATCCGCTTATACACTGGTCAATCTTCATGTCTTTACGATTTCACATCAATTTGCAGAAATACGAAACACACCAAATTTCGTGCTTCATAAGCTGGTTTTTGAGTGTCGATAAAAAATAATGCTGGTCTCTGTACGTACCCAGAGATGAGAGGCTTCACCATATTAAATAAAAAAGTTTCCTGGTTAACAAAGACTAACCTTTAAAGCGTTTTCAAAAAGATAAATTTTCAGAATATTCGTACTTGTTATAATCGGTGCCGGCCGTGAATGTCAAAAGATCGTATTAGAAATTGCGGCGACTATGTAGAATCATAATTAGTTCCTAAAAAATTGCAATTAATAAGCTTTTAATTTGATTATATTTTAAAATTAAAATATTAACAGAAGTTAGTTTTATTTGACTAAACCTTTGTGACATAACTTAAAGACTACAGTCTATTTATTTTTTGATTTATGAGAACCCTTTTCTTTTAGACAGCCTTCTTTTCCGACATATACTTCCGGCATAGTAGTGTAGACGGAAGTCAACACGTTTCTGCATGATTGCTTTGGACAGAAAATAAATAATGAATTAACTGATCTTGTGTGTCAATTTGAGTAAATATGTTGACTTTTGATAGAGACTTGACCGGCTAACTTGTATTGTGCTAGTAGTTATGTAGGGAACACATATGGGTGAGAGTGGAGGGGCGTAGCGCACTAAAACTTTAATGGAACGGGTTCGTTCATTACTAACTATAGTCTGTACTTTTAGGTATTTAAAAAAGTGTAAACAAACCAAACCACGTGGCTCTGCTCATCAACCAATCCAAGCTGTTTGGTCGAGCTTTGACGTATCAGTGTTCTGCTCCTATTGGCTGACAAACTGTCATCTGTCAATGTCACGTGGTTTTTTTGTTTACACTTTTTTAAATACGTAAAAGTACAGACTATACTAAGACCAATTTGTGCGACGGCTGTCTTTTTTAAATACTTATCTCCTTTAGGACATATACATTACATAGCAAAAATGATCTCAGGAAAAAACGCTTAAATTATTAAGTTTCTCAAATATTTTAGATATTTCTTTTACTTCCTACTTGCGCCAATTCTCTCTCGAAATCTCGTGTGCCGGAAAGCTAAAACACAGCTATTATAGTAAGAGTTCCGTTTTTTGCCATTTGGCGATGGAACACTAAAAGGACCTACTCTATTGTTTTATTTTCCGACTATGTTCTTGTAACGGCCTTTCGGCTGTCTCTTACTAACGCGCGTAAGAGATAAATACGGAATACTTCATAATAGCTGTCAATCATTAACATTAATGACAATTATTGAAAATTATATGTTTTTAATACATATTAGGTTCCGGTAACCTTCGGGGAGGGAAGATGGCCGATTGAAAGATGTCCGGCTTTTGATTTTGATTTATTCTGTTTACTGATTTACTCTATTCACTTGACATTGGCGAAATCACTGTGTGGACCGCCATTAATAAAAAAATAAAAAAGAAGAATACATTATTACAGTTGTTCGCGTGTTATGTTTCATAAATACAATTTACTGAATAGTGGTCAGTAAAACCATTTTTTTTTGCCGTTGCGGTATGATTTCGGCGCTTTGATGACATACTTTGGCATCCTTATGGTTTTGCAATCAACGACGACTAAACCGCCATTAAACCCAATTATGCCGTCCTGTGTTTTGCGCGCTGATGTGAAGTCCTTGGGTAAAGAAGGTCATTCATTGGTGTCATTAAATAAAAATATAGAAACGGGCGTAGAGTAATGTTTCCCTTGTAACTCACTGAAATGTAACCGAGAGCTAGGAGCAGCCTGAAAACCAGCGCTGTGCAGCTGACCCAGCTCGCAGCAAATGCTGAGACTTGAGCCTGTTGTCGCAGAACAATGTGTACCTATAGGTATACCTATACTGTGTGGTAATGCCGTGTATTTTTTTTAGTGTCAATTTATTTAAGTGGGTAGGTGTATGCGGCACTGTGCAAAAGTGTACCTTCTTTAATGATATTTAAATACAAAGAGGTCAACCTGGCTGAAATGTATTTTTGACCTAATCCCAAACTAGGCTCTAGGCTTTTACTATGGGTACTAGACAACGATAAACGTACTTAAATAGAGAAATACATACTTAGATACATAGACTCAGGAACAAATATTCGCGCTGATCATAATTAGTAGTAGCTGAGTATAATTAGTCTTTAACTTTTGTTGTTTGTTTTTAAGAGGCCGTACACGAAATTTTTTCGATTTCGCTGATTTTCGTGATTTTACAGACGTAATTTTACTTTTGAAATACTTTACTTCTACAAATTTTAATGCGCAACACGAAAGATAATTTCGAATTTCAACGAATGTATGAAATACTTTTTTGTTTTTATTATTTAATTTTGATTAATCGATCTGAATCCGACGACTGTTTCATGAGTTTTGCTGTAAGAGGTTTAGAATATCGCATATTCACGAAACGTTTTGACGTCTTAAAGGTATGAAAAAATAGCAATTGGTTGCTGTAAAAGTTGTCTAAAAAATGTATGAACTACTTTTTACCACCTGTACAGCTTTTTTTAAGTAAATAAATTATGAACTTGGTAGTTTTTTTATAGAAAATAGACAAACAATTTTTTTAATTTCGGCTTCTTAAAACACTCGTTCATAAAATTCAAATTAAATAGCAATATATAATGTTTTAAAATAACCTAAATCCCGAATTTAAATTCTGGACAAAGATAAAAAAGTAGCTCATTCATTCGTAACTCATTTATTCGATCATAACTGAAATGATATATCATGATGTTCATTAAAACTTATAGAAAAGCAGTATTTAAACTGTAAAATCACGAAAATAAGCAAAACTGGCAAAATTTCGTATACGACCTCTTAAGGCAGTTAAGTATATTACAGTTTATTACCATGATTGTTTTCATTCATTTTCTTGGATGTTATTAGTAATATTATTTCTATTTTTATTGTAAACAAATTGAATTGAAAATTGAAAAACATGTGAGACCTCCTATTAAGTTTACAAAAAACCTGTGTCAGGTGATCCCGCTCCTCCATGGGTGCTCAAAAATTGTTTTTATACGACAGGATATAAAGCTATAACTAAAAATAAATAAAGTAAAGTAAGAATGTGTATGTGTGTGTGTGTGTGTGTGTGTGTGTGTGTGTGTGTGTGTGTGTGTGTGTGTGTGTGTGTGTGCGTGTGCGTGCGAGTGTACGTTCTCTAGTTTTTTTGTGTTCTGTTTTATTACAATAACAGCTCTTCTGTTTGTGTATAATTTAATGTTTTAAGCCACTCAACTGTGACACTTTTACACTTCCGTAATGTAAGTTTATTAAGGGGGCACCGAGCTTTTTGTGCTCATTAACTTTAGGTATTTTATGCACTCTGTGTATGTGTGCGTATAGCACACCAGCAAGGAGCGAGCCGGAGCCATGCGCCGGCCGCGCGCCGCGCCTGACGAGCCGTGCGCCGATCCACTAGGCGCGGAGGTTGCTACCAATGTTTACAAAATAAAAAAACATAATCGATTCCGAATACTTTTATTAAAATATTGACTATAAGAAGTTAAAAACTTTTTTCAGTCTACATTTTTTTTTAAATTTGTTGTTTACTGTCGGTAGGTAAGGTAGGATTGAATTACTTGTATGAGGTACAGTCACATCACGAGATTGTTGAGCCACTCTAGAACCCACTCACAGATAGATAGATAATTTTTAATTAATGTCGTTTGTACATCTAAGGTGTATTTAGCTAGTGTTAAGTTATTTATAATATTTATTGGGCAAATTGTTCGGCTAAAGAGAATAAATCATAAGTAAAAGCCGTACATCTTCCAATCGGCCATCTTCCCTCTCCAAAGGTTACCGGGAGAACCCTTTCATAGAAAGTTGACGGTAAATTTTGACGTAAATAATTTCTTTTGCGTGACTTGACGCTGTCATTACTAATTAGGACAGAGTTCTATGGTGGCTCAACAACCCCGTGATTTAATGTGACTGTAGGTATATTGAAATGTAATAAAACCTAATTACCTTTATTGACAATATTCTAAGCACAAAATAAAGTGAACTGAATAGAATACCTAATGTAAAGTAATAAGAACGGCTGAGTAGGGCAAAAATCCCAGTCATGGACTCTTTCTTCAAGATATTATTTTTAACTGACTTCAAAGAAAAGGAAGTTCTCAGTTTGACCTGTATGTATGTATGTATGTATGTTTGTCCGCGATTATCTCACGTTTGGCTGAACCGTTTTTAATGCGGTTTTCAGAAAAGTATTTGTTTCGGTGTCCCCTTGTTTTACAGACAGAAAATTTACAGAATTTTGTTTCACAGAAAATGTTTCATATACTATTCGGTTCTAGTATTTTTGTTTCGAATATATTTTTTTTAAAACTATTTATTTGAAAGAAACAAATTCCACAGAAAATCAATTCAATGAATTTTATAATTTAATTTTTTCATTAAACAAACCTATCAAACAATATAATTATTTTTAACGATACCTTCTTTTACAGAATATTTTTTCATAGACCGTATCACTTCGTAGAATTTTCATTTTTTTTAGAAATTAGATTTCTAAGTAATGAAAATTCTGCGAAGTAATACGTTCTATGAAATAATGTTCTGTAAAAGAAGAGGACACTAACGACAACAGTATACAAAGTCGTGGGAAACTCAATATTCTGTGAATAATTTTTGTGAAACACTATTCTACGAAATTACTATTTGGAGAGTAAGGGTACACCAATAATAACAAAATCAATTACAACATAATACAAATTATCTTTAAGTATAAGGGTTATAAGCTAAATACTACAGTATGATATAAATATGAGTGAGCGACCATGACCTCTCTGGGCAGAACCGACTTGAATAGGTTAGGTTAGAAGGCTAAGGCGGGAGCGAAGCGAAGCAAGCTCCCGCCTTGCCTTCGAGGTTATTTTTTTTTACATCTCTTGAATAAACTATGCGAAAAAAATTACATGACATGAAATCCTAAACAACTTCTGTCTGTAAAATAACGTACACTGTAAAATGATTTTATAGTTCTTAAGTTATATATGAACTAAATAACATGAGAACAAAGAATATGTAATTTGCTATTATATGATATGAAAAAAGAAACATTGAAATTTATTTGAAATAAAAATTGATGATTTAAATGTCTTCAAAGTAATTATTCTATAAATTGACTATTCTATGAAATGATAATACGAGAAAAAATGTACAAGAAATGAAATTCTAAACAACTTCTGTCTGTAAAATATCGTACAACCATTTGTTTCACATAGGAGAAGGTTTTGGTATTTTAACCGTCTTTAAAAAAAAGGATCTTAGTTTGTACGAATGTTTATCCATGATTATTTCCGCAAAAACTTCAATGTCTGATTCTGATCACTATAAAGTATAAAATTAAATTGATGTTTTAAAAAACTAAAAACTTAAAGCTGCTGTATCAATCACATATTTAGAAGTTCCTACTTAATGTTTGTATGTATATAATGTAATGAATAATGTACGCAGGTATCTTTAGAAAAAAATATTAGGACATAAGAAACAACAATAATCAATATCGGATTTTACTTCACGGCATTATTTTGTCTGTGTGAGTAAGCAATGTCTTTGTCTATTTCTCCATCCACTGAAAGACAAGAAATTTGGTCCATTGGCATCCTGTAATAAAACAGAACGTTTTGATTTAACTATAATTTATTTATTAACAGAATTAGTTTTTGGATGAAATTTTGTAATCCTCATTCTATAAAAATAATTCGTATTTGGGACTTACAATTCCATTGTGTGGTAAATTTTATAATCGATGTCAACCAATTCATTTACTCTGTAAATTGAAAAAATATAAAGATAATGTGAAAATTCATACTAAATTTATTAAAATGTTTTCCTATACACCTCTTACTATTTTTACGCATACCTCACCGGTTCATTAGGTACCTTAACTCTTCGCTTTGTAGCGAAGTGCCAACAACTGGAACATTAACCCTATAAATAAAAAAATATGAATAATTTTGCAATTTTACTCATTTGTTGAAATATAGTTGTTAGGTACTGAGTATACTTACGGAGTATTCTCTTTGTATTCAGATTTCTGGAGATGTCTTGCTCTAGAAATATTGAAACCATCCCAAGAAGTAACAATATTATATAATTAATTATAGTAAAAAAAACCTCGGGTTGTTCTAAGAAGCTTGTTTTGCCTGTAAATGTGTTTTTTAGCTAAACTATTTTTATATCTTGGTAAATATTCACCATAGAAGTGTATTTTTTATATACCTACCTACTAATTGAAAGAACTTCGCGTGTTGTTTAAAATTACTTGTGTAAATAAACCAATTTTGGCCCAAAACATCAAGACTACAACTAAACGATTACAAAGTCTTAGTAATACAAATCGATACATCTCGAAAATCAGTCTATGTTGCTACCGATTTATTTTCTCCTCCCTTAGCGTGGCATTTTGACAACTGTCAAATCAGGTTTCTTAGAACTACTCCACTATCAGGGGATAGTATCAAGGCGTCTAAAGAGCAACTCGTCTATGGGGCAACTCGTCTAAGACGCAGGTCGTCTAAATCACAGCTCGTCTACATATCAACTGGCCTAAAAGCAACTGGTCTACATGATTTTTTAAGTAGCAGCTCGTCTAATCAGCTATTGGTCTTTGTAGCAGCTCGTCTAATTAGCTATTGGTCTATGTAGCAACTCGTCTAAATGGACACTAGCCGAAATCGCAACTCGTCTAAATTGAGGCACGCAACTTAAACGCAACTGGTCAGCAAAAACTTCTCGGAGAGGTGCAAGCTCTGGCCATGATGCCACTTCACACACTAAATTATTTCCAGATTTTCTAGAGCAATCAAGCGTAAACCTTTGCCAAAAACACGTAAGATGCCAGTTTTGAACTTGAAAATTGAATTGTTGAATTTATACTATTTAGCAACATTCATCGAGCAAAAGATTAGTCTCAGAGTCAACTCGTTCGACATAAATATAATAATTACAACTCTAATTCGGTGTGTGAAGTGGCATCATGGCCAGAGCTGCACCTCTCCGAGAAGTTTTTGCTGACCAGTTGCGTTTAAGTTGCGTGCCTCAATTTAGACGAGTTGCGATTTCGGCGAGTGTCCATTTAGCCGCGTTGCTACATAGACCAATAGCTAATTAGACGAGCTGCTACATAGACCAATAGCTAATTAGACGAGCCGCTACTTAAAAAATCATGTAGACCGGTTGCTTTTAGGCCAGTTGATAAGTAGACGAGCTGCGATTTAGACGACCTGCGTCTTAGACGAGTTGCCCCATAGACGAGTTGTTCTTTAGACGCCGTGATACTATCCCACTATCAGTAGGTTTACGATTTTAACTAACTTCATTTCTTCACGCAAGCGTTTAGCATTGTGCTTTTGCCAACCCCTTCTCTTCCTTTCTTGGTTGTGTTTGTTCCCCATTTAAAATAAAGTGAATAATCACAAAAATCGCGATAAACGCAACCAATCAACAAGCGACACAGCCTCCACCTCCGACGGCCGAAGCCTGACTAATGCGGACATGGGGGAAACGTGACGGCTCTGGCTAAAATGGACGAAACGCGTGCGAATTTAGGTATTTCCTTCATATTAGTAAAATAAAAACACATTTTTAAATCTTAAGTGTAGAATATATAGAAGACGTGTAGTTTTGTTGTAAATCCAAAACTGATGATCTTCCGTGAAGTAATTACGCCGTACTAAGTGTTTATTTTGTTATGTAGAGGTATCTTTGGATGTTTTTTCTATCGAGGGAAGTACAAGTAATCGTGTTTCTAAAGTATATGATATATAGAGTGATTCCTTAAATATCTTACATATGAATTGCATAACTAAAGCTTCAGTAAAAACAATGCAGCAGGCGATCAAACGAACGCATTTTTTTCGTAATTACGTATCGTTGCCTCGGCGCACTCTTAAAATTAAGTTTTTTGTCCAGTACGTTATAAATTTTTGTAGCATGTGTGTTAAATTGTCTTTTAAGAAAGACAGTATTTGCTGCCAATGTCTTAATAGCTTCCGGTTTCCTTCTTCTTGTTATTTGCGCTTGGTTAAGGGGAACAGTTTTGTGGAGTCTCATAGCAACTAACAGGACATACAGCTGCCTTACCGTCAGTACACCAGATATTGTGTACAGCTCGTCGGTAGGAAATCTTAGCGGTTTAAAAAACATTACTTTTAAGAGGCTGCGTTGACCTCTCTCTATATCTAAGAATTTAGTTTTATTAGCACCGCCCCAGGTTGTTAAACAGTATCCTATTACTGATTGTGCTAAGGTTATATATATTTGTTTCACGAATTTAGGTGTTGTGATGTGTCTGAGGGTTTTGAAAATCCATATGAGCTTGCGTACTCGACCATTAATGTATTCTATATGTGCGTGCCAATTTAGCCGACAATCTAAGATTACTCCTAAATATTTAATTTCAGTGACTTTTTGTAACTGGTTGCAGCAACACGATTGTGATATTTGTGAACCTAAATCTCTACAGGCGTGAATTGTAAGGGCGTGATCTGAAATTGGTTGGGTTTTATTATTCATTGAAAAGCACATATACTTCGTCTTGTTTATGTTTAATGTTAGAAGGTTCTTATTTAGCCATTCAAATACATGTGCCAGTCCTAGTTCAGCCCTCTCGTAAACCGCTTTCCAAGTCGTATCTGCAAAGACTATGGCTGTGTCATCTGCGTATGAGAAGACTGATCCTCCTGAAGTTTTCGTATTTAGTAAAGAAGTAAATATAACATAATAGTATAAGAAACCTTTTGCTTATACCCTTGGGGGGTTCGTGTCGTGCGAGTGTGTTAGTATTCAGTACCGACCTTTCATGTACATGACAGCAAATAAATGAATGATTTGATTTAAAGTAGTGATTTTTGAGATGATGAAGTTTTGATAACATTTTGAAATTCATGATGTGAATGAATCATTCAACAGGTACTAAACCGCTTTTAAAACGGAGATTTATTTTGATAAGGATTAATTATATAACACGGTACGAATAACGTTGTCTAATTTCTAACGGCGTTTTGTTATAGTTGGACATATAATATCGCATTTATTTTCATGTCTAAAACTATTATATTTTGTTCTATCATCAAAAGTTTTCGTAGCGCACGCGACGTAAGGAATTTTGTAGGTACTTTTTGACACCTTGGCCGGGTAACCTTACTAGAGTGTGTCGAATGAATCCCTATTCTGAGCTAAATTATAAATGGGGTCCGTACCTATTGTCTGACATACAATTGTTTCCCCAACATTATTTCCTACTAACGATTTGTGGTCTCATCACTCTCCCGAATTTGTAACTTTTGATTAGGCTACCCTACTAAATGAGTTCATAACAGACTGTATTCAGAAAACTTTGATTCATAACTACATACCTACTTACATACTTTGTAGGTATGAGATACATTTTAAAAATATGTGATCGTTGGCGCACCCAAACAATGTTGCTCATTATGGTTACTCAGTGATTACGAGTATATAGCATTTAAGTAATTAAATATTTTTAAAAGTACAAACACAAAAAAAACTTTTTTCTTTAAAATATTTGTGAAAATGTAGTAATAGTCATCTTTCAAGAAAAGTATAAATGCGGTAGGTTATTAAAAGCAAGAGGAAAGCCTAAAAAGAGATGGGTGGTTTAATATGATGTGATATGATAAGTTTATTGAAGGAAGTAATACTTTACGTTACATAGGTACATACACATACAAGTTCATTGCACATATAAGTATATAAAGTGTCATTCTATGGAACTTGCTAACTATGTAAACAAGCCGCCATACTAAAATTGACATTAGATGTCAATTTCAATATATTGTTTGTTTACATAGTTAGCAAGTTCCATAGAATTACAGTATATATTTTCAAATTCTTAGATTGAAAATGGAAATAGTATTATTATATCACTTTGCTATTTTAAATAATCTTGTAATAAATTACGGATTAATTGGTTCCAAACTAGAATTACCATTATACCTAATGAATGTCTTTTAACACCTTCTTTTTACACGTTTTTCTATTGTATAGCGCTATATTCTAGTTGGTAACGTTTTTCAGTCAATGTGCAAATAAGGTCCTAGTGCTCGTCGTTGTATTACTTAGTACTTGTCACCATACTTTGGATTGCGATAAATAAAATAAGATCAATATTACTTTTATCACCACTCATTTTAGCGATGAGAAATGTGTTGTTGACTTTGATACTCGTATTTCACGCGCCAATTTTAAAATATAAAACTTTTTTTCAATTTAAAGCACCTTTCTAAAATCATATTATCCGTTTAACATTTTTTTTTCTTTCTTTGAAATTTTGATATAGTCACAATATTATAATAAAAAAATCCATCTAACAAAAGTACAGGTGTAAAGTCACATCTCCCAAAACACATGAAAATATTTTGGGTAGATGTATATAAATGAACGTAATATCACGACGCAAATAAATGTTTTCTCTTGACAAGTCGAGCACTCGGACGTCTACCTTGTTGTGTCTCTGGCCGTGCCGACCAATTCGGTACGGAGATAATTGTATATTTTAGGACCCATGACACCGAGCGATACTTAACGAATCTTAGCGAGTCAACCACCAGATAATTTTGCCGAATGTTTGCGCGTGTGCTCTATACTCATGGAGGTTTGCCCTTAAGTGTGAATAGACAGATAGCATGTACAGACTAGGCAATGTGAGTATTCTATGTTAGCTAAATAATTCCTATGCTGGATGATCTGGGGTTCTAGCGATTAGGCGTAACGCACGCTTCGTAGCTAGTGTGCAGTGTGAAGAGCGAAGAGGAATGAACGTTGAGAGCACGTCTAATGGGGACGCGTGGAAGATAAGGCATGCTGCACCGACCCCGAATGGTTGGGATAAGGGCAACGAGATGATGGTGCTGATGTAATAGGGCTTCAGAACGTCTCAAGGTGACATATGTTTTCAGATAACAATTTTGCTTTTTGTTGGGTTACTCGTACCATGACCCCTTTCTGACGTAAATTTTTATACATTTCTAAAGCAGCAAATTAATTAACCACCGATTTCATGTACAGGGTTTCGTGTATAATTGTCGATGCGAGTTGATGTTTGTATCACTATCATAAAAGGCCGCTGGTAGTCCAAAGTCAACGGAGTGCACACGATAAAGCTTTATGCCTGCTGGGAATCTTCGTACGAAGGGCATTAATTATACACTGTCACTCATTACACGGCAGGCTGCCTGCCGGCCAACTGTAAATGTAGGTACTTATAGCGAATTTGGCCGTGAAGAGTTCAACTGTCCAGCCAAGATCACCACGCGCCCCGCACTTGTTAGTTTGAAGAATTCTTTGGGAAAATATCGGTCGGCAAGCTGTTAAGTAATTGGTGTTGCCCTTAAGACGAAATAATGTCTGCAATCCACTTACTTTTTACTTAATAAAGCAGGTTTATGAAAGTAAGTGTAAGTAGCAGTAAGACGTTTGTTTTTAAACAAACTTTCTAGTTTCTAGTTAAACTTTTTAGCTATTACGCAGAGTTATTGGACCGTTTTAATGCCGATTTGTTGGGAAAACGACCAAAACTGTCCCCCAAGAGAGTCCTTTTTCATCAAGAGAATGCCCCCGTGCACATGTCAACCATTGCAAAATACACGAGTTGGGCTTCGAGCTGGTTCCGCATGCCCCGTATTCATCGGGCCTGTGAATCCGTGTGATTACTACCTATTCCCAAATTTAAAAAGAAGCCTTGGAGAACATTTTTTCTTGACAAATGAAGACTGCATCGCAGGCGTAAACGGCTATTTTGCAGACCTTAACAAATCGTATTTTTTGGAGGGGATAAAAAAATGAAAACTCGCTGGAATAAGTGTTTAGCCCTTAAAGGAGATGTTGAAAAATAAATGTATATTATGTAAAAAAAAAAAAAACTTTTTAAAAGGACTTATCTAACTGCCCTCGTATGACAACGTTTGTCCTCATTTACAAAAGGAAACGCCATATAACCAGACAATTTCCGAACAGAGCTACGAGTAGGAAAATACATCATTATCAAGACCCGCTAAATTATAACACGAAGATTGCGCCGTTCCTGTATTCAAATCACAAACAGGAAAAAAGTTCGTAAGTCTCTCCAACACATTAATGGGCTCGCAACTCGCGAAAGTCAAGTTGGGCGAGGGGGAAGTATTACCATGTATATTTATGTAAACTATTGATGACAAGGAAATATTTCGTATGTGTACCAAATTCTGTTGCTTATTTTTCGGCAATTTCACTGACGTCGTCATTAACACACAATGCAGTCAAACAGCGTCACGTGTTTATGCTGTTACATTTTTTCCACCTACAATTATTTTGTTGTTTAATGGCTTTGGCGTGTGGCAGTATTTTGTGCTTATCCCGTTGTATAACGCAGTTGCCGAGGTTCCCGGAGGCGCGAGCCTGCGCGGCGCCGGCGGGCGGAGGCGAGCCCCCCCCTCCCCCTCCCACTGGGATTCGGGAATGATACAGCAGTGCGACGCGAGGATACCGGGCGCCTTGACGCCACCTCGCGCAACCAGGCCTAACCTAGTAATAGCTCAAGGACATCCCTTATGTCCTTAAGTTATTACTAGGTCAACTCAATTGATGCATGTTGTTATTTAACTCTACACGAAAATGAGTCTGTATTTTACAAACCAACTAAACAAAAAATGTACCACCCACGGTAAAGTGTCAAACCAATTTTAAAGTTTTTATTGTGGGAAGATGTAAAATGTGAACAACCTGTTTCAATAATCCACTTTCAATTAGTTTGTTATAATTACACCTGATAACATTAATGTGAAAAAGGGTAGGATAATTAATACATAACATAAGATAATGTTTTTTTCTGAACCCAAAAGGTTTTCAGGATTGTTATAAAATAAACTTAAACTAGGTACGTAACCAAATGGGTTCAATACAATTGCCTTTTAACAAATCGTTAATTTGTACAGTTTCAGAAAAAAACCATAAAGTATTATTTTTTGTTCTATGACCATAATTTACCTATTATGTATTAGGTATTGAAACTTTATATCTATTTAATGAATTATGATGACATGATCTCGTGATCAAATGAGGCTATTTCAATAAACAGTGCATGAACTGTCAGTTTATTTCATCGAATAAACAAAATTATAAATATTATAATGGCCGCACTCACAAGTCAGTTAATGACGATTACTTATGTCGTTCCTTATTATATTTTTCACTAGCGACCCACCCTCGCTTCCCTCCGGATTAAAGTATTATACATATAAACCTTCCTCTTGAATCACTCTATCTATTAAAAAAAACCGCATCAAAATCCGTTGCGTAGTTTTAAAGATTTAAGCATACAAAGGGACATAGGGACAGAGAAAGCGACTTAGTTTTATACTATGTACTGATACACAACTTTCAAAAAGGAACGAGTTAAATGGCTCTAAAATGTTTCTAAGTACGACAGTAGATCGCCACGAGTAGGTTATTATACCATTTAATTTGACCATATCACCTCCTTGAAAGTAAATTGTAGCACCGAGTAGGTATAATTAAAAATCGAGTAGCTATTCTAACTTATTATCCGCTGTTGATAAATCCAGAAAAATGAAGAGGTTTCGATAACAAAGTGGGTCGATCTTTCGCCATTGTAATCACATGAGTTGCTCTAGGAATAGAACTTTAATAAAAACCTCGTGCGTATAGACAAGAGCGCCATCTATTTCACGATTAGGTATAATTTGGCCATGATTGGCTATGAATAGTTTACACTACTCGACGATAGGTGGCACTGATAAGCGTGGCGTTGTTTACTAATATACATTAGTTCTACTACTGGCCGCTAGGTGTCGTTTATTGTAAGACCGTAACTAACTTGTTTATGAATATCGCAGTATGAATACCTGCCATTAATCTGATCTTATCTATTAATTATACATAAAAATTTACCGCATAGCTACTTGAATACTGAATAAACCCATCTTGTCTCTTTGGACGCCTGTAAAATCCGACTACCTCGTTAAAAATATTTATTATACCGGCCTATCTACGTTCAGTTCAGTAAATCTGTTGAAATCATGATTATATATAAAATAACGCCTATAGCCCTTATGCCACTAAGGTTTGTGTGTAGGTACATAATGTAAATTGTATATTTGACGCGATAGCGATAGGTGTGTAGGTATTATCATTACTAATACATTCGACTGCACTTGCCTTGCAAAAAGGTCGGGTATCCGCCAATTTGGGATACATTCTACAAGTACGAGGTCCTGCCAATCCATTCATAAAACTCCTAAAATTTCGTCGATTTTTCAGTTTTTATTTAATAAATTCTGAATGTTGGGTTTTAGGGCGGCAGCGCCAACCGCCGCGGCACACGATGGAGGCGGCCCGTTTGCCGGGTGACCCTGCCGGGAATGTAACCACCTTTGGACGTATGTGTATACACCATATTGTGTCGTGTGTACATTAAAGTATAATGTCGAAAACATGGTGAATAACGCGCATAATACCATATTTCTTTAAATGTTCCCTACAAGAGTGTCACGGTTTTACTCTCGTTAATGTGAGAAGGGCTGTTTTTTGTAAAGTTTAAACTTATTTCGAGTCCGTGGAATTACCCATAGGTAAAATTGAATGAATAATATATGCATAATATACTTGGAGCAACGCATCGGTGGAAGTCATTCGAGTTTGCGCATTGCTAATATCGCACTACTAAGCCTTCCACACTTAGATACGTGGTTTTTCCAATTAAGCTTAGCGTCTTACCAAAACCCGAGAAATCTACAAGACTCGCAACTTGGCATTGGTGTTTGCATTGCCTTCAAGTTCGAGTAAAGTCAGCTAGACCGGCATGAGGGCGTATCAGAGCAAGTAGGAGAGAAGGACCAATCCGAAGGATGTTTATGTGATGTTGCAACGTTGCATGTTATTATGACCTTACCGTACAATACAACACAACCCCGACATTTGAAACGCATGTTAGGACTCGTGCTTATTACTGCATCTGGATTTCATAAACGATAGGGGAAGGTTATTTAGTAATCCACGTTGTAGGTGTTACTCACTGAATTATTTCCACCAAAGAGATAAATGTACAAAATCCAAGTAGGTACTCATGTGGCACATGGGAGTGATTGTTTAGAGTTAGATCAATTTATTGCCACTAAACGTATTTTGAGTCTTAACTTGTAAGTTTTCTTAACTACCTACCTTACGGAACGATCATATTCTTTGTATACCTACCTTAAAGAAAACTGCCAAGTAATATTTTTACTATTTTCCTATCAAGGGAAAAGAATATTGGTTGTTTGTATTGGTTTTCGGACTTTACTTTACTTGTGCTGTAAGACCTACCTCGATGCCAAATTTCAAGGCTCTAAGTTATCGGGAATTGCCCTATAGGTTTTGATGAGCGAGTCAGTACCAACTACGCCGTAATCCATGCTTATAGAGCCTTGATTTTTGGATTATTTATCATTTATCTTTTTGGTGGCAACGATTCAGTGGGAACACCTACAACGTGGATTACTAATAAAAATAACCGTCACCCATTGTTTATGAAATCCAGGTGCAGTAATAAGCACGAGTCCTGACATGCGTTCCAAATGTCGGAGTTGTATTGAACTCTGCAACGTTGCAACATCACATAAACATCCTTCGGATTGGTCCTTCTCTCCCACTTGCTCTGATACGCCCTCATGCCAGTCTAGCTGACTGGACGTGAACTTGAAAGACGTTGAAAGGCCTTCTGCCCTGTATCAACATAAACCATTTAAGTCGTCAATGGAAACCCCACGTAAGGTTATTAGGTTCGCTGTGTAGGAGATATCGATTGTTGTAGTTTACGTACAGCTGTACGTAGGTTAGGTTTCCCTTTAAATGGATAACGCTTGGGTAAAATGACTGAGACTTCCGAAGTGCCTACTTACTGATAAGTAGGCACTTCGGAAATACACGTTTGTAAATAATTTTTTTTTTTCCTAAAGTTCTCTTACGAGAACTTTACTGGGTCTCGGTTCATCGAGATCCCAGGTTTACTGAATATCGTATGTACCTACTACAGCCACGGGCCGGGTAGTAAGTATGTATTTGATATATTCGAGCCTAATGTTGGTAACATGCCTATTATTGTTGGTGAGTGTTCGTAGTGTTCTTTTTCTTCCTTCCCTCCCTTTCCTTTGTAAAAAAGCTCTGGTAACGGAATCCTCCTTAATTTATACTTAAGATGCCAACGCTTTTAAAGTTCATGTTTTCTATCGACTCAAAATGTACATGGTGTTGATACGAGCAGTAGCGGTCAACTTATCTGTCTTCAGCTTACGTTAATCGTATGCAACAGTCCATTTTTGAAAGTCGCTAACTTAGCGTTAGGCATCTTGACTAGGCCTTCTGTACGTTCCGTAAATCGCACTAAATCAAATCACGATAGCGTCAGCACTTATTGTGATAGCACTCCGATAGACAACACTGAAGATACCCTGAGCTTCGAAGGTTGCTCAAAGATTCGTTGCCAACCCGGTAGCTCCCTACCGAGAATAGATTTTAATTCTCCTAATTGATAGTCTATCGCGTCTCGAAGGACAATCGAATATACTCGTAGCGCTTTTTTATATGAATTTCAAGGAGCTTAAGAAACTTTATACAAGTAAAGAACTCTTTACTCTCAAGTATATATGTTGAACATAGTACCCTGCCATAATTAGTATAACGTTTGTTTGATCAGTAGTTAACTGAACTAATGATTTTCAAAATTTAAACATTAGTTCAGCGGTAAATGTTACTACTTTCGTAGCAAAATTTTAATTGATTGAGTGGTTAAGAGAGTTCATTGCCGTGAATGAATATGGTATCTCGATTCCCGAGAGCGTTTTTTATGAAATGCAACACTGAAAATGAACATCACTCCATCACTGAAAAAATCTTGGTCAACAACTTAATAAGTAATAAGATTTTCAAAAACCTCTACATTCCATGAGCCAGCGATGGCCAGACCTTGGTAATTTTTGAAGCTGAAAGTTTCTTAGCGCATATTATTATGTCCCCAACACAGGTAGTTTATTCAAGTTAGTGGGTGTCCTGCAGCGGTTGCCACGATACTAAGTACCTACCTATCTGCCAATATATGAGATGATTAATAATATGACCACGAAGAACATATTAAAAAATGCTATTAATACTTTTCAATTTTGGGCACCTATTGCATGGCTTAACATACAATTAAATTATCAATGTCATCTCGCAGAATATCCTTGAAAATGTGCCCTAGATGTACCGTCTGTTTGGCATAATATTTATTGTTCAAAACTTATTTGGCATACAAACTTGGCATTTAGTGTTTCATTCAATGTTGGCATTGCAGAAAGCGTGAAGAATTTGAAGTAGTTCTTATCTACTCGTATCCGAACATATGTTTAATATAATTTTAAATACTAATACACTAGTCAACTTCTTGACCTGATTTTGCAAAATGTGGTTATAGAATTAGAAACAAGTCTATTTAGTGCTGTTGTTATTTCTGTAGCATACCCCACTCTGGGAATGAAGGCGTGACGTTATGTATGTACTCGTATGTATGTATGTGAGTACTATGCTACTAGTAATTATAATACAATATTACCTATACAAGGCCGAAATTTATTATGAATATTTTATTTATCGTAATGGTCATATAGTATAATATACTGTAGAAAATACGTAGCTACCTAAGTACTATTAACAAAAACAAGAGGCAGTGTGAGAGCGAGCGAAGCGAGCGAGTACGGGTAAGGCTGTGTTTTCATATGAGCTGAGAGAGATAGCGGAGCGGTGTGCGAGGAACAATTCCACCAGTAAAATCTTAGTGTTGCTCAGCGTAGCTCTCTTTTTGGTGGGTTTTTTTCTCGCACACCGCTCCGCTGCCTCTCACAGCTTTGGTGGAAACGCATCAAACGCAGCCTATGATGGGTCGGGGCAGAACGATTAGGATAGGTTAGGTTAGAGACCAAGATGGTACCCCAAGCACAATGAAATTCTACACACAAGGACTTCGCATCAGCGCTCAAAACACGCCTCGTCAAATTGTGGTTAATGGCAGTTTAGCACACTCTTTAGCACACCTAAGTCGTCTGCTGATCGTAAAGCCGTAAGCATGCCAAAGTGTGCCATCAAAAAGTGCCTACATAATACAGCAAAGCCAAAAAAAGATGATGTTACTTACCACCGTTAAGTTAATTTTATTTATGTAAGATGTAAGATAATACGCTTAAAAGTGTAAATAATTAATTAAAATCATTTAATTTACAATAAATTTATATCGACGGTTCCGAACGGTTGATATCTCAAATGTCCCCTCTGAGACTGTAGTACTACCACGTAGTTCAACTGGTAGTACAAATGATACACCCTAGGGTCACTAGTACTACTAATATAAACACAAGAATTTTCCTCGGGTTTTGTCATTGACCACAGTGTTAAATGTTCAACTGGTAGTACAAATGATACACGCGCCAGATGTAAACAAAATATACAGTGATATGGTTATGTCCCGTGTATATTATTAACTTATTATTATGTGCGAAAATCTCGTAAGTTTAAATCTATATCAAGGTGTTAACATAATGTATTTCCCCAGTAATCCGCTGCATTTGAGCATGTTGAATATAGGTGTTCATATCTACAACAGCCTTGGACCGTTTTCTTGCAGGTTCTGATGTCACCGCGTTTACACCGTAAAACGCAGCATCCTTCTTAAGGATTTTTAAATGATGCAAAATGGTTGGTCTTCTTTTTTAACAGTAAAGAGTATTGCAATGAACAAGTACAGTTGTACTACCGGTCCTCCGTTATGATCACTAGTACTACTGGTAGTACTAGTGACCTTACGGTGTATCATTTGTACTACCAGTTGAACTACGTGGTAGTACTACAGTCTCCGAGGGCCAAATGTCATGTCAAATAAATATCATAAATGATCGAAAACTATTGTCATGTCCCTCTCTCATGCGCGTTAGAAACAGCTGAAAGGACGTGACAAGAACATAGTCAGAAAATAAAACAATATAAGTAGTAGCTCTTTGTAGGGTTCCATAGCCAAATTGCAAAAAACTAAAGCCTTATATTGGCTGTTTTTTTAGCTTTTCTGTACACGAGATTATGAGAGAGAATTGGCGCAAGTTAGTAGCAAGAGAAAGATCCGAAGTATTTTACAAACCAAACAAATCAAGCGTCATTCGCTCAGATCATTTTCTTGAATCTGCTGTTTTTTGCACCACTAAAGGATATAGGCGTTTAATAAAGACAGCTGAATCGCATATTGAGGTTAATGTTACAACATGTCCCATTAAAGTTTGCCGGTCATTGTATGTATAACAGTTGTTGATATGTTTGCGGTTTCAGAGGGTTATAAAAATTGGTAATATTTATGGGTAGCATCACCCTCTGGCCCCTGAAATATCATTCACTACGATAATAAAAAAACACCCTACATTAGCTATCCACATAATTATAATACCATATGTAGTTCAAAATATAGGTAGGTACATTCAAAATTAAAGAAAAAACGGTTTATTGAAAAAAATGGTCACAAGTCTAACCTATTCTAGCGATATTTGAGATAACTTGAAATCGACAAGTTATCTCAAATATCGCTAGGCGATGGGTAGGCAGCCTGTCACTATACACTAGTAAAATTTCTGGCCTGATCGTGCAAAATGCGGTTAAAGAATTATAAACAAGTCTTTTTATAGGTGTTGGTATTTCTGTAGCTCTGCCTACCCCACTCTGGGAATTAAGGCTGGGTATGTATATTATGTTAAAAGCAATCTATTCAAACTCGAACTGACAGACGGACAGTCATTGAGTGAGCTTAGTAGTAATGGTAGTAGAAACGGGCTGTTAATTTTAGGGTTCCGAAAAACGGAACCCTTATTGTTTTTCAGGACCCTAACATTAACAGCCCATTTTTACTCCAGTGCTACGTTGTTCCAGTCAGCTTCTAAAATATCAACATTATGTAGCTTCGACTGCATGATGTTATGTATACATTTCTGACTAATGTAATGACAAACGAAATTTTAAAGGACTGGTGTGTCAACGGCAATGTCTCCATAATGCAAGTCGAAGCTTCATATGGTGAAATAAGATGCAGTGCCATGTTTGGGCTATTTTTTTGCATGACGTGATTTGTCCTATACATTTGCCCAAGCATGACCTTTAACTTAGAAGTAACGTTGTCGAGAACACGTGTGGCGACGGGCGATTGATATCACAATCTAGTCTGTATTAAGTACTTACATGAATGTGTTAGCAGCAAATAATATAATTACTCATATAGAGAAGAACGGAAACTCCATACAACAAAAACGACACGTTCACGTATACTACTAGCGACACCGTGAGCTGTAAAAGAACTAATATATTTTCAAATGGCACCCGGAATATCAAATCATAATTGTAAACTTTTATTTTTATATGAAGAAGCGAGTAGGTACAAAGCTGAAGGACAAGTTAGTATATATATTAGCTTTATAAGTACTTCTTCAATTAAGTTAGGTATGTAAATAAATGCCTACCCAGATTTAAATGTAATGAATAGGGTGAGTAGTTCAACAATTAACCACATAAATTTCTAACCATCATTCCTCCTAATCATTCATTACAAGCATACTTGCCTTTATTCCAGCTAAGAGGCAGGTTTGTTAGCTACATATTGGTATTAAGGAAAGGTTCATTTTCTTAACGGTTTTTGCAGTAATGACATTTAAAAAAAATATGGGAATCGGCTAACTGTGTCCACACCATGGTACATAATTAACCGGGGGGTTTGCAACAGTTAGTCACCGGGTACACAATTAATCACTATATATAATAAAATATTTATTTTGAAATAATAGCACCGTATATGAAAGCGTTTAATTTTTTAACAAGGATTATTACGGTCAGAATTAACAGAAAATATTACTTTCTTAAAGTAATAACGAATAAATTAACATGTTTATAAAATCAACAATCAGACTTAGCACTATGAAAAATTGCTTTGCTTTAAAAGCAAGTCTAAGTTATATAATCTAGCTCCATCTGCAAAACAAGTGTGTCTTTAAAGGGTACAAGTACAAGGGTACAAGGGTATGGGACCCTATTACTCCGCTGTCCGTCGGTCTGTCGCCAGGCTGTATATCATGAACCGTGATACTGATAACTAGACAGTTGAAATTTTCACAGACGATGTATTGCCGCTCTAACAACAAATAATAAAAACAGAATAAAAAAAATATTTAAGCGGGCCTCCCATACAAAAAACGTGTTTTTTTTCCTGCCTTTTTAAAGTGAATATACAACTAAATATTATTATATTTAGTTGTATTCACTTTAAAACTAATTAGTTTAATTTAAATAAAATGACCACACACTGCCACTGAATGGCTCCCAGAAAATGCTAAGAGAAAGCGTGGCCGCCCCAGGAAGAGATGGAGTGAAGATTTGGGATCATGGGACAAGAAATGGAGGGAAACCGCTCAAGATCGGGTAAAGTGGAAGAGGGGGGGAGAGGCCTTTGCCCAGCAGTGGGACGTTCTGGGCTCATAATAATAATAATAAATAAAATAAATATTTAAGGTGAACTCCCATACAACAAACGTGGGTCAGTTACAGATAGACACGGCGTTTACAGACAGACACCAGGACAGGTGAAACTAATAAAAAGGTTATACTAATAGTGTCTAAGGCTGCATAGATAATGGTACGTAACCCTTTGTGCGCGCATTCCGGGAGTGGGTAGTCAACGTGAAAAAATGTTCAGCGGTTGGAATGTGCAGGGGCAAAATGTCCATACGGGCCGGCTGTCTATGTGGCAAAAAGTATGAACGTCAAAATGCCCCAGTGTCAAACACATCATCGTGATCACAATGGTTAAGTGACAAATGAAATGGTACACATCTCAAACTGCAAGTACAACAAAAGGTGTGATTGACAAAATGCTCGCTTTATATAACGTACTTAAGTTTGAATGTATAACTGCCAAAAAGCTCAATGTCCTTTTTGTGTTATGGAAAATTATTATGACTTTATGACACATTGACCTCTATATTAATTTGCCACAAGGGGCTATAGATTGGTTGCGTTACCTGAATATAGATTTATAAATTCCTACAACTGACCTTTTGCCATACGATTAAATAAATAAATTACGACACATTATTAAACATTACTTTATTTTTTATTTAAACTTATAAGGTACCGTTAGTTACGAACATAAATCAACTACTTCATAAAGGCACTTAAACTAAAAAAATTGGTACGTTTGTGTAACTAGTATTTCATTTCTTCTTTATCTTACAATCTAATAGGTTAGTAGGAGTAGGTAAGTAACGTAATTTAGTCATAATATTATGGTTTAAGAGCAAATGTCGTTGTTGTATTTCTGAATATCCGGCAATATTTTTTTACGTATCGGAATAAATATAAAATAGCCGATATAACTTTGCATGCATCGATTTCTGAGCTGTTACATAGGACGGCACAGTACCTAAAGGAAATAATAAGACTAACATAATTAAAAGCTGTATTTTGACACATGCATGTGGTGTCGCTTATACCTTTCGACTAATGTACGTTTTTACCTTGATGCATTTAAACACGTGTTCACGATAACAATATACATTATGATACTTGTTCGATTGGACCCGAACACATTTTAACTCCGGTCCATTTTAACCATGCACATTTTGACGTTCATACTTTTTGCCACATATTTTGCCCCTGCACATTCCAACCGCTGAACATTTTTTCACGTTGACTACCCACTCCCGGAATGACTCACACGATACCTACATATATTAAATGAAGCTCGGTTAGTGAATCTACTCAGAAAAAAGGTACATAAAGAAATCATTAAATATTTGATTCAAAGAATATAGTAATGTCTTATATTTATACTCGTACCGCATCCAAAAAACACTTCCATAATTCAGGCTTTGAAATATGTAAAATGTCGGCGAGATGTAAAATGTTGACAACAAGTTGGCCTAGTTGGGAGTGACCCTGACTCCGCAGCTGGCGGTCCCGAGTTCAAATCCCACAAATCTGCCCTTAGGCAGATATTTGTGTGATGAGCACGAGTATTTGTTCCTGAGTCTTGGATGTTTTGGAATTTGGTGATGGCGACTGAGTTTAGTAAAAAACAATACCATACCACGTCAGAGGCCCAGTGCATTAATGTGCAGGTGAAGTTCACCCTCCCTGCCGTACAACCAATTCCGACCTGAGGGGTTCTTATGACATGACTATGCAATTCTGTTTGCTCAGAGAAAAGGACTGGGGGGTTCTTATGACCTATCTATGCAGTTAATTTTACGGTGAGCGTAAAGCACAGAGCTATGGCAGTTATATCCTTTTCTCTGAGCGTAAACAGAACTGTGGTGCTAGACAAGTTGCATTCGTCAATCGTTAGCGATTATGTTTCGATTGAAAAATATATGGAATTGACGTAAGTGTCACGTTACTATCTTGGTGGTTTACGTCAATTCCATACATTTATCAATCGAAACATAATCGCTAACGATTGTCGAATGCAACTTGTCTAGCACCACTGCTTAGTTATGTCATAATAACCCACCTGTACTCAAGGAAATAAGAGCTTTTATACGTTGACTCACATTACAAACGCCAGGTCTCTCTATACTCATGACATGAATTATACAGGTGTTTCTCAAACAAAATATGTACTCAGATATAAGTAACTTAGAGATTTTTCAGGGTCTCTAACTAGTAGGTGTTGTCAAATTGTCTTTGTTATCTCGTCGTTTTTAACTCGGCCGCCATTGCTGTCAAGCAAACAAGGGCCTGGCTCCGAACTCGCGGATATAAATTGCATAGAAGGTATATGTATATTCGTATACCTACTTTCTTGAACGCAGTCGACGGCCCCTAGATAATAAAACGTTTATGTTTCCGTATCAGTTCCGAGATCATTAATGTAATTGTGTGAAAGCTGCAAGGTAAAGGCACTCTAATACCTACATTGAACCGTCTATGGAACTACAATTTACATCTGAAAAGGGCTCAAGTCATATTTCCAGTCTCTGAACGACCGAATTATTACTGAGATAAAAAGGAATAATTGTAAGTCAGACGTACGAGTACCTACTAGCAACAATGAGCACACGCTGTCCGCAAATTTCAATATAACTACATTGAGAATTTGAAATTTGTTTGTATTTTTCAATAATGAAAACTGATACATATAACATTTATATATGTATGCATTTCCGCGAGGTAAGTAAAGACTCACGCTTCAGTGTTGTCGTCCCGGGACTCGGAGCGCTCGGCGTTGGCCTGGCCGCGGCGGTGCCGCGCGCGCTGGTCGTCGCCCAGCCCGTAGAGGCCGGCGACCGCTGCCATCGCGCCGCTCACACCATGCCCGACGCGCGCGCGCTCATGAGGGCCCCGCGCGCCCGCGCAACGCCACCCGCCGTTCGTTCGACACCGCGCACTTCATTACTGTCACTCTCAACATTTACCGACCTACGAGCGAAGATATAGTCTTATCACAGCCCGCGTGAACAATCTCCGGCGCTCCTGCGACAGCTGCGCTGACACAGATGAACCTCGCCTCACCAGGATTCGACTTGGTCGATTGAACTACTAAATTAGCTAATTCGAAATATTTGGACGCATTGTTTGGTACAGTACGTAGGTCTAATTAACATCACAATTGTAATTATTGCATCTTATCATAAGTTTAATTGAGATATTAAAGAAGACTATTATTATCTAATAATTTATTGTTATCATTTTCATTTATTCCTGTTGAGGTTTCATAACAAGTATTTTTGCATAGTTCCAGAGTCACTAAATGGGGCAAGCTGCATCTGTAGAGTGGAATGATTTAGTTTCTCGAGGCTGTACTCTGGTCGTAATGGTACCAGTGTTACCCGACGGTTCCCGCGTTCGACTTGCTGTAATGACACAGATCACGTGATCACACAGTTCTAAATAACACGGCCTCGGCGGCAATTGCTCCTTCACCAAAACAGGAAAATAGAGAGATAATAAGATAGGTAAATGCGCACCTTTAGGTGCTTAAGGTTGGTATACCACGTCGGTGGTTGTACCTACTGTACTACCTAATACTACTGCTGCTGCCTGAACTTAACCCTGGAACAGGCCATGTTAAACTGCTCGTGTGAGAAGCAATCCTCCCTTAAGTCGATGCCTGCCACCTTTAACGACTGACTCTGTGATTTGTTAATGGTTATTTGTTATTAGCAAAGCAGACTTTAAGGGGGAATCGCAGTCGCTTAAATTCAAAGGCGTAATCAGAGGGTATAAGTAGTATTCGCGGTATGAATACCAATTCACTCCGAGCACATCCGGTAAATACAGAAACCTCAATAACATTTTTTGTGAAGTGTTTTTACTCGCAGTCTGGTTCTGTTACAAAGCTCAGGGGTTAAGGTTACGCAATAGCATGACATAGGTACCAACTTTCAGGAGGAGTTTGTGAGAAGTGAGACCAGGTGAGTTGACACAATGAAGGAACTCAACAAGATAGTGAACAGCCTCATCGGTTTGCAAGATAGAATCTATAGATCTGATGTATTCTTGACTTGAGGAGGATATCATTACCTAATGGTGGCAGCGACATTGTTCTTGGGAGTCAATAGCGCGTTCACACAGCCAATCCATCGACTTCATTTGTAAATTAGAAATCTCCGGATATTTTTTTAACCGAATTTAAAAAAAGGAGGAGGTTCTCATGTCGACGCGTATGTAGATATATTTTTTTATGTTTGACCACGCATAACTTTTTACAGAGTAGTCCGATTTAGATAAGATAAATATTTTGTAGTATTCCCCCAAGATGGTCCCATTTTCAACACGTCAAGATTTGATTTTGGCACCTTGGAGAAATCGAGGAAACTCCTGAAATATTATATGTAGCGATTATAGTATTTTCAGTGACAAGCTTAACATTTGCATTTAAAAAGTATTATTTGGTGAAGTGGAACTGATGATGAATACTACTGATGGCCACTGGAACTCCTGAACGCTACCTATTTCAAGAGGGGCGATAAGATATTTCTATATAGATAGTTGAGCGACCATGACGAAGCACATTTAAACGATTTAAATGTATGCACTATGACTTTCCCGCGGCGTTGCTTGCGGCAAGCGTGAAATATCTTATATTATTTCCTAAACAAATTTTGCAACCCCTTTTATCCCTCTTGGGGTTAAATTTTAGCTATCGATGAAAGACATGGTTCATTATTTACATTGAATAGCATTTCTACCTAGTTTAAAATAAATTTTGATCATAATAATATTTTAATTATACTAACTTTACAAACCCTCTTTCATCTCCCCAGTCAGGGTTTGAAAGTAAACGCTGAAATACATGTCTCATTACTTGCATTGAAAAGCATGTCTACCAAGTTTCAAATAAATTGGGCGACAAAAATATTTTGTCGCATACATACTTTGCAACCCCTTTTATCCCCCTAGGTGCTAAATTTCGAAAACACCCTTTTTAAACGATTCCTCCCGTTACAAAATCAACTTCCTCTCAAAATTACAAATGTTTATCTTCAGCGATTTGGGCTGGGCGATGATGAGTCAATCAGCAGGGACATTGCCTTTTATATTTATACTAGCGGCCCGCCCTAGCTTCGCTCGGGAGTTCATTCTAGTAGATTAAAGTTAATCCTAGTTATCATCATATCAAAATATGATGTTGTTATAATAATTATAAATTTAAAATAGATTAGTAACATCATGTATCCAGAACTAACAGGCATCATCGAAAGTCACTCCATAACTTTTTTGACGATTTCGTTAAATAAAAGCTAAACGTTTGACATCTTGGCTACCACCCCATACCTATCGTTTATTTACCTAGATGGTTTAGGTAAGAAAAGATGGATTTTCCTGCAATAACAAAACAACACTCAACATTCATTGCTTATTAATAGTCGCACTGTCTTTAATATCATTTAAACAAAAGGTACACACTATTTATATGGATATTAAATAGAGAAGATGACTTCGATAAATCTTCATTGTACATTGAAGTACCTCAATACTATACTTACACGGGCAAATAGAAAGTTTTCTCGCAGAAAACGCGGATAAAACGTCGATGGATTTCCTAACATTAGAAACGGTCAAGAGCATGTCGGACCATGCTCAGTGTAGGGTTCCAAAGCCGTTAAGTACTCCAAAAATAAAAATCAACAAGTAACAATTAATTTACTATTTAAAGTCATTTGGCGCTGTCTTACTCGTAGATGATTACAAACACTTTAATCGCCTGTATCTCAAGAACCAATGATGTCTATTTAGGCATGATAGTTTTCCTTTTAAATTCATTATATGCGCTTTCACTTTAGATTTTTTCCAGATTTTTTGCATTTGTAGTTTCGACTATAGCGGCGACGACGACACTTGAATGTTACAAAAATTTGCGTTTTAAAGCTTAATATCTCGTAAACGAATTCCTTGTGTCAATAAACCTGCAATATTTTTGAAAGAAATAAAATACATCCCCACGTTACATGTAGCAGAGGTACACAAAAAACAACAAATATCAAGATTTTATTTTACCACTGTGTTGGCGTGACTAATATGTATATTCATGCCAAATTACAGCCTTCTAATACTAAGAGGCTAGGCTGCGGACGGACGGACATGGCGAAACTATAAGGGTTCCTAGCTTGACTACAGAACACTTTTTAGGATCAAAAGCTGAGTCTTTTTAGACTCAGCTTTTGAAAGGTTGTACAGTATTCACCCGAGTCAATACAGATGTTTTCATTTAAGAATACTTCTGAATCAAGTCTAAAATGTAGTCACTGATGGGATTAAAGTTAACCAATTTTTCTGTGGATGTTATTTAAAACAGATTTAGAAAACCACTCGTTACGAGTATAACAATCTACCAATGTTCCTTAGAGACACCGAACAAACGGCTAAAAGAAAGGGTCACCATTTAATCTTTTCAACGCTATTGACGGGTATATCCGCGACACTGGTTCAACGCCATTGACGGATATATCCACACCACTAGTTCAACGCCATTGACGGATATATCCGCACCACTGGTTCAACGCCATTGACGGATATTTCCGTGATGGTTGACAGCGCAAAATCGACCTGAGTGTCTATGAGGCAAGGTTGACATTCGCTCTGGTTTAAGCTGTCATTGGCGTGTGGTGTGAGTGACGTCTTTTGTATTTGACATAGCGTTGAACGTTTTAAAGTTTTTAGATACATCGAATTTAAAAATGGAATGCATCTGGCTTTTATGTAACAAATGAATAAATTTGAAATTCGAGTAAAATGGGAACATCGTCATTATTTAAAGATAAAGCAATAAAACTTTCGGAAGAGAGTCTGTCTGCCCTTACTTCTTGCCTTTTTAACCCCCGACGCAAAGCACGAGGGGTGTTATAAGTTTGACGTGTCTGTGTGTGTGTGTAAATGTGTATGTGTCTGTCTGTGGCATCGGATATTAATGTGTTTTTTTTTGTATATCAGTGGTCTGATGTTAGGGCTCGAAGCTAGGAGACGTAACCCTGGACTGCCTTTTAGTAAACCCATCGAGTTTGGGCTCGTTGGATTTGTCTTAACTAGTTCTCTTTATGATAGATTTGTTTATTTTCAAATTCATTTGTTATTTTTAACCCCCGACGCAAAAAGAGGGGTGTTATAAGTTCGACGTGTAAGTGTGTGTGTGTGTGTGTGTCTGTCTGTCTGTGGCACTGTAGCGCTTAAATGGGTGTAACCGATTGGAATACAGTTTTTTTTTAAATGAAGGCAGGTTTTTTAGCGGTGGTTCTTAGATATGTTTTATCAAAATCACTTCAGCCGTTTTTGAGATATTGAGCTTTTAGAGGGTAAAACGCCCCCAAAGTAACGGCCACACCTACTTTCAGAGCTGATATCTCTTAAACTGCCTCAACAATTTTCATGAAATCTTGCTAAGAACCATCCTGATTAATGTAGCTTTATTTAAAAAAAAACTTGCGTCCAAATCCGTTCATCCGTTTGGGAGCTACGATGCCACAAACAGACACTCAGATGGAGAAGTTTAAAAAGCGTGAAATAAAAAATTAAATTAGAAATTTAAAAAACCCCCGACTAAATAAATAGTCTTTTAAATAAACCGCTAAAAAGTAAAAAATAATAAGTAGTGGCCCTAAGGGCTGATTGTTTGATAAGTAGATAGTTAACTGAACACTGAGACTAACTAAAGTGACACGTCGGGAACCGCTAAGTAAATGGAATAATATAAAATACCCCAGCTACTTAGCGGTTCCCGACGTGTCAATTTAGTTAGTCTCAGTGATCAGTTAACTATCTACTTTCAAACAATCAGCCCTTAGGGCCACTACTTATTATTTTTTACTTTTTAGCGGTTTTTTACAGACTATTTATTTAGTCGGGGGTTTTTTAATTTATAATTTATTTTTTTATTACAATATTTTATTCAACTAGTTTTGTTAGTATGTAGCATGTAGGTACTTTATAATGTGGGAGTCTATAATTTAGGAAGTTTACTTTGAACCAGTTCCCGTAACAGGATTTGGCTGAAATTTCGTATACTACACTATGTAAACCCACAACCCACTGACAATGCAATAATAAAGGATAAGTAGTTAGAAAAAACCGGGCAAGAGCATGTCGGACCTTGCTCAGTGTAGGATTCGGAAGCCGTTATGTACTACAAATATAAAAATCAAAAAGTAATAACTAATTTTCTATTTAAAGTCAATTGCTGCCGTCTTAGATGATTTTAGTAGGTATAAACACTTTAACCGACTGTATCTCAAGAACCAATGATGTCTACTTAGTCGTGATACTTTTAATTTAAAATTAGTTATATGCTCTTTCATCTTGGATTTTTTTCAGATTTTTAGTATTTTTGTAGTTTTGGCTGTAGGGGGGGGGGGGGGGGGCACTGAAATGTAACAAAAATTTGCGCTTTAAACTTAATATTTCATAAATGGATTACTTAATCGAAAAACTGTTTATATAAACCCATAATATTTTTAAAACACCTATCCAACGACCCTCCACACCCGACAAAAAAATGCTCTGCAGGTTTATCCAAAACCAAGACACCGTTTTGATGCCGTCAGGTGATAGCGGTGGCCCCCCCTAAATGCTATCAGTAGTCGCGCGCGCCACGCGCTGTCAGGTTGTTATGGTCGGCTACTCGTACTTTGTGATTTTACAGATTAAAAGTTTTTTTTGACGTTCACTTATCTGGGTATTTACTAACTAATTATTGTTTAGATCGATTGCACAGTGTTTAATACAAAGTTTTCTGATAAATAAATTGTTGATTTAATACATCATATCATATTTATTACAAACCCCCTTTGTCGTGTTACTTTCGGCCTGCCAACGTGGAGCAATTAACGATTTCAATTCGTACAAAATATACAATAATAAACATTAATGTAAAGAATATGAATGGAATTTATGTATGGCTATATTAGTTTTATCAAATTATAACATCTAATCAGAAATCAAGGTAAAAGTACGAAATGCTACTTCTGTACCCGATCTCCCCTACATTTTGGATTGGTTATTTGGTCGACTGTGAGAGAATGTCATTAGAATATCAAAAACAGATAAGAATCTTGTTAATTTTGAATCAGATCCCGTCTTGCGTTCTTGGTCCCAAAATGTACTTAATCAAAGGAACTTGTATCAGTAGCTAATTCAGTAACAATGCAACAAATATTGTACGCTGCTAACTAGAGGTGAGACGTATTTACTGGAATATTTTTTTGGAACCGGTCTTATCATTTACTCGTACGTACGCGTTCCGACGCGGTCGCATTTTATTTCGGGCGCGCAACTCGCTTTAGGCACCGAGGCAGGGCCTCTATTCTACTGCGTTACAACGATATCGCGTTTGACGTGTTTTAAAATCGTTTAGGTCACAGTCACCATTGTTGTAAATGACATTAAAGTTATTAAAACGTTAAAAATACGGAAACACGTCAAAGACGATATCGTTGTTGCCGTGTAGAATCCAAGCCCTGGTCTCGATCAAGTGTCCTTATATTACTGTACGCATGTACATGTACTCCGTACTAAAATTGAAGGTTTTACTCATTGAATCGCGCTCAGTCTTTGGGGCTAGTATTTTTGAGGACGCATACTTGGAAGACTCAGCACGTATTTTGCCTAGTACGTCTCACCGCTACTGCTAACGCTTCTGTTTTATCGGCTCGAAATGTCAGCTTACGTCAATCCTATACATTTTGTAGATTTTCTATAATCGATAACTTAGCGTTATGCATCCTGTCTACGCCCTCTGGGCATTTATTCAACACGGTAAAACCATATTGCCTTTAACATGTATTGGTATGATTTATAACACTGACAAACCAAATAGGTATTAATAAAATAAAGTCAGAACAATTAGGAAAACATCTTTATATAATTCGAATTAAATTTCCGTGCAAAATAAGATCACAAGAATTATAATGAGATCTTGGTCGTTCAGCTGCTCATTCAAGCATGTCTTGTCTTTCTTCCGAATCCTTAAAAATCCTCCGGATAACCATAATCACACAATTTATTCTTGTTTCTTTAGAATTTTAGCTAACAAGTTAGAAATATCAAAATTTACAGGCAAAACATTTAAACCTTTGTATTCTTCCCCATCGCAGGATTTTTTAACTTTATGTAACCGTAAATCCCGGTAAGGGCAGATATTTGTGTGATGAGCGCGAATATTTGTTCCTGAGTCTTGGATGTTTTCTATATATATTTAAGTATGTATTTCTCTATGTAAGTATGTTTATCGTTGTCTAGTACCCATATTACAAGCCTAGAGCTTAGTTTGGGACTAGGTCAATTTGTGTGAGATTGTCCCTTGATATTTATTTATTATTTAATATCTATAGATTGAGTAATATATATATATATATATATATATATATATATATCTCTACCATTTATATGCCTTTTCGCAAACTCTTTATACTAACATAAGTACGCACTAATACACGCTTATGTTATGAGAATACGTGAAGCTTCTTGTAGAACACTGCTCAAAATATATCTAGCAAGTCGATTTAACCTTGTTCTGATCATCGGTTTGTCTTAATAATTAGCAAATTTATGCAATTCCGGTACAACAACCACACAGCACAACACAATAACAACAACACTAATACGTAACAATAACGCTATGGTTCAATTTAAAAACTAGTCTGACTAACGAGTAGCGACGAGCATTTTGCTTGAAGTTTAAATCGTGCAAACCGCTGCAGCTGACAACGTCCCTGTTTTTTCAGCCAAATGGAGCCCGGCCAGGCGCTCGCGAGCGTGCTTTGCTTTTATTTCCTTAACTAGAACGTTAACGTTTACGTGTTTAAAAAAAACTATCTTCGCCGAGATACAATTACAATTAATTCGCACAATTTCATTCATAAGTAAAATTTCATAGGTGAAACGTATCCTCAATATTACGAACGTCTCCTTATACAATTACCATTAATTTGCAATTGGAATGATGTACGAGTACATTTGTTCGCAAGTGGTTGGGCTGCAGTGCGCGCTACTGGTTATTTTATAAGAGAGAACTTATATTTACGTAATGTACTGTAAGATTAAAAGGCAAAAGCATTCTTAACCTTATAAACGAGCGGATATGATTGGAGATCAGGTTCCCGTCCCCATACAAAAGTGCAATTACAACGTCCAATGCTTACTTCTGTATGTAAAGTTAAATCCAGAGGAAATGAAAAAATGGTTTTCAGTCAATTTACTGAAATTCTGGTATAATGTAGGTTTGGCATTTCGAGAAGTGTCAAAGCGTAAGGGACACGTATGCGCAGCTTGCGTGAATCACATACATTTTCAAAACAGATAACAATGTCGCAAAGCATCTTGTCTAGGGCCAAACCTGCGTACGACAATCATGTGCGATTGATGGGACAGGGTACCTGATGAGGAATCTTTATCTTATTAAGTACATACATGATATACTCGTAACTTTGATGAAGTCCCATCTCTTGATTCAATCACTTCTGTCTTGTGCACGTACTGGCTATAGGTATTGCCCATATCATATGGTTCATTTTTTGCAAAGATGTTATTTAAACATCCACGAGCTCAAAAAGTAAGTACGAGGTAGCATTAATTAAAATAACTTACGTCTATAACAACGATACAAGGTAATACAATCAATAGAATACCCTTAGCGATTGGCTGGCGACGGCACTAATCGGTTTAAGGATATCTTCGTTAAGTGGTGTAGACAATTAGTTTGGTAACTTCTTACTACATACTCGTCCTTATACAGTTATATTCTAATAATAAAAGGTAAAAAAAGATATTTCGGCAGGCAACGGTAAAAATTGCTTAACGTACCTTGCTCATGAAGCCGACCCGTAAGTACTCGTATATAGATACCTAAAAATATCCTTTGACA
Source organism: Acleris holmiana (assembly GCA_949316455.1). Taxonomy (NCBI): domain Eukaryota; kingdom Metazoa; phylum Arthropoda; class Insecta; order Lepidoptera; family Tortricidae; genus Acleris; species Acleris holmiana. The sequence goes on from OX438762.1 coordinate 51,641,820, forward strand.
CCCAAGCGAGCCGTAGAGCAAGAGCACTCTCCCCGGGAATCTGCCGAGGCGTTTAGTTAGGCTTTATGCGGTGACGGTTAGCAACCTATATAACGTTTGCCCTTCATTTTAGATTTGGTTTTTTAACTTACTCGGGGTTTATTTATTTATTTTATATTTAATTATTTATTTATTTAGCTTACAGTACTCATATGACATCTTTCTAATAAATTTATCAGTAACGATTAATTTTCTAAAAGTTATAAAAACTAAACTAAACCACTTGGTAACAAGTTAGGTATCTACCACGGTAAGTAATTAACATTAACACTTTATGCCCTGACAAATTATACCCTAAAATCTAGGAATAAGATGATATTTCTGGGGAGAAGCATAAGAAATCTTGTATTAAAGTCATTTTTATTCGGTAAGAGTATGAGTAAATAATCTGAATCTTGTTAAAATAGATACTCGTAAACCTACCTAATTGGCACAAAGACAAACGGAGAACGAAATCAAGATGACTTCAAGTAAGAGGTATGTAAGGACTTTTTAGGTATTGGTACAGAACCCTATAAAGCCAACCGCCATTTAAGTATAATAAATCCATTAATAGTAATCTCGAAAACAGTGATGAATTAAAGTTTTGGCAAAAATTTACAATACACCGACAAACAAAAACAGTTTCATTAAATTAAAGAAGTATTGCTATTTTTAAGGATCAACTTAAAAAGGGAGAGCAAATTACTTAATATCGGCTATGGTTACAGTACAGCCTGCGCTGACCGCGCGGGCCTTTGACGTGCGGAATGAAAGGCAGGCTAGGCTGCCTTTCGAATACCAACATTCTTTAACTCTAGCCAAACATTTAAATCATCTTATTCGAATCGCTTTTACTATTCGTCCTAACAGATTTACGTTATTAGACACCAACTTTAAGCATGGCTGGGCATTGACTTGTTGATCCTTTAGTTTTTTAATGTTCATGAAGGGGAATATCCGCATCCTTCCAGATGACAAAAATACACATTCCAAAGATCACTAACGCAATGATAAAAAAAAAACTTTTTTTTCGTTATTAACATAAAAATAATCATAAAACTAAAACAAAGCCATATTATCCACAATCGAATAGAATGTTTGAGAGATTCGACTAGATGCTGGAGAGACATTTTACCAAGGTGACCAAAAGGATTGGGATATGCATATTCCTGGTGTCATATAACTCACGAAAGCAAGGCTGTTACTTCAGCGTACGTGAATTTGGAAAAGAGCTTCGTTTACCTGCAGATTTTTTAACTGGACGCCCTCCAGATTCACCAAACTCGATTTCCGAGTATGCGAGTGATTTGCTACACCGGATAGACGACGTTCACATTCTAGTTCGTGAACATGGACATCAAACCTCCTCGAAGACTTGCAAAATAATGCTCGAGAGCATGTCTTAGGAGGGGGTAGTGTTACTAGTAGGTATGGTTAGTTAGGTAGGTAGATTAGAATCGGGACGCCGAGTCAAGGACGTCCCTATTGTTAACAGGTTGAATCGAATTCAAGGCCAAGGCCGTCGCTTTTGTATTACAAAGCCGCAATGTGTAGAACCTTCCATTATCGAAATCTCTAGAACGTCCCCGGCGGGTCAAGGTTCATCGGTCATTCGAGAAGGCATTCTGGAACATTCGGGCATTGAGAGTTTAAAAGGTGAGGCGCGCACGCGGCGTGTTTCATTCATTACTTGGAGAGCGAACAGTGCGAACGAAAGTGAACCGAGCGATCATCTAAGTATTTGAAGTTTATTGTACGATAATTGTTTGTAACGGTTAAGTGATTGTGTTAATAAAGTCTAGCTCTTAATTTTATTATCGGTGTGTTCGTGCATTTCTATAAGTTACCTACCCCCTAGTACGTAACAATATGTTCCGTGTGGTTTGGTGTAATTTCTAAAAGATGAAATAGCAAGCAGCAGCAGGAATTTATTAGGTTTCCATTATTTCATACGAATAAGACGCGGCTGTGCAGAACCCTCAGTGCTCGAGTCCAACTCACGCTGACAGCTTTTTTTCATTTAGTGAAGCTTTATAATTATTATATCAACTGATTTAACTAAGATCTAATGTGCACTATTACGTTTGGTGCAAAGCAATTTATCGTAGATTTTAGCCAATTAAGTATGCTGCTTAAATCTGCTTTACCGCGCGTGATTCACATATCATATCTTACCTTTCTAACATTTAAAGACCTGCAATTTTTTTTATTACGCTCATAAACACAGGTCGGCCACAAATACATTCGTACATCGTATAGTATATTATTGTTCGTAGCACCAACTCACATTCCGTACCAACAGTGCCTTTGTCCATACTATTTTTAAAAGTTTAATCTCAAAAAGGTTTATCAGTTTTCTAAAAAAAATATCATAAATTCTATCCTTTGGCAAGCTCCAGCGCTTGGGCAACCTTATTCCAGCTATCAATCAGTTTAAGCCAGATTCATTGAATCCGCCGGTTAAGCCAAGACCTCCACCCGCCGGGGACTAAAAATCTTGTAGGTACTTTTGCGCCGCTACACGATGTGGGTACGTACGCTCCGCGAACACTTTATTTATCAGAATACTTTGTAGGTATTTAATAAATAGGTAATTTATTTCAAGGGAACTATAGAAAATATTAATTCCTAATTAAAGGTCCTGTGCCTTTAGTACCTACTTGAATGCAGAATATGACGACAATCAAGGGGTTTCGCTCTTTTATGCAATTAAGCACATTAAGTTTTTCGAATTTGGTTGCGTGCCGTGCCCCGAGCATGAACTACCTTCTACCGCATAAGTAACGTTAACGTATCGTCACCGAGACAATGTGTATGGCGATTGGTCGGTTAAAGCATTTGTGAAAACGTGAAGTTTCATTGAACTGTTCGAGCTGGGTGCTACCGAACGATAGAGAGTCGGCGCAAAATAACTTGAAGTTTTTACTAAATTTAAAAAGTTGGTACTTGTACTGATTTTTTTACTAATTATGGTACAACATATCTAAAGAAAGGCAAACCAAGCTCCTTATTCCTAGTTAGACCTTTTTAATGAGCGGTGAGTGCCGAAATGCGACACTTGTAATCAACATGTGAAAAATTACGAAATTACGAAATTACTGTGACTTACTTTATGGATGACCAATTAGTAGTCGACGAATGTCCTTTGTTTTGGCCAATACGGGCAGAAATTTCAACACATTTAACATCTCACCCTATAGCTGATATAACTTTCAATTAGGTTCTTAACCGAGGTAAACGGTAACTTAGTGGGCTTCAGCCGGCCAAAGCCGCGAGTGGATTACTTTTTTTACCGTTTGAACATTCACTGGTTCAAAGGCTTTAGTTGTCACTAATACCACTGACGTGCTTAAATCTGACCTACCCACGTAAATCTGTTAGGTACTACAACATGTTTGTAAAAACATGAACCTCTTAAATTTATCATAGATAAATTAAAATTTGAAAATTATTACAAACGAACTTTAGTTTTTTCAATAAATTTAATAAAGCCAGTCGGAAAAGAAAGTATCTATGTTACCATAGATACTTTCTTACAATAGACATATTCTATACATTAGACATATTCTATACATTAGACATATTCAATGCCTTCCTCGTGACATTGCAAATAATTTTGAGAAGGTAGTTCTTTAAATATTTTGAGTTATGATGACCGAATAAATAAGTAATAATACAAGCGCGCAAAGCTTGACTTTGATTTTAGAGTACGAAATAAATAAAGCTAAATATAGCTAAGGTAACAACACCAATGTTCGACACTTTTAGCTGACATGCACCAATAATCGACAGAAGCTTTTAATTCTAAGATCATAGGGTTTTAAATTGATTGTTGCAAAACAAATGAATAACTCTTATCTTCTTTGACCATTGGTCTTTTGTCGAGTACTGGTATCTTTACCTAAGGCACATAATACGGACCATGCAAATATTTCGAAAGATGTCGGTGCTATCGTAGCAAAATTGGTCGCGATCGAAGCCCTCTATCCTTGCAGAGATACTCGTACATAGTAATCGTGTCAGATTTCCTCATTTTAAAATTATGAGCACATAATTGATGTACTTTTCGGTGAGTTTTGACTGTGATCCCTTGTTTCAAATTCGGACGAGTGGTATATATTTTAAACACGATCTTATTATTCTATTTGTTTAAACAGCTTATTCCATTATCCTTCCACTTTTATGATCCCACCACATACAATTTGAATGAAGGTGGGACCATTTAATGGAATAAGCCGTTTAAAGACATGGCACTGTCACCAACAAAAAGGCAAAAATAAGACGAAAGTTCCAAGGCTTTGGCTATAATATTAGCTACTCGTGAAAAAAAAGACAGATCATGGGCACATGAAGAAACTGTTGAGAATTAATGGTTTGGGTTTTGAAATTATATTTCATTAACATTTAAGACTGGTTCCATACATACATACATACCCAGAGGGGTAGGCAGAGACCACTTCTTTCCACCTGCTACGATCCTGACAAAGCTCTTTCGCTTCTTCCACATTCATACATCGAGTCATGCATGCACGTCGGTTTCGGGTACTTAAGATTCGGCCCTTTTCCAGTATTTCCCCGATTTGATTAAAAAAAGTACGCCTAGGGCGCCCCCTTCCGATCCTTCCACTCACTTTCGCACTGTATATTTCTTTCGTCAATCGTTTTTCATCCATCCTTTCCAAAAGACCGAACCATCGAAGCATGCCCTTTTCAATCTTAGTCACTACATCTTCTTTTAGACCACACTTCTCTCTGATGTTTTCATTCCTTACTCTATCATGTGTGATACACACTACACATACTGCATTTATACTGATTCCAAGTTCCTGAATAATAATAATTATGCACACATTGTCATTTAGTCATAGGTACTAAAATTATTATGGTCCACGTTACGGACCCTTGATCTATATTAAATACCCCATGGTCCGTATTATGTTACCTTTTTTGTTCGTCTTGTCATATTTTAGAAGTATGAAAGTTTTGTTAATGATTTTGTTTAATTTTTTTTATTATAATTACATACAACCACATATATTCTCACGTTCTCATTATTTTACTTATACTTCGCCTCTACTACTTGATGATGATACGAAAGTCAACGTCAAAGTCAATTTTCTATTAAATTGAAATACTAAATGGGGGGGCATTTGCAACGTTAAAAGATGGCGGACGTGTGATTTGTTTTAGACTTTAATTTTTGGGTAATTAGGTGTTCAAAGTTCTTTTCTGATAGTGATTTGTACTTTTTATGCCTTTGTGTCGCACAGTGATTGAAGACTTGGACTTATTTCGTGTATCTGGCATCTTTCTTCTCGTTTCAAGTGGACTCGCAGTGGTGCAGAGGTTAAAACTATCTTGACCTCTGACCTACAAATCACCGTACAACGTTGCCCCCAATCTTCCTAGAGAAGATTGGATTGTGTTTTATTGCTATATTGATTTATAATTATATATACTTACTTGACACTGGCGAAATCACTTCACGTGGAAACGCCATATCCCCGCGGTAGTAGCTGTTCAAGTCGCCGCGGGGGCAAAGAAAGAAGAAGAAGAAGAAGAAATACTAAATAAATACTAGTGTGCGCTTATATCAATCACCATTCATGTTTCCTCGATGACGATACGTTAACATTACTTACTCGTTACTTAAAATTTCGTGCTCGGGGTACTGTCGCACCAGTTTGTAACACCACTGCAGGTAATATTTTAAATAAATCATACCATCGTTTTGGTGCATTATAAATATTATAATACACGGTAAAAAATTAATCTATGACTATCATAGTGACATAGTCGTTGTAATATTGTCAATGAGCGACGCCATTTAAATCAACAATTAAGCTTACCTACTTATAGCTATACCAAAAAATCACTCACGATATTCACAAATATTACCTTTACTGATAATACTGACAAATCGTCGTAAACGGCTAATGAAGACTAGAGCCGTCACAGACCCATGCGCGCTTGATGTCGAATGAAGCCGAGTGTACCCGTTTCGGCGCGATTTGCTCCTGATTCGTCATACTCCTAACTGGTCATATTCCTAATTCGTCATATTCCTGATTCGTCATATTCCTAGCTCGTGATACCATGTACATTTGACTGCACAAACTTATTATAGAAATCCTCTGTGGTTAATGATAAAGTGAGTATAAATATAATAGTTTATGTAAATAAACCTCCTTAGATGATTAATAAGTAGATGAGTGTTACTTGTCTATCATGAAGTTAATGTAAACTATATGGAGTATAACTTTTTTAAAGAATTCTTACGGGGATAAGCCTTGGTAATTTTAATGCGAAGAAAGTGACGATGTTTCGAGTTTGAAAACCCGGGCAAGAGCATGTTGAACCATTCTCAGTATAGGGCTCCGAAGGTGTTACTACAAACTGTCTCAAAAACAACTAGTGTGAAATCATTTTCTATGTAAAGTTATTATTATTATTATGAAATTTATTTATTAAGCCAAAAAGAAAATTAAAAATAAACAAAAGCCCTGCAAAGCTGTATTAGGACAGTTTGTGTTTTGATGATCTGGTGCCGGGGCGTTGTAGTGTGCGGCGACGACCTTTAGTCGTTCCTCGTCATTGACTGAGTCTGAGTGCGGCCAATAGAACGATTAGTTTCATACAGCCGACGCTTGAAACCTAAAATGAATTCAAACGCCTTTCTTTCCTTCACAAATTATTGTAACCTCAAACCCAAGAATAGTATATAAGTTGTACTGCGATGACAGGTGTCAGGACTTGACTTCTTAGCGGCCCTGTAGGTTAGCGTAATCATTCAGTACCTACGGACCCGTGACGATACGCAGACAAAAGTGCTAAAGTAATGTTGCTAGTATGTCACATTTCCCCCGAAAGTGGGGTTTTTACCGATTTGTTAGATTATTTTCACAAAAGCATTTTTTTATAGTACTTATCGAATTTTCACATCGCGTTTTTTATATCACAAATTTATATTTTTCGTAAAGCGTTTTATAACGCTCGCGTTAATTTTTTTCGCGTATTTTACCAGTATATTATTTTACCAGCCGCATTTTTTCCCAACCTAATTTGACAGAAACAGTGTGGACAGAGCTCCGCAAAGCGGAGCTCCTATTTCTGGGTTAATTTGGCCCTTGGCCTTTAAAACGCTTTGAAATTGAAATGGCTAAAGCAAGTTTTTTTAATCCAATAACTTACGATTCCTTCTTTCGCCGGGTATCGAAAGAAAAATCGATTGTCAAAGGGGCGCACTGTGACTGTGGCGTTTGTCAACGACCTTCGATATGTTCGCATACCTTTGCTTCTTGTAAGGCCGGCATTACGCCTGTAATTTATTCCTGTAAGTTTCGAGACGCAACTATGGGTAAGAGTGAGTGGCAAATATCTGCATCTCAGTCTTGCATCTAGCTTTGTTTCAAACAAACTTACAGCAATAACTTACAAGTGTAATGCCGGCCTGAAACTATATCACTCTAGGGCCGGCTGTTGTGCGAGTCGATTTCGTTTGCAAAGTGCTGGGAGCGTAACGCGGCCGCGCGGTTAAATCACGATATTTTCACAGGTTTATTGCACGCACGTAGTAATAAAAATATATTTTAGGGCATCAGATCGAAAAGAAACAAGCTAACGCATGAAGTAAGTAAGTATTCTTTGTAATAGGTACTCGTACTTAGTGCAATAATAGTACATTTTGATACAAGTGCGGAAAGTATGTATGTCATTTTACACGAGTCCCGAAGTATCTTGGCCCGAGCTGCAAGCGAGGGACAAGAGTCGGGACGAGTTAAAATGACAGTTCCGCACGTGTATCAAACGACGTTTTTTAATACATTTGCGAAAAAATATCCATGAAACAATAATAAATCAGTAAATAAAACCATTACAAGAGACAATTTTACTTTTAATTGACACAGACTTTATGAAATGGCAACGGTTGTGACCATTCAGCCAAGTAAAAAAAAAGTCACAGTAATTTAATTACCTATATTTAAAAATAAAAAAGTATAATTCTCTATTAACCAGCGGTAATGCAAAACGATGGCTTCATATTATGCCGTACTGGGCTGGGCCCGGTTTCGGCATGGTGTAAAGTAAATTCACCTTAATACGCAACTATCTAATCATTCGTAATACTAGCCATCTTGATGAGAGCTGTTTTTTTTTAATATTACCTCGATACATTTTATGTGTGTATGTATGTTTGTATTTAATTTAAATATTTTAAATTACTTATATTACCTATGTATAGTCTCAATGCTAAATGACGTAATCAAAAAGTGGTTGAACATGCAAACTCTTTGGTTGGATGCACGGCTTGGAAGTTGAAACAAAATTATATTTAAAAAAAATGGGAAACTATATCGCACTAGTGCGTAATATCCAACTTTCCGCACGATATACAGCTACGAAAAGTACCACTTTTTGAGCAACTGTGTTAAAAAACATATGTATTTTCAAAATCCAATTCCTCGCTCCGCAGTCCGCTAAGTAATTATCCAAAGAGTCCCTGCCCGGCGCCGCGGTCGGATAAGTACTCGTAACTTTGTTTTTAATATTTTGAGACCATGAATGTTTTCTTCAATTCAGCGACCAGTCATTAAGCTTCCAGAACATATCTGCTTGACTTTGGTCATATCTCGGCGCAGTTTTGCCAAGGTCGTATTAAAGTCAAATATAATTGAAGATTCCCCAGAAAAAAAACGATTTAATATTATTTATTTATTTATTAATATTCGATTCCGCGACGTCGCTATTTTTTCTGAAACCTAAGTGGCAATGAAGTGACAGATTTGCGTTTTCTAAAAGTCAATATTTTTGCTGCTTCCACTCCCGACATATTTAAAAAGGTAAAATTCCAGTTTACTTATTTTTTTAGGAACGGTATGTTTTTGAAGTTAGTGTCCTTATTTTAGAACTCTGGTTTGCTTATTGATGATAAAGGAGCATGGGCATTTTTGTATGAACACTGGGCCCACTTTTCCAAAATTGTGCAACAGTTACGAATCCTATGTCATATGAAAGCTCATGGCGGGTCCTTTATTTCATTATATGGCAGCCATGTTAAAATCCAGCGCAAACATGGCTTTTTGGCACGTTCATAAAAAGGGTCCTTTAAACATTAACTTGGGCCGCAAGAACAACAACTCTCAGTCCTAGAAATAGGACGTTGGGCCTTACGAGGTTAAACTAAGGTCGGATTTTTATTCCCACAGAGTAAATGTAAACAAAGGTGCTGCCGCTAACGAAAAACATTTGCAGCATTCAAAATATTCATACTTTCCACATTTATAAGAAATTGACTTACTTACTTACTATAAAAAATCTACATATTTCGATCAACGTGAAAGAATGTAATTTGTTACTGGCAACTTTATTTTAAAATAAACTCTTTGTTACATTCATTTAAAACGAGAATACTGTTCGATACACCCGTGTCAACAAGTTGAGGACCGCTTGATTGATGTGAGACGTCACTACACTCGCTTCACAATTCGTGCTCCCGTGGTAATAACTTTCCAGTGACTCTTGTTGTTCTGTTAAATTTTAATTATTTCTTAAATTTATTTTTAATATCACTGTTCCAGCGAAATGTTAACTTAATATTATTTTTTTAGCTGGCCCGAACTTTGAGATCCCCTGAAATGTAACAGTGACGTTACTTTGTTTATATTTTTCTGTGGGAATAAAAATCCGACCACAAGAATTGGGGATGGGGTCATTGAAATATTTAAGTCTAACAAAAAATAGGCTTAATATTTCATAAACGCATTACTTAATCAAAAAACTGTTTTCACAAACTGTTTTTTTGAAAGACCTTATATAACGACACCCCACACTATACGGTAGACGAGAAAAAAAAACATCCCCACGTTACGTGTAGGGGAGGTACACTAAAAAAAAGTATTTTTTTACTTTTTATTGTACCACTTTGTTGGCGTGACTAATGCGTGCATATTTATGCCAAATTGCAGTTTTCTAGTACTAATAGTCTTTGCACTAGGCTGCGGACGGACGGATATGGCGAAACTATAAGGGCTCCTAGTTTGACTACGGAACCCTAAAAATAAAATAGATCAAATACCTACGTTTTTGAATAACATAGATTCATGTGAAGTATTTTTATCACCGCAAAATCAAGACAAAGCCACACTTATCATTGTTTTTTTTTCTTATACTTCCTTCCTAGACCGTTACGCACGCGCCACTCTTACTTTTTTAAGTCGAAGCAACCATCAGTGTTGCCATTGGCACAAAAAAATACGAGTTTTCTACCTCCTCATGTTTCAACTAACAAGTTTTTTTTTAGGGTAATCGATAAGTTCTTTATTATGAATGAGAGTTTGTTAATTATTATGATATGGCCATTTAAATGTTTTCCATTGAAAATGGAATATTTGGTACTAAATCATAGTTTATCCAATTAGTGAAAATGTAGTCTTATCGAGAGCTTTTAAATGTTACTACCCTGAGGTTGATCGTTGCTAGTTATTATTATAAATTATCTCCGACATGCTCCGAAAAGTGTTCACTTACTATTGTAGTAACAGCCTGCGAAGTTCCACGTTACATACGAGAGAAATTTAATTAAAAAACCTTACTTTACCATTGGCAGCGGCCGTGAAAAATGTATCTATGAAATTTCATTATGGTATTTTTTTGTTTGTTTAGGATAACAAACTTCAATTACCCAAATACTTGTACAATCAAAGTTTTCTCATGCTTATTTTACTTATTCAAATATAATAACTAAAAAGGTGAACCTTTCTTCATGGACGGTATCCACAGGCTTACAGCGTATTTCTCTTAATTTTATCTTTTTGTTTTCGTTAAACAGCCCGCGATTTTCTGCGTCGAAATTAATTTTGTGCCGAACCAGTCCTACCCTTAAACTAACTGTAGGTCAAGAATGAAATCAAGATTTTGAATTAAAATATAATTGACAAAAGAATTAAAATTCAGAATTTTAAAGCATTAATTAAAATTTCTCACAATACTCCTTTGGTTAAAATATAAATGGGCAATTTTATTTTATTTCCTCGTATTATTGTAGAAAAGCACTTTACAAGGCTCGGCCGAGAAAGAACTGGACTCGTATATGTATAGCGCGGCCTTGCATTGCCTCTCAGCCGGGCTGACTTATACTCGTCCCGCAATTGCCTTTTTCCCGGTCTCTGCAGTAATGTACTATTTCTAAACATTATACCGGTCGTATACAAAATAAATTGCCGATTTAACTTTAACGCATAATAGATTTTATTTAATGAATGTATATATTTTAATTTCATACTAAGTAAGTCGTATCTTTTTCGAATGTAACAAATGGCGTTATGAGTAGGTATGTCGAGGACGCTGGCCACCAACTTCTTTTTATTTATGCAATTTTGGGACTGGCGTTGTTGGGGAAAAGCCTCGGCCGAAAAGGGCTCGGGCTCGGCCGCGCTAACTCGTCCCGCAACGACCTCTATTCTGGTCTTTGCAATGTTTAATCCCATTTATATCAAGACATTCTGGTAGTTCTGTTTACTTATCTGGTACTATCAACGAAGTGACGCGGGAGGAGAGGTGTGCCACATGCCCTTGATCATTTAGTTTTTATTTACCAGGATTTATTACGACACCAGTGGCCCTAGCCAAGATGCAAACGCTCCTAACGTTTTTCTTTTCTATCGCTCAATATGTATGGGATGACAGTCGACCACGTGCTTTATCGAAACGCACGAGAATTTCATCCCATACATTTTGAGCGATAGAAAAGAAATACTTTAGGAGCGTTTGCATCTTGGCTAGGGCCCCTTAACTTAAGAAGATTTGCAAACTTTTCACCAGAGGTCCAATTCTTAATGATCTTGCATTTGTATTTTTAATAAATACACTGAAAATACGCCTGTACTACCTACCTTTGCGTAAAGAGCCCGAGCGGCAGTGGTGAACTTAAAAGGTTTCGTAACCTTCTAACGTAAAAGAATTAAAGTAGAATGTTCTAATACAGTGAAATAATATATAACATGACGTTGACGTTTATGCAGACTTGCAGAGAAATATACATCATATTAATTGCGAAAATGCTGAAAATAAAAACTGACGAATTTGTCCAAATGTAATTATAAACTGAGTTTAACGGTAGCACCAAATTAGGGACTATTAGGATTTAAACTCACGTAGCTTTCTAAACTATGTTACCTTTTTAACAATATAACGTTAAAAGAAACCACTATAACTATGGTTAAACACAAAGCGAAGAAGAAGCCAACTTAATGAGTAAATTTAAAATATGGTGTTCATTAATGTTTGTGGACATATTTACAAAAAACTACAAAATATATCAGTCAAATAGTATTTATATTCAAAAGTCAGTCAGATAAATCAATACGTTGAATACCGCGAACTCTTGAAACAGAGTAATCGCTCTCTCTATGCGAGATTTTGCGGAGACATACAACTAAAGGTACTTTATAATGAAGATAATAAACTTAGTAGATTTTTTTTTCAATGTTTGTAATTTATACAATTTACTACGCAAATTAAATAATGTGAGAGGACGGTGTGTCCGTCCGTGAATCAGTAGTTGTTCCTTCGCGGCATTAAATGAGTCTACGTGATATTGGTATCTACAATTTACTGCAATGCTATATATGTACTTGTAATAAAATAAAGTAAGTAAGTATTCGATTTAATTTACGAGACATGTGCTACCGTTTCATTGAAAAGAAAGGGTACAAGCGTAAATCATTTTATAATTTCTCGTAAAATAATCAATCTGTCACTATTCATTTGCTTGTGAAACAAATACAAAGTAATAATGATAAGTTTTCAAGTTATTATGATATTTGTGACATTTGGGATATATTGGGGGAGGGAAATAACTAAGCGGGAATTATACAAATCTAAATTGAGGTAAAGTTAAAATAAAAACTATCACGACTTAATCTGCCTTGAAATTACCCCTTGTTCCGTCTAGGTAACCGGGATTAGGTAACCAGTGATCCTACAGTTGCCAGGGGCTCTATTCAACTCGGTAAACACATATCGCCATTGACAAGAGCTACACTAGCTTTGACAATTAATACTATAACGTGTCAAAAGTAATATGGTTATGGTATGGTAACCGATAGAAAAGGGGCTCAGTTACGTTGAATTAAAAAAAAAACCGTTACTCTCCGGGTTCGTACAAATTGGTCAAGGGTTTTTTTGGCTGAAACAAAATGCTATTAAGAGAGCTATTAAGTAAACAGAGCAAATAAAAAATTTAACGTTTCATTTCTTACCTGAAATTTTAACTTCTTGAAAGCTGAGTTTACCTGCCAGCTGACCACACTCTTTTATATAAAGAATTTGAAATTGTTTAACTTAGCAAATAGTCACAATTTTACAATAATCGGCAGAAGTTGAACGGTTGGTATCATGACTTAGCTAAGCCGCTCTCAGCTCACTCCTCAGTTCTCTATCTTGCGACTCCTGAGCTCAGTCTTTAGTTAAGCTAGTTCGTAAGCACCAGAACATAACGGAGGCTGGAAATGGCAGGAAGAAATGAAACAGTTCAGCTCATCGACGAACTCAAAGCACTGGCCCCGTTAGAGAAACTAATAAGTAACTAGCTACTCCTTTATTCATTACCTAGTTATGCTTAATTTATCTAAGTTTATTGCCATTGATTTTAGATCTTGTCCAAGCGTAAAAATAACTTTAAATTTACCCGTCAGGTGAGCCCGCTATATGACTTCGCTTTGAGGTTAAATAGAATTCCTTAATTGGGTCCAGTATTCAAATCGAACGTATAAAATACAGTGGTAGAAAGGGTGAGATGTGCGTTCCAGCCTCACAAGCATACGTCGTTATCGCGGGTACAATTACCCATCAGATAAAGAGCAGATAAAACAGAATGTCTATTTGGTAGAAACGGACGTATTCTGCCTACAGCTACTAAACATCTAAGAAGCTCTTTACATGTGGAGAGTTTTCGCTAGAAAAGATCAATAAAAAATACAGCCGCAAAGGGGTATGGGTTAAACTGTTGTCATATGTTTCCATCTGTTTAGTTAACAAGTGTATACATAGGAAATAAGTAAATTTAATTATATTTTAACGACTTTTTTTTAAATTTTTAAAAATAAAATTGTTGAATATGGGATTTTCTAACTGAGACCATGGTATACTACAGCTTACCATAAATTTGGTCAATTCCATCCTAAAACCTTTTTTGACGGATGTTTGCTTTTCCAAGTTGAAATGTCGTTCCATAGAGGCTCTGGGGGAAACTAACATTGCACTTAGTGTAATATAATTTTGTATCGCGAGCCTGTAATTCAGGATAATCCTTTGTCTACAACTCCACAAATTCTTCGCTCGTTTTTTTCCTTCGCGGCATTTTAAAAGCACTCGGCAATAAATATATTACACACAGTAATCAGTACGGATAATTGATAATAAACTTACTAACAAATGACAATGTCAAATAGGAAAAAATATTAAAGAGTTTGCATTGCGACTGCATAGTTAATCTATTTAAGTTGTATTGGTACTCAAGTCAAGTATGGAGGTTGGGTATTAGAAATACCTAATGTGTGATACATTTTAAACTCGTAGCAGTAGGCATAAATGTTCCTCAAAATGAGTTTCGCGTCTGTTATTGCTTGTTTTTCATAATCTTTCTGTACTGTCAAATCGTTTTTGTACCCGCGATAACGACGTATGCTCACAAGATACATTTAATAAGACACTGTCTTAACGATTTCCACTACGAGATGTTTTAGGTAGGTAAGTACTTGATATTAGTAAGGAATTTAAAACTAAGTTTTTTATTTTTCACTTACCTAGCTTTATGGTAACCACGCAAAAGTGCGTTGTTTATATATATGTTTCAAGATAAAAAATATCCTTACATTATTGCAAATAGCCTCGTTTTTTGATATGATTAATCATTTAATATGCTTATACCTTGCCAACTAATCAAGTTATAATGATGTAATGTATTCATAAAAAAACATGATAGGTACTCTTTAACTGAAAATATCTGAATTTTAATTAGGTTGCAATTCACAGACAAACATGGCGAAACTGAAATTTGATCAACATATTATACCTTTGACTTTTGACACTGATACTGTGATACTTTTGTAGGTATAACTTAAAAAACTTACACATCGCAAAGCATATTGTGCTTAAACTGTTATATTTTAATATCTATATCTATAATATCTATATTATGGCGGTAAGGTTGGACTTCGGTCCACATAAAATGATGTGGCGGACGGATACCTACGTATAATAATACGATTCTAATACAGCAGAATCAATTGCTTACTAGATTTGATTTGCTTTAAATAGGAAGAAGCGAAACAGAAAGTAAAATGTATGCTGTAAACAAATAATTGCGTACTGATTCTAGTAAGTTTTAATTGAGGTTAAATCACCTCCGACACTATTACACAATAGGATCTTAATACTTAAATAACATGTTACAAGTAGTTAAATTTGACTTATTTGGGTCAAATTATTATAATTGTTGTTGGTAAATGGACGGACGGACTAATGGACAACAAAGTCGTCTTACGAGGGTTCCATTTTTTCAGAATTTGGACAGAGCCCTAATAAGATACCAAAGCAAATACAAAATTTCGTTATATTTGGAATCAATGTCATTTTTTAGGGTTCCGTACCCCAAGGGTGCCAACGGGGCCCTATTACGAAGTCTCCGACGTCATTCAGTTTTCCTCACAGTGGAGTATACTTATCTCATAATTTCATAAACCGTAAAACTGGAACTCCATACAAGAAATGGTACGGGACCCTTCAAGTGTGGGTCCGATTAGCCTCTGGCTGACTTATTTACTATTAAATACTAGCTTTTGTGCTCGATGCCGTCTGCGTCGAAGTGGTTTACCGATATTCCTTTAAGAACTGTCACATTTTCGGGGATAAAAGTACTTTATGTCCGTGAACGAGCTATGAGCTATTTCTGTACATAATTTCACGTCCATTGGGTCGAGGCATAATTCAGTAAAAACTGTTGGTTTCAAATGTTAGTATGGATGGGCATTGCCGTCAAGGTATCGTCTCGGCAGGTTGCCCGCGCTCTGCCGGCGGCTGCGGCGAGCCGATCGATCGTCAGCCGCGGGTACATTCAGTTTTCGGCGGCAGCGCTGCACTTGCGCTGCTGCAGCTCTGCGTCTTTTATTTGCCTCGATTTAAGAGGCCGTAGGTATACGAAATTTTGACAGTTTTGCTTATTTTTGTGATTTTACAGTTTAAATACTGCTTTTCTATAAGTTTTAATGCACATCATGATATATCATTTCAGTTATGATCGAATAAATGAGTTACGAATGAATGAGCTACTTTTTTATCTTTGTCGAGAATTTAAATTCGGGATTTAGGTTATTTTAAAATATTATATATTGTTATTTAATTTTTGTTTGTGTTTTTAAGGTAATGGATTGATTTTGAACTGAAGTTTATTACTGTTCTTTTAATTTTATGAACGAGTGTTTTAAGAAGCCGAAATTTAAAACTATTTTTTGTCCATTTTCTATAAAAAATTACCAAGTTCATATTTTTTTTACACAAAATATATATATACATATAGGTGATGAAAAGTAATTCATACATTTTTTAGACAACTTTTACAGTAATCAATTGCAATTTTTTCATACCTTTAAGACGTCAAAACGATTCGTGAATATGCGATATACTCACGAAACAGTCGCCGGTTTCAGGTCGATTAATCAAAATTAAATAATAAAAACAAAAAAGTATTTAATACATTCGTTGAAAATCGAAATTATCTTTCGTGTTGCGCATTAAAATTTGTAGAAGTAAAGTATTTCAACTGTAAAATCACGTCTGTAAAATCACGAAAATCAACGAAATCGGCAAAATTTCGTGTACGGCCTCTTAACAGAAACTCAACAGCGACCTCAACGACAAATCCATGGGTTAACATTACTTAACTGATACTTGACTACTGTTAGTTTTTTATAAATGTCGTATTAGTCATAATTATACTATCTTCCAACAAACTACCGGTCACTTAAAACTATTAAAATGGTGGACTGCAACGCGGGCATATCGGGCGGTTAGTCAAAACTTGCCATTTGTACTCCTGTTTTGTATATTGTAGTCAAAATCTGTTGTACAATAGGTCCACCTCGAGCGACTCAATTCGACTGTATGTTTTTTTATAAATAATTATGTTAGTCCTCAAGTAAACAGCATCTCAAACAAATATAATAAACCGAAAAAATATTACAATACTATTATTATTAACATTATGAAATCTAAAAACATCGCTACGTCTCTAAATTTGTTCAAACGTGACGTCGTAGAGGACGGCTACGTTTCTCTGTTTCACTTAAATGCTACGCCAGCCCGCCGCACTGTAGGTTTAGCCCTCTACGCACGAGCCCACTGAGAAGTGAAAAAAGCTCAGCATACTTTTGCTTTTGCCCAAAGCAAAAGTATGCTGTTATTCTCGGGATAATCTATTCTACTCTATTTTAATAAAAAAATATTAACTTGGTTTTAACATGGATTTAGTTCACACAGTTACCACTTGATTTTCAAATGTCCTTAGTCAAGAACAACGTCGCATCGATTACAAAATAGATAACGATTTTATTTTCAAAAACCTTATCTGTTACGTCACGTCCATAATTTAGAAACTTACCTGCATTAAATATATTTTATTAATAATATAATATTATACATGAAAATAACTTACAGGGTTATTTAGTGGTTGAACCACATTCCAATTAATTCCTGAACTATAACGGTTGTACAAAAAAGAAAACCAACCGCCCCTCGTTATTTATTCATTGTTGGCTGTTCATTATTTCTTCCTAGCCATAAGTTCAACAGCGAGGGGAAGCGCCTCGTTTGGATAGACCGCTACGCTTCAACCTCTTTCGTTTTTTAGCTAGTTATTACTTTTAATTTATCAGCCTTTAATTGTGTCCCACTGCTGGATTTCCACAACTCCCTGTCCATTCCAACCTCCGGTCGATCCGACAGTTATACAATAATAAAAATGAATTTATTTATTTGTGTTTTTTTTACTTTTGCGGGTTACAAAAATGTTAACTAGCATGAACTATGAACCGTCCGTCCTTCTGTCCGGTCCGTGCACTGGTTATGCGTCAGTAATCGGATCGTGAAGTGATAGCAAAAGGTAATTAATATTCGTGACAATCGTGACAAACAACAGCAAAGGAAACAAAAAACCTCACAAGAAGAATGTCCTCACAAAGTGGTCTTCGGCTAGAAACAAGGTAGAGGTAGGTTTTTCGACAATAACTAATAATTTTCGTTGGAAGTATTTATTAAACGTTACCTTTATATTTTTTTCTATATGTTTTAAAAGATAAAGAGGTGGCACAACTTATGTAAAACTGTTGAAATATGTGCTTCACGTTGATATTTGCACAAAAAAAACCGCTTCTGTTACATATGGAGTGCCCCCCTAGAAATATTTATTTTTGTTATTTAATTACCAAACTTAGCAAACACACTCTTTATCGTCGTGTTACTTACTCAAACTCGTATCTGCATATTTATTTTGCTGTTGGTAATATCATTTTCATTCAGTAATACTTAGAGACAATGAGTTTACCAACAGCAAAAAAATATGCAGATACGAGTTTGAGTAAGTATGATGACGATATGCCATCAATAAAAATCTTGTGGTTTTTGAGTAAAATGCTTGAGACATTCCTATGGCGTAATCGTTTTTGGCATTTTGGCTACGGAACTCTAAAAACCCGCCCCTAAGAAGAAATTTAGTAAAGTGAAAAATCTGAATTACCTAACTATACAGTTGATATTTTGTATGAATATATTTATAACGGTAAAATGGCAACTAGTTAATAGATTAATATGTAAATTGAAATCTTTTGTGATTAACATTTATCGCTAAGATAGGTATATATTTTTATTTTACATATTCATATTAGATGAGAAATCGCCAGAAAGGGTGATAAACGAATGCACATTAGAAAGTGTAATAACAAGACTAAAAAAAGAGTTATTTATAGTTAACTGAATAATCCACCGGTAAAGTCACATATTTGCAGCGGGGCGAAGCCGCTGGCGGGCCGCTACTTTTATAATAATTATCTTTAGTATTTAACAAGACAAAAAAACAATAAAAAGTAACGAAAGAACTTGCGAACTTACTTAAAACTATTCTAATCTAACAGACCGCTACCAATGGGCATCGTTCCCAAAATGCTGGCAGCATTGCCACGTTGAATGGCAATGCTTAATCTTTGTGCCAAGTAAAGGCCAGCATTTTGGTCACGATTTGCGTCGACCAGGCTTTAAAAATACGGTGTGGCTCTGGCCCCCACGGTCCTAAGGTTTCGACCCCAAAAGGCTCAAATACGTAACTTCGATCATGTTGCTGTATTTGCGCCTTTTGAGGATCTAAAACCAGCCCTAATACTTGTTCCGGGAAGGTCTGGCGGCGAAAGGGTGTCTACGCAAGTGGCATCCCAAACCAACGGCCGCCCAACTTCCACGGAACCAGAGTCATCTCATCGGGTCTTTTACCATCGTCGCGCATGAGACCATTTGGTTATAAAATAGCCGCAGAATTGGCGCTGGTAAAAGCCAATATCAATTTACTACAAATCTTAAAATGTTATCTTCAAATAAACGGATCAGATGCTCAGGTGCGAGGTGCGCAAATTGTTATGTAGCGAGACTACTTTGGTTTTATTTATTGTTCACAGTTTACCACTCAATGGTCAGCTAACAAATCCCTTATTCAAAATCGCAGTACTGCCTGGAAATCAAAAGGTATATTATTCTATTCTAGCCGCGTATATTATTGAGTAATTCATCGGTTTAAATATTTAAACGATCGTCGTACAATGTCGTTAGTTGACGTTATTTTGTTTTGATATCTTCACTACTAAACCAAGCTAGGTGGCAATTAAGTAAGTAAAGATCCACTATTACTTTATTTATTAAAACTGGGGAGTTAATTTGATACGCTTAAACGAACAATACGCAGACAGCTGCGGGTAGGCTGTAGCCCGCACAACCTGTGCTTGGAGCGCCGATGCCGTATTAGCGCCGTCTTTATTATACGACAGCGGCAATGCGCAATCGTAAAGCAAGAAGCGTCCGACGCTGTGCCGCTAAATTATGCGCCAATCCCATGCAAGTGCAGTAACATTTTAAATTTGGTAAGTTAACGTCGCAGATGCCACAGTCGTTTGCATGTTAATGCGCTTTGTTGATCCGAAACGCCGCGCCGCCCTGTTAAAAGCGTTCGCTGGAGCTGTATTCTACTCGATGAAATCTATTACTTTTGACATGTTACCGTATTGTTTTCAATACTCAGTACAGTAGAATAGACCTCCCGAGCCGTGAGCCGACTCAATTACAAACTGTTACTCTTTTAGGTTAATATCTAGGTTATCTATACTTAGCCGAGCTGGGACTGGGAGTGGGCAGGTAAATACACGAAAGTGGCGAGCAAGTAGCAGTCAAGTGCACAACAGGGAGCGACGTCGCCGCCCGACCGTTAGCCTGAATGTCATTTGGCAACTTCGATTAAATAGAAATTGCGACGGACGGAAGTAGAATGGTGTCATAATTAATGCGTAATTCGGTTATATGCCAGGTTTTCATTCATAAAACACCACTACCTACCAAGTCTTCCATAAATATATTTTTTTTAGAAAAACATTTGTCGTGTCACTAACATTTATGGCAAATTACAGATGGATATGATTATATGCTGAGAGTTCCGTGGGTACTCAATAGGTTCCAAATGGAACCTATTACTAAGCCTACGCCGTCCGTCTGTTTGTCTAACTAACCCATCCTAAAGAGGCTTTATCTTTGTTACGTTAAAAATAATTAACGAAATAGTCCAGAGAGATAGACTAACAGTGATCTTTTCTATCCGTTGGCCCCAAAAACTAAGCGTCAGGGCATGTAAGCCTGACACTGAAATTACTTTTCATTTACAGTTTAAATCTTAAAAAAAATCTTTTATTCTTTTTCGTTGTGTTATGTTATGATCGTTTTATTCTATTTATTAACACCGAATGAATCATTACTTTTTTTTTATATCTCTTCTTTAAAATACCAAGTTGTGGCAAGGTATTTTACATGTTATTAACACACTTATATTAGTTATAAACTATTAATAAAAGCTTCGCGTGTAACTTACAAACTAACGGCAGTATATACTTAGAGTTATTTAAAATATTAAGTTATTTCATGTAATTTCTTACTCTATAAAATACTTGAAAATTTCTATTCTTCTCAATGGCTTATAGGTTGAAGTTAAACTCATTCGTCTTTTCATACTCGTAGTGAGTTTGTTATGTATGAGTGCTAACACTGATTACAAACTCACTATGGAAAGACACACATAATAAGCCATACATATTTGATTGCTGACTGTACTTCTAAAAGTACATCTAGCAATAAAATATGTGTGTAATAAGAAGTGATTGTTTTAACCTTTTCAACGCCATTGACGGATATTTCCGTCATGGTTGACAGCGCAAAATAGACCTTAGTATCTATGAGACAAAGTTGTCATTCGCTCTGTTTTTGTATTTGACATAGCGTTGAAAAGGTTAAAACACTCCTGTATAACCAACGTTACGAGAACGGGATCCGTTCCATGCGGTTACCTCATTGCTTTTTACATGATATCGTATTGTTTAACATTTTGGCGGGGCTTTCTTACTTGACAGTAATGGCGGCATAGTTAAGAGGCCGTATACGAAATTTTGCCGATTTCGCTGATTTACGTAATTTTACAGTTGAAATACTTTATTTCTACAAAATTGAATACGCAACACGAAAGATAATTTAAATTTTCAACGAATGTATGAGTTACTTTTTTGTTTTTATTATTTGATTTTGATTAATCGACTTGAAACCGGCGACTATTTTGCGAATTTTGCTGTAAGAGGTTTTGAATATCGCATATTCAAGGTATGAAAAAATTACAATTTATTGCTGTAACTGTCGTCTAAATAATGTATGAAACACTTTTTACCACCTTTATATAACTTTTTTGTGTAAAAAAAATAACTAACTTGGTAAAATTTTATAGAAAATGAGCAAAAAATTGTTTCTGATTTCAGCTACTTAAAACTCTCGTCCATAAAATGAAAACAACAATAATAAACTTCAGTTCAAAATCAATCCAGTAGCTTAAATAAGCATCCAAAAAATTAAGAAAAAATTGTAATATTTAATGTTTTAAAACAACCTAAATTTCGCATTATAACACTCGACAAAAATAAAAAACTAGCTCATTCATTCGTAACTCATTTATTCAATCATAACTGTAATGATATTTCATGATGTGCATTATAACTTATAGAAAAGCAGTATTTTAACTGTAAAATCACGGAAATAAGCAAAACCGGCAAAATTTCGTATACGGCCTCTTAAAACAATCCGATAACGTCAAATTTATAGGATTTTATCGAGTAGAATAAAGCCCTAGTCCTACAAACAAGCTTAAAACTACTTACTTATGTTTTTAGCTAGCTGTGTCCTAAGTGTGCCAACGGGAGCCCATAAGTAGTTTGCTGCCCGTATGCCCGGTCCGTTTATCTTCAGCGGTCTGTATCTCATCTCATGTAACGGAATAGTTGCCATTTTCACGGAGCGCGTATGACTGTTGCCGCTAAAACAATAAATAATAACACAAAGAGATAGAGGGGGCCCCATACAAGAATAATACGGAACCATTCGTGTGCGAGTCTAAGTCAAAGAGATTTTGTTCTCCCGATTGTTTAGGTAGGTTTTTCTGTATAAAAATACAAAAATACTGTTTAAAACATGCCATGTGACTGCCTACAATTGTAATGGAAAAATAAATTAAAGCAACACGATGTTTTAATTTTATTTTGGTGGGCTCTTGCGATTGCGTCGCTGCCGGCACGTATTGTTATGATGTCTCTAAAACTGACAAGCGAAGTTCGCGCGATTTCTTCAAACCATGGCTAAGTATAGCTATGGTATTCTTTAAGTTAGGTAATTAAGTAGTATTTATATGCGAGTAATCTAATTAAGTAGCATTCATGTAATTCGAAGGAACAGTGATATGGCTTGCACATTACCGGTTTTTTATCGGGTATTTGGTACGAAACCCTAAAAATATTAAAATATTATCTATATTTAATTTAGATCTTTATATAACTTGATTATTTATCAATATTTACTAACAATTTTTACAAATTTATTTAAGCGATTAAGTATTGCATCTATGCTCAAATTGTCGTTACGTCATCACGTGCAGACTGCACCAAGCCAAAGTACCCTATTAATCGACTGAGCCAAGCGCCAGGGCCGCGCGCCGCTTGTGTGTGACAGCCGCTCGTTTCCGTGAACGTTTCCACACACACACACACACACACACACACACACACACACAGGCTGCTAGGTTACATCCACGTGCCGCAGCTCGGGCGCGATCATTTCTATCATTCGCCATGGGCTCAAATCGTCTTTACTATTTGAAAGCGTGCACTTTAATTAAATGGATTCTATATGTAAAATCAACCCCTAAGAAAGAATCACGTTTCCAAACGTTATTTAACGCATATTTAACCTTTATACTCGATTTCGATACGAAAATTCAACTACGAACGTTGAGGAAATTTGAATACTCTAAATAAGAATACGGGGCGCTGTTCCAATCGCCATACAAATTTACTGGATGGAAGGAAAAACATCGTGTTCGAGGTACTGAAACTTGACTGTCGCCGTGGGCTTCAAAATAGGTGAAACAAGTTATCAAGTTTTTCTCAAGTGTATTTAACATACATTAATCGCCAGTTTTTATTGATTTCAATTAAGTTAGAGCGTTTATGATACTGACCTATTTGTGATCTTTGTGACGTGAGATTATGAACACGCCCCAGGAGCCATTGCGAATATTAAATATTAAGTGTCTATAACGGTGTTACGTTTATTTTCACAGCGCTATTTTTTATTCGTAAAATGAAGGTTTATTTTAAGTCCAAATAGTCCATCCCTAACTTTATAATTTCTAGACCCACGCAATCATATTTGTCTTAAATCTCACTTCGTTAGGAAAAAATATGTTTGTTTAGCATCTTTTTGTACTATTTGCGAAAATATACAAAAAATATTACGCCACTACATTGAAGGTTTCATTGTCGATAAGAAAAGTTATCAATACGGTTTCGAAATCAATACAAAGCCATTATTATTTTATTAAATTCATCATCCTCATGTCGTCTAAGCCGTATCTGGCGACGGCGACTCCTATTTGTCCATCACGGGTCGTTATTCCGGGGGGTGATTTTCTCAACACAGCGCTGTGTCGATCTTATAGGTGAAGTTTTATCCGGCAAGTTTAAGAAGTCCCGTTGGAGCGTGCAAAACACATTTTAGCGCGTGCCATCTTAATTAGGCTGCTTTATACGACACTGAACTCGACTCACTGCCTGCTGCCTAATTGAGAAGGCACGCGCTAAAATGTGTTTTATACGCTCCGACGGGACTTCTTAAACTTGTCGGATAAAACTTCACCTGTAAGATCGACGCAGCGCTGTGTTGAGAGAATCACCACCCTGGTGGGCTTTGATGTGGCTAGCGAAACCGAACTTCGACTTGAAGATTCGATCACACGGCACATAATAAAGATGGCCAGCCGAGTAGAGTGTGTAGTTGTTATTGGGCTTCAGTCGAGTCTTCCGTATTTGGCGCTTCGTATGAAATTAGATAAGTGAGCGGTTTTAAAAAAAGTGTACATCGTTAAGGACCAAAATTTAACTTTTCCATTTCGTCAAAAAAAATAAAGTATCTAAATGTATAAAACGACTTATTTTCGTGACGAAGTGGAAAAGTTAAAGTTTCTTAATTTTTGTCCTTAACGATGTACACTTTTTTAGAAAACCGCCGAATTACCCAGGCAGTTTTCAAAAAATGTGTACATCGTTAAGGAAAAACCTAAGAAAATTGAACTTATTCCATTTCTTCACAAAAGTTAATGTATCTAATTGTATGGCTAATTTTCGTGAAAAATGGGAAAGTTAAATTTTCTTAATTTTGTCCTTAACGATGTACTTACACTTTATTTACAAAAACGCCCGCCTACCTAAAAAAAAATATATCAAAATATAATATTGTTGTGTCCCACGTGTGGTTGCCGGGTTAGAATAGTGCCACTCGGAAAAAAAAGAAAACTCAAACTGCGAATAAAGGCGTGATGTTATGTATGTATGTAATATTGTTGTTAGCAAAATGGTAAGTTGACAATATACATTTTCAATATTTTCACTACTTTTCTTGGCTTAACACGAGGCTTGGAATTGTATTGAGTAAACTTACACGCGTAGCTTTAAGTATTGTCCAAAACACAAAATACAAATACAATCTTTGCAAAATAGAATATACAAACGGCTACTTCTCCCTTTAAGGGATATTCTTATACCAACATCGGTCATCGCCTCATCACTGTTCGTTTTGCGCCATCGACGCGTACAGCCTTATGGGTATTCTGTTTATCATGCGGATAAATAAGCGGACCATTAACGAATTTGATGCTCGCAAGGATTAAAGTACGCCATCACGTCTTTGGCGTTTTCGTGTGCCACTGTAGGAGAATATAAATATTATGTAGACTTTGATTCGAAGCGGATTTACACAATGGGCCGCTGTTGAATTTCGGTTTTATGATTTCTACAAGTCAATGTGTCCTGTAACCTATATCTTCTTTTGAGCTTCGCTCAAGTTTGACGAAAAATGAGTTTCGTATGTGGAAATTTATTACTAATACTAATTAAGTATTAATGTAAGAAACGAAATATAGTATTCTTTTACACCGATTAACATATTGGTAAGCTGAAGCTGAATAAATAACCAATTAAATAACCATTTTTTTTCACTTTAATCACCGATTAAAGTAAGTAAAACGATTTTGTTCACAAAACGATTCGTAATAGGTGCAATGTTCCAATAAAGTATATCACGGTTACTTTAGAACTCATTGAAGGTTCTAGTTTTAATCGTCCGGTTGTATCTCACATTGTGTCACAGTTTTGCATATTCGTGATCCGTAATGTGGTTGCTATATCAGTGCTTGGCAATATTATGCGTCTCTCAGTTTCTATGGGCCTAACACGCTGCTATGGGATAATTTATGACATTGGGTCGTGAGTTTCATTCGTCTATTCCATATTCCAACGTTAGTATAAAAAACTAAGGTTTAAAATAAAAGTGTGTTTTGTGTGATTAGAGTCCTTTTATTACTAAGCACCTTAATTCCCGGGTGCCTGTCATTTTAATAATTTCATAATAATATTTGACACGAGTTCCCGTTTGACGTCATTTCACATCAGGTAAGTCCCGTGGCAGCGTGCTCGGCCCACTGTTATAATTATCTTGGACTCTGCCACCAGTCTTGAACAAAATACTACGTCAACGTCGTGGGTCACTTACTTAGTTCGCCGCGATGCTGAATTTTATTGTTTGGGGCCTATTTGTAGGTATATACATTTGGCCACAATTTCTTCGGGGCGTTTCGACCAAATAACCAATCCAAAATGTACTCGTACATATAGTGGGTGCATAGAAAAAGAAGGCAGACAGATTCAAGCTAAAAACTTAACATATTTTTCTTATTCATTGCTAATACTTAAATATTAGGTACAATAAATACATACCTACGTCAATACTCGTACACATATTACTCATACATTTATCTAGACCCCGCTATCGGAGGTGCAAATTGATAGCTGTCAAGTTCTTAGGGATGAGTAAAAATTATTTTGAAATATTAGATAGGTGTAAGATGACATTGAATATCTATTGACGTAAATAATTTATTATCAGTATAAGTGACCAGTATTATTCTCTCTCTATTGAAAAGGTTTATCTCGAGAGCGTTCTTGCACTGCCCTGCGACTAGAAACATTAGAAAAGTAAAATAGCAACCAAAAATGTTTTTGTTGTACGGATAATGGTTTACATTTCTGGTAACAATTATTATCATGCATCGCAAAAAAAAAAAAATTGTAGTCTAAAAATGTTACATATAAAACTTTTTGTACAGAAAAAGTCGATATCGACATCATATTTTTTTGTCTCATCCCTAAGAACTTGACAGCTACCAATTTGCACCTCTGATAGCGGGGTCTATTTATTACATATATTAGTTTATTAGATATTATAAATATATTGGTGGTTTAATAAACCACAATATTGATTGTCAACTAAGTTGCTCAATACTAAAAGTTAATAAAAAGGGTTCTCACCGCGGTTAAAGTTTTTATTAACTCGCGTTCCCGATATTTACTGAATAATCTGAATATACTAAACCAGGTAAGAATTAATTTTAGTATATTCATTTTAAGGCTTCGTACCATAAAAGGAAAACTAAAACCCTTATACGATCACTTTTGTGTCAATCCGTTCTTCACAAATCAGGCACCGTATAGAAGCTTGAAATGTACTCGTAGTAATGGTAGAAATCGATGTCGCGCGTTTATATTAGGTACTCGTAAATAACTGAATAAGCACAATGTTATTATTTTCGCATTAGTAACAGGTCAGTTTGGTACAAATGAAAAAAGTTTCAATTAACATTTTGTTTTTACTATATCTATAGGGTAAGTACGAGTATGCTTACTTATTTATAATAGATATTATGCCATAGATTATAGGAAAAATGCAGGTATTTTCGAAAATGTAATAGTTTGGAGAAAAAAAAGTATTTACTCATACATATAATATTAATATACCTACCCCTGATTCAAAAACGCTCTACCCCATAATATGCCCATAACTATGTTAATCGTTATCTATAATATGCCTCCTGATTCGAAAACTATCGCACCACTATGGGTATACATTAATTCATAACAAATATTTTATCTGAAACGTTTATTAAGTATCTATAACATATAATGTAGGTAGATTAAATTTGTTCTATAAGGTCTGTATCAATTGAACTTGGATAAGATGTAAACAAATTCAAACGAACCAATTCACCATGATAACTCGATAATCACATACTTTTAAAGATCAAGTGAGGTCTTTGCAATGGTTTGTACACTAGACCATTATCTTCATATTAAGTTGAAGAAGAAATAACTATTCATAATCCGTTATTTTTTATTAAAACACGCTTGGTGAATATTTGAGGTTATGTGGCAAACAGGGCTAATTTGTTTACATTTTTTCCAAGCTTAATTGACACAGACTACATATTGTTATTAAGATGTATACTTTTGAAGATAGCATAGGTTTTATCACGTTTCAGGTTTTTTTAGGTTTTAATCGCGGAACATAGATCAAACTGAAAAGAGCCGCCCTACACGGAATTAAATCGTAAAGTGCAGATATCGTCACACCCAGTATTTTTCAGAATTAGTTGAAGAAAATGTACTTATTAAAACTTTAGTCTTTAAAATATCAAATTTTGATGTATGGCCTAAAAGAAAGCTATAATATTGTAGTGTGTTCTTCGGTGAAATTTGTAGACTCAAGTGGCGAAGGGCTAGGAGACATTTTTCGTAAAATGGATGGCTGATGGGGCTAAATAATTCTCAATTGATGATAATGCATATGTCTAGTTAGTGTCAATAAAAATAAGTCGGCGAATAGAATGTCCATTAGTTTCTTAATTGAAGTTCTTGCAACGTCCATCTTAAGGGGATATTCAAATAATATTTCGCAATGTATATCATTAAGGTAACATATGGGCATTTTCAAAATAAAGTGTACCCTAGTTAAGGAAAATTAAGACAGATTATTAATTATATGATATGACCTAAGTATAGATTATTTTTTGTTGGTTTAGAGCAGAACCCTATCTGTGGTACATTGCATTGCTCTTATCGGTTTTTATGTATTACCTTATATTTTGAAAGGGTTTTATATCTAATTTATATGCAGGATAAAACATGCCTAGCGGTGCATTGCACTACTTAGGTATCTATGCCTGCCTGGTTCCGTAGGTTAACTAGCGGTTAAACAGGCTCTAGTTGTTTTATTGCCCACATGTCTTTGGTTCCACGAGCAGGTATTTACCTATAAACCTAACCAATTTCATGGACCAAGGACAACTACAGGTGTGTTCGTAATAGTTTTAAGCAAATCGTTAGG
Organism: Acleris holmiana; assembly: GCA_949316455.1. Lineage (NCBI taxonomy): Eukaryota > Metazoa > Arthropoda > Insecta > Lepidoptera > Tortricidae > Acleris > Acleris holmiana. The sequence goes on from OX438762.1 coordinate 51,670,947, forward strand.
ATAATTAGGGATATCAACATGTGCAACGCGCGACTTAAGTAGGTAGGTCTAATTATGAAGATTGCGGTCACCTACCGGCCAACTGAGTGTCATTTTTAATAGTTATTTAGCAAATTACAAATCCATTTTTATTTGTATTACCGTGAATAGGAAATAATGTACTGTATACTGAACCAATGTTCAGTATCGAAGACGTACCTACCTATGCAAAATATCACCCGCGAATCGCACGCATTTTGGTGGATTGTTACTTATGCCGTTCGTCAATTAACATAATAAGTAATAGGCTGAGTTTCATACATGTCGAACTCTAGTCGCAGTATCAGTCGTGGACGCGGTGGCCCTCGGGGGACCCGCGGCCACGAAGGCCTCCTTCGGTACATAGCCCCTAGTCAAGATGCGTTCGCTAACTAGTGTTTCTATTCGTTTGGTTTTTAAACCAATCGCGTCACGGTAGATCACGTGACTTTTCGAATGACGCGATCTACCAGTGACGTGATGATCAGTCATTGTAAAATACAGTACCAAAGCTTTGAAACAATTATCTACCAAGGCACTGGTTCCAGAAAAAAAACGCGAAGCTGCATATAAACGTGGAAAAGTGTATAAAACCTTCGATGGACATTTTGGGTGCAATATTGGCTTTTAAGAATGACTAAACGAAGTTTTATTATTTTACTAGCGATCCACCAGCGCCTTCGCCAGCAGCATTTTTTTTTTCATGTCACTTTGGGGTATGAAAAATAGATGTTGGCCTATTCTCAGACCTACTCAATACGCTCACAAAATTTCATGAGAATCGGTCAAGCCGTTTCGGAGGAGTATGGGAACGAAAACTGTGACACGAGAATTTTATATATAAGATATATAAGTAAGTAGAAGTGATAACTTTAATTAAACCCATTATTATACTTGGTTGATAAAATCAATTGATCAAAAAGTGCTGCGTGACGGTTGACCATGTTGGTGAATATTCTTAAAATGAAAGCGCTAAAACCGAAATCTGAATAATTAGATTAGCAGTTGACATCAACTATTCTCAATGCCAGAACCAGTTATTAGGAATCCATACCAAAATGCTAAAAAAGGTTCCGTTATACCTAGTGAGACTTCGGTGTCCGTCTGTCCTGTGCATTTTTTTACAGGGCTCCAGCAAAGCTTCTCATTATAAAAAAATACTTATTCATAACTAATTGATGAAACAATTTAACGTTAAATGCCCACCATGAACTTCAATTAAATTATCTCAGATACGAGGAGGCATGTATTTAATACCTTCCAATATTTTGGGTTTATTTCAATGAGAAGGACAATTTAAAATGTAGGTTGAAATGACGTAACTTGGATGTGTTTAATTGCACTTTTAGTGACATAAATGTGCTTGTAGATAGTGTTAACTACACAGATGTTGGCTCGAATTCAAACGCTTTGCACTTCGCTTACCTAGTTTAATAATAATAGAAGTTCAGTGTATAATTTCAATGAAGGATATTATTAAATGACCTCTGTGTCAGTGGACGCCATATGATAGGTAAGTATATATGTATCTATCAGTAGTAAAGTACCTAGTACCTAAATAGGAAGTTCTCAGCTATGGTAAGTAGGTACGTAGGTAATTAACAAATTTATGCCATGAACTTTGTAGGTACAACAGTAAATAAACGACCCAGAGGCAAGAGAAGGCAAGTGTTTTTAATTTAATTACTTAAGTAGAATTCTATAAAAATGTCTCATTGCAATAATTGTGGAGCCACTGTAATGATTTGTTAAATTATTGCATTTCAGAATGAATGATGGGGGAAGTAACGGTTTTAAGGGACGGTTTCAACAATGAGTGGGAGGCGCAAGGCGCAATGATTGCCGGCTGTTAACGTTACCGCGCTTTGTCTCAAGACTTTAGAATCGTAAAACACTGAGCGAGATAAAGTCGTCATGAGCGCGAGTAGTGCGATACGTGGGAACCACGGGGTAAATGCGAGAACTAGCCTTCGCGTTTCGGGTTCGGGAGGTCGCGGCGCGTCGAGCCCGGAGCGGCCAGCAGCCGGCGTGCCGCGACTGAGCCTGGCGTTCGTGGCGCCGCCTCCACGCTACTGCGGCACGCGCCAGCCGCCCGCGCCACCGCGACGCATCCCCCGGCCGCCCCGCGAGCGTCTCGCCCCGCAGCCCCGCACGCACGCCGCATTCTTGCGTTTCACCCGTCCTAGAGCGCGGAAGCACAAAGAGCTTCGATTCTCGATCGAGTGACAAGAGTTCTTGGCAATTTTCTTTCGTCAAGAGCATTCTCTTACCGGCCAACAAGTTATCACAACCGGGGGCTCGAGGTGATCGCTCGATTTCTGTATGTACGTAAATGACGTTAAGACAAGTCTTCTTGGTTGGATTAGCGAAAGTCTATTTTTGTTAACGAATCCTAAAACTTTTTCTCATTTTGATTAAATTCGGAAACCGAGTGGAATTAATTGGCATCTTCGGAAATGGCTGTCTGATTCCTAATTAGGTATTAAGTCAATGGGTGGAAGTAATACATTTCGCTGAAATCTCACCTGCATTTTGTTTTAAACTAGGTACTATTAGTATTTAATTTAGTAGCTTTAATATTTGATATTTTCACCATGCTAATTCAAAAATATTATATTTGCGAGCACGTGAAAAGGAACGAAATGTTTTTTCACAACAATATCACAGACAATGAAGTGTTCATTGTTGTTTTACCAGACGCACTCTTGGTTTATCAAGCGAGTTTTCCGTCTCATGATGTTTGCGCCCTGATTGATGTAACTAATAATACGAGTACCTACCTAATGTAGATACTATATACAACAATTTGTGTTAATATAAGGTACGAGTAACCTTCCAACGAAACTTAGTTAATTAATTAGTTGACGAAATCTGAGCATGTGCATGCTACAACTTCGTTAAACTGCATCTACAATTTGTATGCCTCGCGGCGCAACATGGTGACATGGTACATACCTGTGTTATATAAATAAAATAAACGATCTTTACTTGGTATTAAATACTCAATTATAAATATGCCGGATACTCTTGTTGCTACAGCGCTGAGGGCAGTGGGAAGCAGCTTGCAACGGACGCCAGCGGGCTATGCAAGATTGACGACCTTTACCCATGGAGATATGGCATTGAACATTTTCAAATACCAAAATTATTTTGAATTATTATTAGGACACTACACATATTTCAGTTAACCAGCTCTTCCCAAAGGAAGCCACCATTGAGTCCCAGTGGCTACAACAGTAAACCGCTCTTAGATTTTAAGATGATACTTTAGTTTATTAGATAACACAATAAAAGTAATGAGTGCGCCACTGGACGCTCGGCGTCCTCTCAATAGTATAGATAGGAGAAATATCTATGTGACGAAATGCACAATGGTTTCCCATAAAAGTGACGCTAACTCCGAATTTGATAGTCTGTCACGGCGGAACTTGCCGAAAATAAAAAGGAAAGTCATTTCCGGTGCGAAAAAAGCGGCGTTACTTTACCTATCTGATACTGAAATAATAGTAATGGCATCAGTTAAAAATTTACTGGTAGATACAGAAATGCGACATTTCGTATATTTTTATATCGGGGCCCCTAAATATACCCATCTGATACCAGCATGAAATCAATTTCCAGTCGGTATGAAACCTCCATTCAGGAATATATAATATAATAAGATTAATAAGTTTGCCAAGGCTTTTCCTGCCGAAACATCTTGACAGACAGGATTATGTAACCAACATCCGTGGAACCCGTATTTTGGAATTGTACTTATTACGGACATTTTAATTACTATAGGCTTATTATTATACATGTACCAATAATACAATAAGCCTACAGTGATTAAAATTTCCGTAATCTGTACAACTTAACCCCCCCTCTAGTTTGTATAGGAAACAGATATTACAAAAAAGGGTGATACGAGGGCTGCACTGAAAGTTTCGGGAATCAAATACTTAGAAACATATTTTTGACACATATCATACCTCTTTATAATCTCTAAAGTTTCATTATTTTAACACACTGGCCACATAGAAAAGCGATGGTTCGGTTTCAATTGTTTTTTGAAGTCGTCGAGTCGCTGCTGAAAATGGAATTGTCCCGTGAAAATTTAAGAGCTATGATTTATTACGACTTTAAAAGTGGATTATCACAAAAACAATGTGGAGACCGGATGATTGTTGCTTTTAGTAATGAAGCACCTTCAAAGACGACAATATACAGGTGGTATGCAGAATTTCAACGTGACCGTCTATCCCTCACGGACGACGTGCGTGAAGGTCGACCAAAATCGGCAGTCACGCAAGAAAATGTCGATGCTGTGCGTCAGCTGATAAAGGAAGACCGACATGTGTCATATCGGGAGATTCAAGAGTGTTTGGGCATTGGAATGAGTCAGATACGAATCATTTTACAGGAACAATTAGGCGTGCGAAAGTTGTTTTCCCGTTGGATCCCTCACTTATTGTCTGAAGAGCAGAAAACGACTCGTGTCAATTGGTGCCTCAAAACTTTGAATAAATTCAACGGAGGAAGCTCAAATGCAGTTTTTAGCATTGTATCCGGTGACGAGTGTTGGATATATGCATATGAGCCTGAAAATAAAAACCAATCTCGAGTATGGGTCTACGAAGATGAGCTCAAGCCGACAAAAGTTATTCGTTCTCGCAGCACAGCCAAAAAGATGGTGGCTACGTTTGTCTCCAAATCGGGTCACGTGGCTACTATTCCTCTTGAAGATCGTAGAACGGTCGATGCCGATAGGTACACCACTATTTGTTTGCCGAGTATCTTCGCTGAACTCCGAAAAAAAAACCCTAGTCGCCGCATTATCCTTCACCACGACAATGCCAGCCCTCACACCGCTCGGAAAACAACTGAGTACCTGGAAGGTGAAAAAGTCGAATTACTGGACCATCCTCCATACAGCCCCGACTTAAGCCCCAATGACTTTTTCACATTCCCCAAAATTAAGGATAAGTTGCGTGGTCAGCGGTTTCAGACGCCGGAAGCAGCAGTGGAGGCTTTTAAAATAGCCATTTTGTCGACCTCTACTTCAGACTTCAATAAGTGCTTTAATGATTGGGTTTGATCGCATGGAAAATTGCATAAAATATAAAGGAGAATACTTTGAAAAACAATAAAAATACTTTTATTCAATTTAACTGCATATTTTTTTCTTTCAGTTTGACCCGTATGGTAAACCATACAGTCATTGCCCGCGACCTGTGATTACCCACTAATTTTTTTATTGACTGCATGCACAGAAAAATATATTTACTATAATTACTATAACTGTATGGTTTACCCTAGTTCGGATCTTAGACTACCGATTGTAGTTTGTATGAAAAATTAAGTAATTTTCAAATTCGTATACTTACCTACCTTCATGATATGAAAATGGGTATTGAGACTTTCAGTCATTCTATCTTTCTTTCTAATTACATATAAAAATATCCAGCTTTAGAGTTCTTGAAAAATCTACTCCTAAGTGGGTTTATTTTGGAGATGGACGTTTGTATGGAAACTTGGTAATCATTGTGATAAACTCTTTTTTAAAGAAGGGCAGCGAATATATTTGTTTAGCAATTGTTGTTTTAAAGGTTAGATCTATAATTAAACTTGTTCATAAACACACTTACTTACTAAAAACTTGCGCACGTAGGGTTCTGTACCATTATCTATACAACATTAGACACTATAATTATTATGACCTTTAAAAAAATAATTATAATCACGTTTAATTTATATTATTTTAAATACATTATTTATTCTTGAAGTGAATATATAGCTAAAAATTCTGTGAATATTTCAAGCCACAGGAAAGGTACACAGGGCCACAGGTAGAAACCTGTGGTCGTGTTTATCGATGTGGATAAACGTGGTTAATACATTTTTCACTTTCTGACCAGTATGTCAGTGTGAGAGTGACGGAAGCATACATACATACATACATAAAGTCACGCCTTTAATCCCAGAGTGGGATAGGCAGAGCTACAGAGTTACCAACAACTGTAAAAAACTTGTTGATAATTCTGTAACCACATTTTGCACAATCAGGCTAAGATGTTTACCAGTGTATTAGTGACAGGTTGCAAGCCCATCGCCTAACAAGTACTACAAGCCCTTATTCCCTTAGACATCCACGACATCCACGGGAAGACATGGAGTGGCACTATTCTAACCCGGCAACCACACGGAAAAGGAGGTGAGGTTGATATACTAAATCTTTTCACGAAAGTTCTGACTCTCCGCAGACGAAATTGCGGGCAGAAAACTAGTTACAATTATATATTATAACCTAGCTTTTTAAAAATCTCTATTTAACTTCAGAGTTAAACTGCGTCGGACCTCAGATTTAGATCTACTAAATACGGTAATCAAAGTGGAATAATATACGAACCCTGTAGTTACAAGGTCCTACCACCACGTAAACACTTCTTCCTTAAAATAATCTTATAATGGACGAAGGCAGGTATACCATAAAGAATTGAAGACAAACTAAAATTACAATAAGGCATCTGCGTTTATGGTTGATATTTACGTATCACCCATAAACGCAGATGCCAGGCGCATATTTAATACTTAATATGTATTTTTGCGGCGAAATGATAACCGCAGCTGTCGAAAATAATATGATTTCTGTACTTAATACAGAACATATTAAGTTATTGCAGCACATCTGGTAATGGAAAATCGGCACAAGGCGTTATGCAGCCGGCCGGCACGCCGGACCGTGGCGAACCGTGCCAACTTCTATGTCCTAGCCAACTCAATTTCGTAGCAATGTTTAATTAGAGAAATTCCAAGTATACCGGTCTTAATAGTACGTAATCGACAATCTTCGTAAATATACTGTCAGATGCAAAAGATTGTGACATGTCAACGATAGTCCCCTTCGGTCACTTTGGAAACCTAAGGTACGAAACCAGTTTAGAAAACTGAGTTATTAGGAAACCTGGTTTTGAATAAAGAAAAATAACTCTGTTTCTTAACTGGTTTCTCAAACAAAAAAAAACACATCTTTTGAAACTCATTCCATGCAGGGTCTAATTACGTAGAGTTTAATTCTGTTTCCTAAACTGGTTTCGAACCTTGGGTTTCCAAAGTGGCCAAAGTTCGATAGAAAGTCGGACGCTATTCAGAAAGTACGAGTAGGTACTGAAGCTCTTCTAACTCTGTAAAGGAAATTATTATTTATAAGAAAATCTGTAGAGTTGGGAACAATCTACATTTACCCTTCATACCTCACCACATCACCGTAAAACACAATTTGTTTTATTCGTGTTACAAGTTTCAGATCACAAGTATTTGTAATAACCAAACCAATTTGAGTACAAGTCATCCATGGCATTTGTAGCTTATTTATTTCTTAAAGCTCCCTGTCAACGCCACAAAAGAAAGTTCAAGTTAAGAGTTATTGTTATGGTTTTAACGAAGCATTAGATACCCATAATTCCTTTCGGTTTTATCCATGATTTTACTGTAATTACATAACGGCGCTATGTTTAGTTTGCTCTGGACGAAGATGACACAAATGGGTTTGCACTCTACGCAAGCTATCCTAGATAAGATCCTGTTCTAGTTTTTAACTTTAATTTACCCAAAAAATAACTTATGTTCATTTGTTAAGTAATAGATCAGTCAAACAGAAGTGGGCTTTTGGTTAAAAAAATGTGGGACGCCGATTTCAGTTTGACTGACCTATTTTTGGATTTTTGAAGGCAGGTTTTTGTTTTTATAACATTAGTTTTATTTTACACTTTTTTGTGACTATAATCCCACTGAACTCCCACTTTTCTATGAATAAGAACCACAGGATATTTCCGCTCGCCGCAAGCAACGCCGCGGGAAAGTCAAAGTGCATAATTACTAATTATGTTTAAACCATTTAAATGCGCTTCGTCGTAGTCGCTCAACTATCTACTCATAAATCGAGATATCTTATCGCCACCATTGGAATAGGTACAATTGAGGAGTTCCGCTGGCCATCGGTGGTCTTCATCATCAGTTTTACTTAACCACATGATACTTTCTGCACGCAAACGCTAGACTTGTTACTGAAAATACACGAATCGCTAAAAACAACATACAGTCGAATTGATAACCTCCTCCTTTTTTGAAGTCGGTTAAAAAATAAGCGTGTATACGAGCAGCGCTGAACTACTGGTGCAAAAAGTTGCGATTGGGAGAAATACAGGTAGAAAAATATGCAACTGGATTAAATGAAGATCGGGATAAGATGTGAATGGAATTTCCGGAAATTATAATAAGCTATGCCACTAGGAAAATGTGGGACTTGACGAAATGGAAATATCGGAAATTATGCGCACCATCCGATGAATTAGAATAGAATCAGAATCAGAATTCTCTTTTTGCAAGTAGGTTTACAAATAATAAACTCTTTTGAAACGTCATAGTAGCGACTTAGCCTAAATTGACTGCAGGTTCATGGTTTCTAGTACCCGGTAGGTACCCATAGACATTTAGAGCTTCGTTTGGGACAGGATCATTTTGTATGCATTTGTCAAGTGAGTATATAAATTAAAAGTATAAGTTCAAATTGATGTGTACAGTCAGCGCCAAAAGTAGCTAATCACTTTTGTACTTTATCACAATAACACATTTGACAATCTTGTTTGACGTTGCCTACGTGATTTTACATACAAGTCCACCATGTTTTACATTAGGAATCCGTATGTCTGTGTTGACGGGTCTGACAGTCTGACGACGCGGAGTCTTGCCGTGAAACGCCATGAGTGAACACGACACGCTGCAGTCACGGTCTGCACTAACGACCATGCAGCGGCGCTGTAAACTGCCTTGGAACGCAATTAACCGGAAATGTTCCATAAGTAGATTAGCTAACTCGCCAATTACTTGACCGTTTACAAAACAAATTAGTGATTTATTAATGAAACTTTAGCACACAATTTAAAAGTGATTTATTAATACTACTTTTGAAACTTACTAGTTGAACCCATTTTAACTATCCCACCAAGCACTTCCATTATTTATATTTTAAATTATAAATGTAAAAACGTGTAACGAAGTTTAGCTGTTTATGTTCTTGATTCTAAACGATTGAACGCATAAGGACATAGCACAGGATCGTTTTAGAACCTAAAGAAAATCCGGCCAAGTGCGAGCTGGACTCGCGCTCCGAAGGTTCCGTTCCGCCGTATAGGCACTTGACTGATTTTCGATTATTTCCTGTTTTTTACGTTCTATAATCGTTCCAAATTGGACACCTGCATGTTTTACCGTTTAGTTAAGTCATTCTATAAAGTCATAAAAAATAAGCCACTGTCATCGAATATAACAAGTCTTTGTACTTAATTGTTGTATTAAGTACAAAGGCTGTTATATTCACTAGCCTTATCATTACTATCGTGCGTCACGTATTTAAATCGCCTTATCTATAAGAAAACGGATACTTGTTATACGTCATTTATAGGTCACAGCAGAACAGGGAAAATTTTCGCAACTGGACGACTTAATGTATTCGCATTTTTGGGCGTGTGTCCGTTAGCAGCTGTTTGTAACCAAAAGGAAATTCAATAAAATACATAAAATGGTAAACCAACAAACTGAATGTAGCCTAGGAATTTACAGGACATACCTAATTATTCTCTTAATACTTTCAAAATATTATATTGCTAGAGAAATTTGTAAGATCTTCGATTTTTGGGATAAGAACGTGTAAGGTGCTTGTAAGCGGTCGTAGTATCTATCTGGATCTAGTAAAGGCAGCCTGCACGAGCGTATGCGCAAGTTATTTGTTATGCCTGACTGGACTGTACGAGTAGTTGCGCAACTGACGAATTTATCTATAAGATTTGTTTATATTTCATATTAATAGGGATTAAAATTCATATCAAACCGAGTCGAATACGTCTAGTCAATATATAAGTATCCATCTTGTTTGAAGTTCTCACTTTTAACATTTGGAATCCGTGTTATATCCTATATCGATGCGTGTGTGTTACAGTGCTTTTCTTTAAAAAACAGGGTACAATTTTTTTTTGTTCATGTTTGCCAATGGGGCTGATGTTGAGATTAAAGGAAATCCATGTTGAAGACATCCAGGTATCTGCATTATTACGGGACGGAGTTGTTTAAATGTAAAAAGAAGATTTACTAAAAAAAACGGTTCTAGTTGCAGCTGCGGTCATAGAGTTCATTATAACTTCCTGAAAACAAAAACAATTTGGCAATCGCATACAGATTTTAAGACTTGCAAGACAAGCCTTGCCTCATTCTTTTTCTTCCTTTTTTTATTTTTCCTTTGATTTGCTATCACATTCACAACGGAGCGGCGAGATGTTGTTAGACGAATTTTCTGTGGTGTTCCGGTACGCCACGTGATCACTTCACAATAATAATACTTTCGATTGATACTCTTTTAAGTTTAGGAATAAACCTTAAACAATTAATTACTATTAAAGTCTGAGGCCAGTCCTGATACTACTGGGCAAAACCATACTGATTTTGACATGTTATTGTAATGTGTTGTCAACGTTACGATAGCTCTTTTTTACTTTACAGTAATGGCGGCCGAGTTAGAAACAATACAATAACATGTCAACGGCAATATTGTTTTACCGAGTAAAAAAGAGGCCCTGATTGTCTGCCTCATCGAGTTCCAGTTTCGGGTTGTCGAGTTCATTTTTAGAATGATTCCGAACATCATACTCGGAGGTAGAGATGAGCAAATGATTAAGTACCTACCCGCGTCTTATTTGAAGGAGTATTCGATTATGATAATGCAGCGCTACCATGGTTGGAAAAGCGGGGCTAATGTTTCTTTTGATACAATGATCGCTATTAATATGCTGTCACATGAAAAAATCATACGATATTTTGCTCGCTAGCTCCATAACTAGGTACTACTCAAGTAACCCACGTGAGTCGCTAAGATGTTGATTTTAACAAGCCCATGTGATTTATTTAACAACCTGGTTACTTATAGCGCCTCGTCCATAGACAATGTATATTATATTGTATATTATTCACACCATTCATGATTCCACCAAAATGGCCTAATTTAACTGATGTCCATATTTATATTTTTCTTTCGCGCCGATGATATCAAATACACTCGAAAATCCAGGATGTTAGCTCGTCTTGGACCGACACACGCATGCTTTTTCATAATTAGGTACTCACTCAGTGATCATCAAATACATTTTAAAATCGACTTACAATTAAATCGTCAGGCGCTGTCTGGACTTCGATTTGCTTATCTAATGTTTTATTTTTATTCTCAAGGAACTACGACGACTAATAAGCGACGTATCTATTATAATCATGTCATATAAACGGGTCCACCATGACGCGCGTCTGGCGCGTGGGCTCGGCGGCGATGGCTCGGCGTCGACGGCGCCGTGAGCCGGTCACTCGGAAAACCGTTGTATTCGGATATGGTTTGGTAACGTTAAACCTCTACGGAACATAATATCCAGTCACATTATTTTTATTGTAGTTAGGTACTCTTGTAATCACCATTTTGCTGTTACAAATAAAAAAATATTTTTTCCATAGAATAGATTGTTTTAACAATCTTATAAATAATTGACATTGATTACAAAAATAATCTGGCGACAAAAATATAGTATATTCTCGTATTTATATATAGTCTGAGTGGGACAGTGGAGCGGGACACGCACGTAAACATTTTATTAATAACAAGTGTGACACAAATTATGTACCATTATAAAATGTAGATATACATCGCAAAAGGTGCTTCGGCTTTCATCGAGAGCGTCGTATCTGTCTGCGGTCGCCCGCGTCGCTGGGCTCCGAGACTCCCGGGAGTGCACGGCGGCGATAGGGAACTTTCACTTGGAAATAACAACATTCGGGGCCGAGTAATAATTCTTCAAGCCAAATGTAGACAGTTAACCACGATGTTGCAAAAAGTGACCATCGCTAAATTACAAAATGATCTTTATTTATTTAGTTAAAACCGAACGGATGGATATAATCGTAATAAATTGCTTACTACTTTCAAAGTTGGTCGTTTTATTATATTTATGCAAACTAAAAAACAGAGTAAGTACATCGTATACATCCGCGCACTGTACTTATTAGAGTGAATGCAAATGATTATTATTGGGTGGTGTTAATGAACGCCAGAATTACCACCACCGTTGGTACCTAATTACCACTAACAATTTAAGCATACCCGAATTGTATGATAGGTACAAAGATGTAGGTACAAATTTGGCCCACAATGACGACACAAAGACAATACAGAGGTTAAGTTATGTAACAATGTCACTGAGTTTTGCTGCTTCGGTGCGGCAGCGGCTGCAGCTGGGCTCAAGCCCGGTTGAACGCACATTCAATTGTTGCAGCACACAAACCATGGCCCAACCGGCCCAATCTTACGTCCCCAGAGCAACCCTCTCGCTAGGAACACATCGCTTTCATATTGACACTGTTTTAATTTCTGTTTTTTTTTTTTTAATTTATTTAAAGTAAGTTAATATCAGGAGACAATCTTACGCAAATTGACCAAGTACCAAACTAAGCTCTAGGCTTGTACTATGGGTACTACGATAAAAGTCGTAGCAGGATAAGGGAAGAAAAAATCCCCTTCGTGATTAAGAGCTGTTTTATTTTCTATACGAGTAGTTATTTACATCTATTAGTACTATTGTGCCAAGTTTTGTTGAAAAACTACCAGTGATTCAGTCGGGAAAAAATAAATTCCGAGTTCATAAAACATGACTTTTCACTAAAAATATAAAAATATGATATACCATTATTTTATCATTTTGTTTTGGCTTAATAAAATATATGTTTTAAGAAAAAATGGACTCTCTATTTTTTACACTTATGTAAAAAAAGTCACGTAGGTACCTAGAAAACCCTTTTATGGTCTGACTAAAGAAACTGAAATTGAAAAAGGTGGATCTCGCTTGCGGGAAAATGTTATGATTAGAGAAACACAATAGGCAGAAAAGTTCTCAAGATCACTTCCAAACGATGTACCCCAACCGTTAATTCTACTTAACTTTCTTGTCGTTGTCTAGAACCCATAGGTACAAGCCTAGAACGTAGTTTGGGGCTAGGTCAATTTGTGTAAGATTGTCCACCGGTATTTATTATTATTGACCGAATAAAAATCATATTCGACGCTAAACGTCTAAAGGTGCAGCCGACGGCAATAGGGCGGACACCATCTTTTTTGGCATGAGCCACAAGATTGGCGCCATAGAGGAGCGCGCGAAAATCTCGACATTCAAGCGACATCACAATATAAAGTTAATCAGAGCAGTGACGTTCCCTAGCAAAACCTTTCCCGCATCCCCTACAGACGAGGTGGTTAAATCTTTAAGATGTTGTGGTAAAAATCCGTCTAAGCCGCCGGCTGAACCGTTAGAGAATGACGTGATAGCTGGACAGAATCTTCACTTAAATTTATTACAATGTAATCAGACGCTGGGGAGGTCAGGCAGCAGGTAGGAGGCGAGGGGGATGGGGTACATTTTTGAAACAATTACCTTATCGTTAAGAGCACCCAACTTAAGTGTAAGTATACAAATAAATTTTCAAATTAAATAGGTTGTTTGCGTGTCATGTAATGTCAAAGACCCTTTTAAGTGATTGGACATCGTGCTACAATTCACCTATACTAATATTATAAAACGGAAAAAATTGTATGTGTGAATTTAAAAAATAAACTGAATAACTAATGGCCGATTTCAAAAAATATTTCACCATGATAAAGCTACATTATCACAGAGTAATATTTAAGTATTTTTTTACTAAAGGAAAACATACAACACAAAATAATACATGTTTAGATAATACAATTTAGAATATACATAGGCCAAAGAAGTTTCCACCACTGGTTTAGGTGAATTACATTTGCTACTCAAAAAGAGTAACCTCATAACATTCAATAACATGGAGACTGGATAACCATTAACAATTTTACACATATAGTTGTATTATTTTATCACTTATTCCTATTCTACCCAAGCTTTTTAACTAAAGGTATTCTTAAGTAATCTATTTACTAATATAGGTTGTTTTGTTTTTCTACGCGGATGGACTCGCGGGCAACAGCTTGTATATTTTAAAGAAACGAAAGTACTTACAGACAATGTTACGCAAAATAGGCGCATTTATGACGTTGAGTTGCGGAAATCCAACCCGCGTACAACCTATAGACAATGTTATAAACAATAGATGTTTTTTTGTCTTTATCGGTGTTTAGGATCTCTTTTAAAATTGGTGATGACGGGCTTAGTACCGACTTCACCATACGATGTTAAATTTAATCAATGTTAATCGACTGGTAGTTCATAAATTTTGACAACTGTTAACGTTCTACTTAATCGTCTGTTAAGTGATTAACATCCTATAGTGAAATTGGTACCTACTTAGGATATTGTTTTAGATACGGGTATCTACCTGGATTTAGTAATTCAAGGTTCTGAAATGTTTAACTATGGTGAATTTTATATTTTAAATCCACATTGAACACTGTCCATCACTAGTCACGTAATAGGTAGGAATCGATATCAGATAGGTATATTGTGTCATCCGCACCAAGTTCCATTGCAAGAAGAAATTATAAGAATAATGAATTGTCGAGTATCAACACCATGACAAATACTGGTAAAAGGATAAAAGTTATTTATTGTAAGAAATCACGTATCTTAGTAGCACCGGGGAAATAGTTATGAGGGTGGGAAATAAGGTGCGTGTAAATTATACACACTGCAGTATCGCTCGGGTTTTTCTTCGACACACTGTCGTGTGTCTAGATTGATGTTTAGTTATATATTTTTGTTGTGTGTAAGTAATTAATGTACCTATCGAGTTTTAGTTCAATAATAACATGTTCAACGTGTTTTTTTTTTAGTAATTGTTAGGTGCTGAACTCTGGTATCGCTGATTTGTATGGGCGACCCGCGACGGTAACTGCTTACTATACCATCAGGTGTTCCTTGTGCTCGTTTGACTACTTATATTATGGTTATAAAAAAGTATGTAAGAAATGAATATGATATCACAGAAGTTTATTGAAAAACATATTGTTTTTTATCACATGTGCGTAACATTACAGTGTGTAGAAGCAAAAAGGGAGTTAGTGAAATAAGAAAGAAGCAAAAGATGTTCAAAGAAGTAAGAGAAATTAAGAAAAAAAAATGGCGCTAGCACATCTTCCATCGAATTCGGCGATGTAAAACTGAAGATGCAGAGATAAATTAAATTTAGTACCTAGTCGTTAATGGACCCTAAGAGATAATATTTTGCCATACGGAGCACAAACACAAGATTATCAAATCGTACAAAAATAAATTCCAACATCGGCCAAATTAAAAAACTCATCGATATCACAATTCATAAGGAATTACTCGTATATGTATGGTTATGCGTAAAAAATAATACCAAAAAAAGTACTGCGTAATGGACCAGAACCTGAAGACCTTCGCAGCTTCGGTGGCCTATAGTGGCTTATGATATCGACACCTTGATCGTAAGGTATCGAGATCGATTCGAATCCCCGAGGTCGCTATAATTACCAAAGGGTTATTTCACAAACGTTCCTAAATTGTCAAAGTATATCCGAAGGGTCCCTCCTTTCATAAAGTCAGTTAATTGAGACGATTGTGAGGCTGAAAATTTCCATACAAAATGCGGTAACGTTTTTCTCTGCTTGAACCTAGTCCGATTATGGCGATTTTTGAATATGTTGTACTTACATATTAAGCAAAACTAGGTCTGTATGTTTTCCTTTCCAAGAAAATAAAACAGAGAAGTCAAAGGAAACGTACAAACCTAGTTTTTCATTATAAGAACTACAAAATATTCAATACTTAATGGAGATCGGAATTTATTTTTTTGGGGTAACTTGGATGGATTTTTTTACAGCTACGCGATTTGTGCCTTACAATTCCCTTAAGCGTTATTTAATTAAGATAAAATGGACTTAGTAAAGTGTAGGCAGATAGGCGAGAACGCCACGACGTCTGCGCTCCGATACTCGGTCTTTGGTATGTACCAGCGTTGATGCCGTGCGGGACGCGAGGGCAAGGGACTCCGTGCCGAAGCACTACCCACACGAGAAAGGTCGCCCATTGCCATTAATTCCTTAATTTACTTGTACCTTTTCGTTCATTTATTGTTATTTTATTTTATTTTATTCGGTATCCAATATTTTCTATTGCCAATGTAGGTTAATCGCAACTTGTAAAAACCGGGCAAGAGTATGTCGGACCATGCTCTGTGTAGGATTCCTAATCCGTTAAATACTTACTACAAATATAAAAATTTACAAGTAATAACAGATTTTCTATTTAAAGTCAATTGGTGCCATCTTAGATGATTTTAGTAGGTATAAAACTTTAATCGCCTGTAGGTACCTATCTCAAGAACAAAGGAAGTGTACTTAGTTGTGATAGTTTTCTTTATGAATTCGTTATATGTGCTTTCATTTAGTAGTTTTGGCTGCAGGGGACACTTGACTCTAACAAAAATTAGAGCTTTAAAGTTTAATATTTCATAAACGAACCCCTTGATCGAAAAATTGTTTTTGACAAACCCATAATATTTTTAAAAGACCTATCCTACGACACGCCACACTAGGGGTAGTCGAGAAAAAAAATACATCTCCACATTACGTGTAGGGGATGTACATTTTTTTTTTAGATTTTTTTTTTGTAATTTGTATATTCATGCTAAATTATAACTTTCTAGTACTAAGAGTCTCTGCGCTAGGCTGCGGACGGACGGACGGAAGGACGACATGGCGAAACTATAAGGGGTTCCTAGTGGACATTGCAACAACTTTAATAGGTTATAAATAGGTACACATGTTTGATTAATAGGCAAAATTACTTTACTAGTTTTCTATTTCAGTGTTGTAGGTATAACTACAGACCTATAATATAGTTCCGTGGTTATAACGATTATCGATCAGAGCGCTGCGACTCGCCCGCGCCGCGCCGCCTTCCTCGCTGCACAAGCTCGACTCACTGTTAAGTGAAAGACTTATTTACTTGCTCATAAATGTTTTCTTCAGTCCTGTTTAGCCCTCGCAACCAGAGAAAACATGACTTTTCCTTTAATTGTGCCTTTGATAAGTCAAGCGGATTTTGAGACTTTTAAGTGATTGCTGATACGAGTAATTGTTAGGCGATGCCTATCATTATTTTATGCGCTCCTCGACCTGTAGACGTCCCTCGTGGGCAGTAAGTTGCGTAAGGCATCAGGTTAAGGCATTGACTTATTACTGGCGTAAGGACCAGGCCAACGAGATGACGAAATGGGGCCAGCGTACTGGCCCTAAAGAATCACTTTAGGGCCAACCGTGCTTCAGTCGTTCGCGGGAGACTGTCATTGGTCGACGTCAGTTCACTCGTCATATAAATGCCTGGTTAGGTGGTTTAAGGATGTTAAAATTATGACATGAAAGTTAAAAAAAACATTTAATTACGTATCATCGGTAATTAATTAACATTATTTTATTGCATGTCAAACAATTAATTTAACCTTAGTTTAAATAACCACGATATTAGTATCAAGACCAAAATGGCGTTCATGATGGTATAGCGACAAGAGACGCGCGACGTAACCTTGTAAGGGAGCCTCGGGAGGCAGGGCTTGTTTTAATCTTATTTTACATACCTAACAAATTATTGAAGTGATTTTGTATTTCAGTACAGAAACGGGTAAAAGGGACCTGTACTGCCCTGCTAACGGAAAAGGCAGTATCTCAAATTCTATGGTCAAAGCAGATTCAATCCTATCTTGTTGGTAATAAATGAGGTTGCATTTGCTACAGGAGTTTTGTCTAAGATACTGCCTTTTGTGTTAGCAGGGCAGTGTAGAGTATATAAAACGAGTAGCATAGTACATTACTGACGAGACCGGGAAGAAAGGGAACAAAAATAGTCTTGAACGCTAATACAAGGTTGAATCGTACACAGGTTACGTTTGCGGCAACGTAGTTCCTAGAAGTTGTGACAGATGGCGCTAATAACTCCTTGTATGAAGACTGTTTATGTCAAATTTTTGATGGGGCGCATCCTTACTTTTGAAATCATTGGATCAAGGCGAAGGTACCTATGTAACTAGACATTAGCCCTCCGGCATAATCCGGGTCAATTTCCTCGTAGCTGCTTCGCTTCGGTGTGTCTCTTCCCTAGACTCAAGCTGATCCATACCAAATTTAATAAAAAAAATGTTTAGCCGTGAAAGCGTCTTAAACAACCAACATACTTTCAAAGTCCGTGACAATTGAACATGGAAAAGCTGTAAACCTTACCAAACAAATCAAATAACCATGATTACTCGATAATCACGTACCTACTTTTAAAGGTCAAGTTTAGGTCCTTGTAATGATTTATACACTAGATAATTATTTTCATATTAAGATTAAGATGATATAAATATTCGTCATACGTTATTTTTAATAAAAGAATTGGATGAAGAAGAATTATTCAGATGCCCCACAATATTTTTACTTTAAAAAAACACGGTTCGACAAGAAAACGTTTCTTGGAAAATTGTCTGTGGCAACACCGACAAAAGCGCGCGTGGCTGCTCTAATGATTTTTTCTTTTGACTTTGAGTGCATAGAAATGGAAACGACTAAGCGCATCCTTCCGTGGAAATGTGTTTTTATTCCACTTGGCCTCGGACTAGAGAAGTAATATTATGGTATGAGTAGACTAAATTACGAGTATTAGAAAATCGTGAGCGAGTGAGAGATTGTATTTAGCGGGCGATGCGCAGCACCGGAGAGCGGAGCGGCGGCTCGGCGCCGCTGCCGCAGTGCACGGCTGTAACGGAGCTACCTACTTACGGCTACGGCATTGCGGCCCGAATATGCCGCTTGACGTATGTACCAAGCACGTACTCACCGCCGTCCAGCTCGTGCAACATTCACCCCAATACAAAACTTACAGGACATGTCTGTACGCTGCACTTATTTCATGGCCTTAAATGCGAGGCTTTTACATCGACGGTTCATGTTTTGGGTTCCATATGGTTATACATATTAATTAAATCTTAAACTAAGCCTAGGAAACATGATTTCAGTGTTCGTATATTTCACTGTGTGGATTGTCGTTGGATAGGATATTTTTCTATTTGGGGACCGAAGGGCCTAGTCAAGATGCATAACGCTGTGTCGCTTCTACAAGCTGACGTGTCGTTGTTACTGGATACCTATATGGAGCAATCACGGTACTCGTAGTACCTGGTATTGTACAACGAAGTTAAAAGGCAGACTATTACAATTAAGAAGGTTTTACAAGTTACCGAGTAAGGTGACGACGTTTTTTGTGTTTGTTGACGGTGATGGAACCCTACACCGTCCTGCCAAGCGCAAGCCCTTGCCCGGTTTTATTTATGTAGTATTGAGGGCTATTATATAAGCTATTTCCATTCCAAACTTAATCCAAATCCTTGAAGCCGTTACCACGTGACAGACTAATAAACATACACACATCGATCCATACAAAAATTTGCAATAGTACATAGTATAAAACAAAGTCGCTTTTTCTGACCCTATATCCCTATGTATGGTTAAATCTTTAAAACTACGCAACGGATTTTGATGCAGTTTTTTTTAATAGATAGAGTGATTGAAGAGGAAGGTTTATATGTATAATACTTTAATCCAGAGCGAAGCGAGGGCTGGTCGCTAGTTTATAATAATAGTAGGAGATTAGTAGGATAATAAACATAAACGGGAACACGTATAAATTAGCCTAGGGTAATGAAAAAGAGCTTGGATGAGGGCAA
This sequence comes from Acleris holmiana, assembly GCA_949316455.1. Taxonomy (NCBI): domain Eukaryota; kingdom Metazoa; phylum Arthropoda; class Insecta; order Lepidoptera; family Tortricidae; genus Acleris; species Acleris holmiana. Next base: position 51,690,723 of record OX438762.1, read on the forward strand.
TTGTTCGGAATGAAATAAATAAATAAATCACAAAACAATGTCACACAAATTGACCTAGTCCCAAACTAAGCTCTAGGTTTGTACTATGGGTACAGTCAAGGTCATAAATATGTATACACTTTAGTACCTTGTCTATTTAACGTCATGTTTAAACTGTCATATGAAATTGTCACAGCGATTAAAGTGACAAGGTACTTAAGTGTATACATATTTATTACCTTGACTGTACAAGACAACAATAAAGTTACTTATACACCGTGTTTTTTTTGATTTACGATAACTTTAAGGGCACGTTCTTCAAGTCAAATTAAGCTAATTTCCCGAAGACAGACATATGATAACTCGTACGGTTATAAATATATTCAATTATTAAAATTAATCAGTTAATCACGTTAAACTAATGTAAAAGGCTCTTAATTGATACCTAACAATTTTCTTTTAATTACCTATTATGAGTAAAGAGTTTTCAATTGTTAGGTTTATAGGTACAACACGAAGGTTAAAGAAAATAGGTATCTTATGTTACGTATACGAGTATTCACATGACATTAAATTGAATGAAATTCAAGTTGGTTTTCCTAGTCCTCAGTAACTGCTGTATTTTGAAAGCTGTCTCTTTTCATCAAAGAGGGTTAAACCGCCTAAAACGACGCCCTATCTTCTATCTTGCTTTACGTTAATTCGCGAAGTCTTAGGAGGGCTAGTAAAACCTATTTACGAATAATCATAAACACACTAATGATTATGTCTATGATATTGAATACCTACGTGTCAATGTAAACTGACAATGTCAAGGAAATGTAAATCATATAAATAAAAAATGGATAGCTTCCGGTAACCTTCGGGGAGGGAAGATGGCCGATTGAAAAATGCCCGGCTTTTACTTTTGATTTATTCTGTTTACTGATTTACTCTATTCACTTGACATTGGCAAAATCACTGTGTGGACCGCCATTTAATAAAAAAGAAGAAGAAGAAATAAAAAATGCCTCGTTTTAATTATGGTCCTGAGGAAGAAGCTGAAATGCACTTCATTTACGGCTTATGTGACGGCAATGCTTCTGAAGCGGCACGAGAATATAGGCGGCGTTATCCCGACCGACGGACGCCTAACCCTCATACGTTCATAAATGTAAGTATTTCTAATGTGTACTTTATTCCTTCATTTATTAGTAACTAGCTGTTGCCCGCGACTTCGTCCGCGTGGAGCTCGTTTACGCGGTTCCCGAGGGAATATTACCTTCCTTTATTATTTTTTTACCTTCTTCTTGAATCACTCTAAGTATCTATTAAAAAAAACCGCATCTAAATCTGTTGCGTAGTTTGCAAGATATAAGCATACATAGGGACAGGCAGACAGACACCGGAAGCGACTTTAATTTATACTATGTTAAGATTATTTTATGTTAAACAAACCGTAATTATTATTGTTACAGTTACAGTTACACCGACGATTTAGAGAACAGGGTTTAAAAAAGACTCCTCACGAAAGGGATATTAATTTGACAGTACAGGACGAAGACGGGATCATGAACGCAATAATTGAAGATCCGACCTTGTCAACAAGACGTGTGGGGCAAATTTACAATGTAAATCACGATAAGGTTTGGAGAGTTTGGAAGCGGTATGGTCTACATCCATATTATTATCGCAAAGTGCAAGGCCTTTTGCCGCACGATAACTTTTCACGAATTGCATTCTGCCAACGAATGAACGCACTTTTGACAGAAGATCCACAACTCATCGGGAAAATATTGTGGATGGACGAGGCACAATTTACAAGAGCAGGTATTATGAATACAAAAAACTTCCATCATTGGTCAGAGCACAACCCTAAACTAGCCAGAGAGTCTTCTTTTCAGCATGAGTTCTCAGTCAATATGTGGGCAGGAATTTTAAATAACCAACTGATAGGTCCCGTAGAAATTCCAAGCAGACTGAACGGTGAAAATTACTTGGAATTTTTACAATCTCTCCATTCTATGGGTTACTTTGAAGAATTACCATTACAAACGCTACGTACACATTGGATACAGCATGATGGGGCACCTGCACATTTTGCTCTTCGCGTACGCGAATATTAAAATACAAATTTCGCCGGCCGGTGGATTGGACGCGGTAGTCCAACCCTTGCTTGGTGTCCTCGGTCTCCCGATCTAACGCCCCTGGACTTTTACGTCTGGGGAACTCTTAAAGAGCGTGTATATTCAAAACCAATTTCAACACGAGAAGATTTACTCATAAGGATTCGGGAAGTAGCTGATGACATGCGTGCTACTGAAGTTAATTTAAATCGTCAGATACGCACACGATTACACCTTTGTTTAGAGCATGAACGTGGTCATTTTGAAAATCATTCACATTAGTATAAATAAATTTAATTTGGTTGTTTAGGTTGAATAGCTTAGGCTTCTTGATGGTTCAAACATTCACATTAGGTACTTAGCTATCATAAAAGGTTCTTTGGTTAACGTATTAATAATGTAGCTATCCAATGTGCGTGTACGTTTGTAATGATAAATTCAAAAACTACTGTGCCAATTTAAAAAAAATCTTTCACCAATAGTTAGAAGGGACTTTCAGGATAAGCATATTATTATAAAGAGGAGAGGTTTGTATTTTTGTATGTGTGTATGTTTGTAATGGATAAACTCAAAAACTACTGTGCAGATTTCAAACATTGTGTCACCAATAGTTAGAACGGACTTTCAGGATGAATAAAGGCTACACTGATCCCTCGGGACTCTGAGCTCCACACGGACGAAGATGTTCTGACCAAATTTCGTGCTATTTTAGAAAAAAAAATTGTTCGAGACACGTACATAATTGACTATTCAAATCAATGCAAATCAATGCTCTTGTTTTTTCTGCCTCGGTCACCCACAATATCGTTCTTTGCTTGGCTAATCCTGTGTTAAAAGTGCCCGTATGTTTATTTGTACACCTAGAATTAAATACTTGAAAAGTTGTTACTCAACAGAAGGTGATTTCGTTCTTTGTGATAACTTATGATCTGCAGACCATGCCGCTTGAAGGATTTCTAAACAGTTTTGTGAAATCCGTTGTAAATACGCACGATATTTGTTTTTATACTCATTGTTTGATATCGTTGATATGTTTTTTACAGTTTTAAGTAATGCTAGGTTTTTCATTGTAATAGATCATAAGGTGCCTAATAAATAAAATGACTGTTGATGTTTGTGCGGCCATTTACTCTAAATTTTAAATAAAATTATTTTAAACAACGCAACGAATTTTTTTCATTTTATAAACCATTAAGTAATTAGTTATGATGAATGAGAATATCAAAAATTAGAGCAATCTGCTAAATCCATTTATGAAATAAAGAAATTTTCACTTTGTTTTGTTATTTTAGGGTGCTTGTTTGCACTCAACCGACGATAAAAATGTAACTATCCTAAAATGTAATTATGATACGCACGTTATTGTTAAATACTGGGTAATTAAAATATCAATTTATAAAAAAAACTCTAATAAATAAAAGAGACCCACCTGGGAATCGAACCGGTGACCTCTTACACAGTAAGCAAGATACTTCCCGCCTAGTCAAGCGATCGTGCACCTGTCAAGTGTTATTTTTACTTGTGTGTGTGTATGTCACGCTGACTTGACGTATTTGACACTAACTATGAGTTAACTCTAAAGACCCTTTTAGAATGATTGAAGACACAACATTTAATTACTTTGTTCTAAACAATTTTTTTAATTTTTTTTTTGCAATATTTTAAAATCTAATGTACCACGTAGTTTCTATACGTGTACCTAACAATATGCCGAAGTTATCGTAAATCAAAAAAAACACGATAATAGAGAAATATATACTTAAATACATAGAAAACATCCAAGACTCAGGAACAAATACTCGTGCTCATCACACAAATATCTGCCCCTACCGGAATTTGAACCCTGGCTTCTAATGCAGAATGATCCAAGTTTTACCTAACATCTGATGTTTACGGTTAAAGATTTATATTATTTAAAAAAAATACATATTTCACTTAAGAGGCCGTGTACAAAATCAAAATACGTGACTTTACAGTTAAAATACTGCTTTTCTGTAAGTTCTAATGCACATCATGAAATATCATTTCATTTTTGATCGAATAAATGAATGAATGAGCTACTTTTTTTATTTTTGTCGAGTATTGTAATGCGAGATTTAGGTAGGTTGTCTTAAGACATTTTATATTGCTATTTTTTTAATATATGGATGTTTTTTTAAGGTAATGGACTGATTTTGAACTGAACTTTACAATTCGGTAGAGGTGTTGCGCATTAAAATTCGTAGAGGTAAAGTATTTGAACTGTAAAATCACGTAAATCAGTGAAATCGGCAAAATTTCGTATACGCCCTCTTAATGAGAATACAGTTGTTATTATGCCTTAATTATTAATAATTATGCATTACGCCCGTGTGCGCTTACATGTGTAACGATTGTGTAACAAACAATAAAACTTAAAAGGCACACAAGTATAAAATAATTATAGGGTAGGTTTAGCAAATACAAAAGTGGGTAGTTCTTGCACTAATAACAAATAGCATAACGGGTGGAATGTCGTCAGGCAAATAAATTCACGCATGCTTTGCTCGCCCAATACGTCTAGCAATAACAAGTGAGGACTCAAATTAAATAACGGGAATATTTTAGATGACAAGGGTCTTCAGTTGGTTTCAAACTTATGGAATGAGTCGGCCTCTATTGCATTTTTAGGTAGGTTATTACGTAACCGCGCTCCTTCGAATGTAATGTTTCGTACCGTAGCTCTTTGTTCGGGGTGAAGGTGCTTGGGTTCAAATAAATTGTCTGCGCTTCGAAAAACCCGACGACCTTTCCGTCTGTTCGTTTTAATTGTTGTTTGACAATGTATTTGTTTATTTACGATTTTATTTTAAGACAAATGTATTAAAATGATACAATTGTTTGAGACTCATATATTTAGTTTCGCATAGATTTTTTGGTTGAAGTTAAAAAGTAATTTAATTAAATGTTATTTATATACCCTCATCAGCTAATGATGATTATAAGTAATAAATATATAAAACCTGTTTATATTCGGCAACTCCACAGTTGCGCAGGGGAGAAAGCAATCAATCTATAATCTATACTTTTTAAATTCTCTAAGGCTGTTCTCTTAAATTGTGTAGGTTTTTTTTCAATAACTAATGACAAAAGAAGATTACATAAATTGAATTAAAATATATATATATTTAATATCGACCGAATGCAATTTAATTAGGCAACCTAGTTGCAATGTGTCAATGTGAATAATATTTATCCTTTACTAGCGGCCTGCCAGCGGCTTCGCCCTGCTGCAAATTTCTGACTTTCCCGGTGGAATTTTCAATTATTTTCGCACTTATTAAACCTTCCCTATGAAAAACATTTTAAAACCAAAATCAGCCAAATCGGCCCAGCCGTTCTCGAGTTTTAGTGAGACAAACGAACAGCAATTGATTTTTATATATATAGATTTCTTATAACTAATAAATGAGATCCACAATTTGGAAAATTTTAACATTCCCCTGCCAACTTTCTCTGCAAATAATAGTGAATTAAATGGAAAAAATGGTTTTGCATCATAACTTCAGAGTTGTATACACCAAGATCAATTAGTGTACAAGAGTCAATCTTATCAATTATTTGCATGTTAATCACAATCAAGCGTCAGGGGACTGTGTTTGTACTCTTGGCACAAAGTTTGATTAAAAATGCTAATAAAATGACTAACACATTAATTTAAATACTACTTTATTATAATGAATTATGAATTCACCTTCTTAAGTTCAACAGAGAAAACTTGTTAAATTCTACGAGTAACACATTGCTAATATTATGTGATTCCTATCAAATTCTGGGTTTGGGACATGCCAGGGTACTGTTTTTTTAGCAATTAAAAGATATATAGTTAAATAGGCAGCCTTCTTGGCATAATATCAGACAAGTTTAATTAACATATATGGCTATTATTTAACATGAACTACTTTTTATTTGACATTTATCGAAACTCATTACTCCAAAAAAAGCCACGGACAGCGATTACAATTAGTGGAGAAATGCCCAAATAACAGATAAGGGTATATATTTCTTATATGGGATGTCAAAAGCAATAATTGTTTTAACGCCTAGAATAGAGGCCTCGCTCGTGCGCTGTAAGATCGCGATCTTATACCAAACAGCGGGTCGTGCGACCGGAGTGATACAGTAACGCCCTCATTACACAATTTATAGGATATTGCTTGTTTTTGCCGCATCTAAAGTGCAGAGGGCCCGGCCGGCGGCCTTAAGCTCACTCTCGACAGTATAACGTGATCGGGTACTACCGTTGACCTCCAGACTTCTAGATGCTACTCGTATGCTATATCCGCAGCCCTTGGGCCCTAGCCAAGATGCAAACGCTCCTAACGTTTTTCTTTTCTATCGTTCAAAATGCATGGGATGACAGTCGACCACGTGGTTTATTGACACGCACGAGAATGTCATCCCATACATTTTGAGCGATAGAAAAGAAAAACGTTAGGGGCGTTTGCATCTTGGCTAGGGCCTCTTGTTTTCCCTCTTCGAATCGTGTGGCGAACCTTCACTTGCGCCGCACTATTTACGCTCCAATAGGTGATTGTCAGCACAGTGCAGTAGGTAGAATTTTGTAAAGCATTGTCATCGGCCAGAGCCCAGAAAACGCTAAGGATCAGTCTCAGGGACATACTCGTATTAAATAATACTTGGAGTAATATAAATTAAATTATATTATTCAAATTTCATATTTTTTATGAAATTTTATAATTTATTTCTAGTTTTAATTTCTGACGATCTCAATGTAATAAGTTAATAACTTATATTTGACATGCTGTGCAATTTATACTGGGAAATAAAATTTGAATTTGAATTTGAGTTGGTTTGTTACGCCCTTTGTCGCTCTCTACGTCTGGCGGTAAAATAGAACTAGACTTCATAATGGTTTCGAAGAAGAAGATTTTAATTTTGCGTGACGTGTTGCAATTAATGGGAAAACACTTAAAACTGTTAAAAGCTTAGTTACGGATTCAAAATAATTGGTTTATATCCGACGATGATATAATATCTTATAGTAAAGCAATCCGACATAACCATATATATTGAGATATTTTGTAAATAAGACATCTTGCGTGTTGATACCATCTTAAACTAAATAACTTTTTATTCATCACAATATTTCCTTATCCAAACGTTCTATAGACGCCTGGCATCGTTCTTCAATGATATTCTGAAAACTACGAGTAGCTTTTGAAAATAAATACATATCTTATAAAAACTAGACTTTATCTACTCTCGCCAGCAAACTGGGTATAACAGTTTGGCGAGCTTGTAATAATTTAATAACGCATGTACCCTTTTTGAATAATAAACTAACAAAAAAACTTTTTAATAATCTTTCTACATAAATAAAATAAATCGCTGAAATGTATGTACTCCTTCCGAAGGACTCCACCAAATTTGATAATTATTTTTTGTTGTCTTCATTATTGTGAGGACAAGGTTTGTATGATAGAAAAAAACTATTAGGAAAGTCGGCAATATGCAGCGGGGGCATAGCTGCTGGCAGGCAGCTAGTAAGGTATATTACTTGGCAATCAAAAATGTATGAAGCATGAAATCAATGCGGTAGGCAACATTGATTTCAAACAATATTAAAAAGATGCCTTACATTGATATTAGTACATCAAGGCAAGGCCATTCAAGTCGAAAAGTTAACTGTTGTATATATTACAACAACACCTGACCCACGTAGGTAGGTATAGAGCTCCCGCTAGCGCCACTATTCGCCCACTCCTTGGAAAATCGAATCGAATGGACGGACGGATGGCACCTTATTTGATGTTATCACATGTTGTAACCATTTATAGTTTCTACCATGTCTGCGATTTCGTCAAAATTAACAACACAAAATGTTTGTGCTGTCTCAAATTTAATTAAAATATTTTTGGGGATAGTTTCTGTGTTTGAAGTAATGGCGACGGAACCCTATACTGGGCATGGCCTGGCTTGGAGCTCTTGATTGGTTTTTAAAGCGGATTCACGAACTCTTTAGCAAAGACGATTTTTATTTTGCAAACAGTTTTACGCGTTAAGTAGAAACAAACGAGCATAGCTGGGTATTAACTCGTTAATCCGTTAATCGTTAATTAACGAAGTTAAGATTTCGAGTGACGGATTGATTTTTAAGTTAACTTTAAATAATGTTAACGAATTTCCGGTAATTTTCCCGAAGTACGGTATCCTGCACCTACTATTTACCAAAAAAGATACCGCACTTACGGCGCCTTAGTCTTAGCCTTAGTCTTGCCGCAAATTTGGCCTTAAAGTCAGTGTCAAAAAGATGGAGGTCATGTTTTTGGACATCGAAGGTCACGAGGCACTAACCATTAGACTCGGCGAGGTACGACCCGAAGCAGGTCGACAAGTTCCAATATCTGGGGAGCACGCTGACATCTAAGTGCGACCTTGATGCAGAGATCAACAGCTGGATCGGTGTTGCTGCTGCAGCATTAGGTAAGCTGGATACCGAGGTCTTCTGTTTACTAAGATCTGCCAAGAACTGGTTACTAAGATCTCAGTGTATATAGCAGTCGTGCCGCCTAACATCTTATATTCAGCCGAAACCTGGATCTTGTACCGCTGATACATCCGCATGCTAGACCAATTCCACCTCAAATGTCTACGTAAAATACTTAGGATCCGATGGTCTGATCGCGTGTGGAATACTGAAGTGTTGCGCAGAGCCAATGTTCGTGGCATTGAGGCGTACATTATGCGGCGTCCACTTTGGTGGTGTGGTCATGTGTCCAGGATGCCGGAACAGTGAGTGCCGAAGCGCATCTTCTATTCAGAACTCAGGGAGGGCAAGCGAAAGAATAGCGGACAACTCCTTAGGTACAAAGATGCGCTTAAGCGGCTTATGAAAAGATGCGGCATTGAGCCGTCTCGCTGGGAGAAGCAGGCTGCCAAACGACCCGAGTGGCGAACTCTGGTGCAAACCAAAACCGCGATTAAAAAAAACGGCGCTTTGAGCTTGACGCTAAGCGCGACGAACTGAATGCCCGTCCACCTGCGGCAAATTTTTACAATAAATTGACAATGGTGAGCTCACATGCCCGCAATGCGCAAGAACTATCACAAAGAAAATTGGCTACATAAGCCACATGTGAATTCACCAGCGACAACAGGGTCTTCTGTAAAACGGTCGCCCCGACCGAGATTGGTCGGGCCAATCGTCATCATCATCATTTTTTTATAATATACTTAACCATCAAACAATTAAACTGTTACAAATCATTAATTCATTCACTTTACCCCATCCGTAAAATGAAATGCCAAACTGACATTTCGTTGTCATAATCTCATAATCTGTGATCGGGAGTTTCGGCAGAAACAACGATATTGGCAAATAAATATTGGAAGTATAGTTTTAAGTAATTTTCAGTAGAAATTAATGCGTTTAATTTCATGTTATGTCTATTACTTAATGTGTTAACTGAAATGGAGTGATTTGCGATTTGAGATTGAGTGCTGTTGGTTTACTACTGCATACAAAAAGGTAGTTGAACTAAATTGACAGTGTGAAAAAGAACCAGCCGACGACGAGCATCATATCATTTCGGCGTGTGGTACGAGTATATGCGGTGCGACTCGTAACCATTTAACACGTCCGCTATTATTACAAACTAAAGGACGCCTGCGACTTCGTACGCATAGTTAGTTTCCCGTTAATCCCCCTATTTTAACCCCTAGTGGATGAATTTCCTAAAATCCCTTCTCAATGCAAGTTCAGCGGCTTCGGCCGGCTGTGCGTTAATAGATCAGTCGGCTCCAGTCAGTCTCTTATTTTATGTTAGAAAGGACCACGAAAATACTAACTGTCATAGAAACAACAGTGAAAAGGGTGACGAAATCCGATAGAACACAACGTAGCGACGGCGACACGGCTATATCGAATCAGATTTTTATAGGCAGGCAAAAAGAGATTCTAGAAAACAGAAGGTGTAGCGTTATATTGCAGCTATTACTTTTTGAATTGTTGTTGTAACGAAATGCACATAAATACTATTGTTGAATGCCATTAAGGAAAACGAAACAAACATAAGGTTCTTGATCGATGTATGATACCTAATCTCGTATATAGCGCCACTTTAAATTTTAACACACACACATTGACAAATCTAAAACATTAAGCCTTTTGTTCCTAATGTAACGGCAATCCTTCTCTAAGTGCAGCACGACAGTATTTGATAGATAGTGCATCCATCGCATCACTCACATTTGACATACCGGAGAAAAGAGATGTAATGAAAATAAGTGAAGTACTACTGTAAGTTTTTGAATGTTGCGCAAAATCAAAATCAATGTCTTGTTTTGCTCGGTCGTTAGGTAGGTTAGGTACTGTTGTCAGAGTGGCGGTTCGACTTGTCTCTAGTGCAGGAGCCAGTCTCCTTTATTTACCGATATTGAAATGTGTGTTAATCGGAACGAAATGACGGAGCGGTGGGCATTTAGCAAGCGGAGTTCGAAAATACCGCGTAGGCCATTATATTTTTGTGACATTGGCATGTATTATATTATAAATATCATAATTCTTATTTGAAAACGGGAGTTGCCGATTTCTAAGCTTGCTTTATATCTTAATCGTCCAATATCGAAAGAAACAGTTGGTAGGTTTGTTTATTGATTGTTCAATTACGCCTCAAGCGCCGGGGGCTAGGTATCGATCCGGGCGCCACGCCGCACTAATTAGACCCCGTTTTATATGAACATATTGATTCGTAACTCCACCCTTGCTTTAAAAAATGTATCTATTTAAAATGTACATCTACACGATCCACATCCACAGTGTGACGTTGTATTAACCGTCATAATATACCGCCAAGTACACAGGTTAATTAATGACCATATTTTACTATGACATTTGTGCGTTAGAAATAACTAGTTTTAACGTAAAATAAAATGCGAGACGCATAGAAAATAAATTGTGTTGAAGTGGCTATCGTTTGGCACAGAGTTCAAAACTGCCTTGAAAGAGGCCGGTCGCGTGCTCCAAGTGCTCCGGAAGAGCAAAGGAAGTGTCGATTTAGACTTCTCAACTTATTTTCCGCCGATAGTGGGCGGTGACAAGTGTCTAATGACACCACTTAGAGAGTGGAGGTGTAATGGCTATGAATTGGACTAAGTCAAGCAATATAACTTCCTTATAGAGTGTTTTATTACTGATTCTCATACAAGTTGTCCATATATCTATGTATGTATGTACATCTACTGCTTGCGTATCGGTAGAGTATTTTACCTATAGGCAATATATTACCTATTTCAGAATGCACGAGTACATAATTATGATACTAACGATTTTATTAAATTTGATTTCTATCTAAATACCTTTTATGTTTTTTTTAATGTATGTTTTATACTTACTTAGATTTCTCGAAATTGCTATTTAACAGCAAATGCTGTTAAACCATTTTTCCAGCATAAATGGCGGGCTTAATGCTTTGGACAACTATTGCTTCAACTTTTGTTAAATAACGTCTTATTCATATCTTTTCAAAATCTTGATTATATAAAGTAAAAAAATATATTATACTGCACTAAAAGTTAGTCTAGTTTATAAAAATATTACATACTTTATGGACACTTATACAGGAATTACAAGAAATAAAAGATTTCAGTGTCGAGGTAAAACAGCTTAATTCGTTCACTGCGGAGTTGGCGGGTGTGCGAATATCACCCGTCTGTAAATACTGAGCCGATTGGTATCAGTATCTTATATCAGTATCTACCTTTTTTGTAGGCCCGCTCGTATTGATAGAGTGAAGTGCATTTGAATGTACGTGGGATTTCCCCCATAAGGGCTTTTTTTAACCATAATTATAAGAATATTCTTACATTTGTAATCTATTTTTTCTTACTCGAGCTAAGTACGTGTAGGATCAAAAGCAAAAGCCGGGCATCGTTCAATCGGCCTCTTCTCTCCCCGGAGGCTACCGGAGACAAATCTCGAGAAATACAATTGTAATGACATAGTATCTTATTTTTCCATTATTTGATTTTAAATGGTCTATCTAGTGGCCAGTACAGTCAAGGAGTTTTATTGTCATGCCACTATGGAACCCTGTCATAATTACAGTGTTAATGATTAATGTTAGCTTTCTTTCATGTGGCATAACAAGTAAAGTCCTTGACTGTACCATAATTGGTGGACCAAGAGAATTATGCATGATGACTGTCCCGCGGCGTTGCTTGCGGCGAGCATTATCTGCTCGCAATTAATAAGAACCATAGTATATGTCAATACTATGGTTCTTATTAATTGAGAAGTGGGATTATGAACACTAAAAAGTAAAAATAAAATAAAATGTTTACAAAAACCAAAAACCGCCTTTAATACCCAAAAAATACTTTTTTTTCCAACGGTAATAGGTCAGACAAACTGAAATCGGCGTATCAAAATATCATTAACCGAAAGCCGAAAGTTAGTTTTTGGGGTTTGGAAGGTTATTTTTGTTTTTATAACATTCAAATTTTATATTATATGTGCTCTTGTTCAATATATTTTTCTATTTTTTATAACCACTAGTAATATAGTTATGCCTGTAGGGGGAAAATAAAAAAAAAGATTTCTTTAACAGTTGCCCAAATCTAAAAATTTACAACTATATGTACATAATGATTTTAAAGAGCTATCCAATGATAATGATACCTCACACAATGACAAAGTGTAAAAAAACATATTTTAACTTTGCTTTACTTGTATGACTAAGTATGTCAGTGTAACTGAAATCTATTGTGCCGACCTAGCGACATCTAGTGACAACTTGTGACAGCCAACTCGACAGCGCCACGAGCGTCAGTTTCTTCAGTCGTTTGACTTATATTATATACCACCTCTAAGTTTATCTAAACTCACTTCGGTCCCCAGGTATAACACCCGCCTGGGGAGTAATCTCTCTGTTGTTCTCCTCTTACAGTTAATTCCAAATGACAGCTTTGTACCAAGTACCAAGAGTCTCTAAGATTACCCGCGGACAGATGGCCTCAGCAGCGAAACACGTTCCATCCATTTTTAGAATTGGGATATGTTTGTTTCTCTGCGCAAATTGAAAACCACTCAATGTTAATGCGGTTTTCACTCAAACGTTTCAATAAACTATCGATGACCATGTTAAATACATAATAAAAAAATAAGATACGACAATAGGCATGATGACAGTAATTAAAAACTACTAAAATACTATATTTATTGAATAAAACTTGAAGCTTGGAATATAAAATACGCATTGTTTTTTTTATTATAAGTGTGATTAATATTTATTTTTATAAAATAAAACTACAAATTAAGGCAATCCGCCATGATATCTTGAACACCAATCAGAGCGCATGACGTCAAGCTTGAGTAAACACATACGCAACACGCACGAACATCTTGTGTTTTTATTATTTTTGTTTAAATACCGAGTACTATTTGAGTGTGAATATTATTAATTCGAATATAAAATAACACGAGTCATGGATCAAGGATTTACTAAGGCAAACAGCGCTAATTTGCCTAGAATCGACATAATAATGCTGGGAGAGTTTTTGTCATCAAATAAAGACTTTTGTTCAGCAGAATTTAGAAATGTTAAAACTTCTATGTAAGTATATTAATAATAATTAAAAACTTATAATGTATTATAATGGTTTTACCCTCTATAATATTCCATATAATTATCCATATCATTAGGTAACTGAAATATGAATAAAATACGTAATACATATCAAAGCAATGAGAGATGAAACCTAACCTCGAAATAGATTGTTTATATTTTTACATTTTGACCTCGTACAAAATATTATTACTAAATACTATATACTAGAATCTACAAAAGTATGTAAAAACTCACGTCAAAGTGATCTTCACAAAAATAAAGGTGAGTACTGGGCAATATTCCTTTTGAATCTCGCCTTGCAAGTTTAAGCCACTTGTTTCGTATTGTTTTATTTTGAGGAACGAACACAAATAGCTTATTAGGAGTTTTTATGGATGTATTCTCACACTGGGGGACCCCACACCACCTATACACTTTCGAATTCATATTTAATAACACAAAATAACTAAATTCTTGCACGAGCGCAGCGCGTTTTTCGTTTTGATTACTTAAACGTGACGTCACAAGCGACGCCATGACACTAACAAGCGTTTTAGGGGGAAATTTAATTATTATTTTAAAATTGCATTTTTTTGCTACTAAACTTTTAATTTCTGCAGAAATATCTTATTCATTGTAAATAGTATACATATATTTCTGGACATTATAGGTCCATTTTTCAATTATTGTCATCATGCCTATTTAAGGGAGGAAAGAGGGGTCAAAGTTAGTGTCACTTAAAAATCGAAGATCGAGATCCATTATCTTCAACGTTTGATGACTCCCCGTCTTATTTACTTGGCAGTAGCCAGCCAAGTGAAAAACAATGCCAAAACACGTCAAAGATGATATCGTTTTAACTTAGTACAAAAGGGGCCAAAGAGTACTTGAAACTTTGTGTTATTACTTTTAGTAAGACACACGGCAGACGGCAGGGTATCCGGATAAGTTTGAAGGAAAACCCGAAAGACACTGCACTGTGTTATACCTACACAGGGTGGCTCATTTAGATCGGTCAGAATGGGAAAGTCTGAAACGATAAGACATAATATGGAGATCTGTTTTTAGGAACCATGTTATCGATTTTAATAACAAGAAAAACTGCATTCATTCATTAAAAAAACCTATACTCAGCTCGGGGATAGAACCCGGACGTTTTGAAAAATAAAAATAACACTATGTCTATTTAGATATCGATTTGTAGATCTTAAGCAGTAAAAGTTAGTATGAAATATGATGTCTAAAATTTATAAAAAGGAATGTTTACACAATTTTTTTTAAATGTATAAATGCATTTTTCTTGTTCCTAATATCGATGACATAATATGGTTCCGGAAAACATATCTTCATATGTCTTATAGTTTCAGACTGACTTTGACCCTGTATTGGAACATGAACCTATTCAGGCCGTATTTCCCTCCCTCATCATAACTTTTTTCCCAGTGCAGGCACTTCTATTTTTTTACAGATTACTTAGGTTAATAACCTCATCGTTTAATGCAAAAATTAAGGTTCTTTCATTAGCTTACAAAAGTCATAACTTTATTTTAAACTGCTTATTTTGTACTGACTGACTGACTCATCAAAACCCTATCATTAAATTTAAAAATATGCACCAGTAGGTATTGCGCATACACTTACAATTTGTTTGTTTGTTAGTTATATTGTCTAGTCTGTGTAACCTTTGTTGGACCTCAATCAAGTGTTTGGTAAAGCGAAGGTAACCAGAGAGAGGCCCTAAATAGCGCTGCCTGTGTGTCGCATGAGCTCTGGCGCCAGGAGTGGTATTCTCCGACGCAACTCTGCGGAGCAGTCGTCGAGGAGCGTTACGAGACGCGCCATTTAGCTTGAGCTCCGTGAAAAGACTTTTATCTAGCGTGCCCAGAGCACAGACTAGCCTGCATACGGTCGGTGTTCAAAAATATGGACTTGATTAAAAACTTACGTGATATAATTTTATAGAATGTTGCGCGAGAGAATCGTAAGCATAACTTTAGGCACACAACAAAACTTTATCGACTTCGCCGTGTAAATGGTTAGTTATATCCAAGGTTATGAACTCAACTCGGGTGTTACGAGCCACTTGCACTGTTCGGGTGGTTTGTAGGTAAGTAGACAAAAACTGTCAGTGGTTGTGTTAGACAATAAGAGCCGGGTCTGCATGCACAGCGGCCACGACGTAAATTGGTCATGTCCGGCCTGTCCGAGCGCCCCGACCGGACGGCTATTCACTGGCATCCTCTCGACGCTCACAACCCTGGCAACTAGCTCCGACACTTCGAGATAACATGCCAAAGATAGAACGTCGTTTAACGGATAGATAGCAATTAAATAGTTAGAATTTACGCGCTCTCCAAATAGTAAAACTTTACCTACTTTAGTCTACAAAATGACTTTCTCAAAATCATCTTCATCAAAGTCTCCTTGGTAGTTAAAATACGTTTAAATGTATTTTAGTAGATTTCATATCTATCTTTTTTATCTCCTGTCCCGGGCGCCTAATCGATGTAAAACGCTAATTTGGCGATTGTCGAAAGTGGAACAATCTATAGGAACGGGGTCCATGTTGGCTCTCAATTATTATTTTTATATGATAAGTGGAAGGTACACGAACACTCAGGCCACCTGATGTTAAGTGGAATCTGAGACCCATAGACATTTGAATTCACAAAATTAATCTGATTATAATCCTAAGACCTCAAATGCATTGCCATCCCTGAGGAGTAAGATGGAATGCCTCTATGCTAGTAATTTCACCGGTTGTCTTATCCTGACACCGTAACACAACAATGCGAACATTGTTGCTTGGCGGTTGGTCAATGGAAAAAATGGTGGTAGCGATCCGGACGGACCCCAGGGTACCACCACTAAATTGTTTGCCCAATTTATTTTTCTTACTTGATTTGTAGTCCTTTTTATAACTCTTCCAAATTTATAAACTCATAATATTGCTGTTCATTTTAATGCGCAACATGAAAGATAATTTCGGTTTGCAACGAATGTATGAGCTACTTCTTTGTTATTTTTTTTTGATCCATTGACCTGAAACCGGCGACTGTTTTGTGAATTTTGCTGTAAGAGGTTTAGAATATCGCATGTGCACGAATCGTTTTAAAGGTTTAAAAAAATTACAAAAAAATGTGTGAATAACTTTTTACCACCTTTATATAATTTTTTCATGTAAAATAAAAATACTTTGGTAATATTTTAAAGAACATGGGCCTAAAATTGTTTTTGATTTAGGAAACTTCAAACTGTCGTTCAATAAATTAAAATAACAGTAATGAACTTCAGTTAAAAAACAATCAATTACCTCAAAAAAGCCATTTAACAAATGAAAAAAAAATGCAATATGTAATGTTTTAAAACGACCAAAATCTCGCATTGTAATGCTCGTTAAAATTAAAAAAGTAGCTTATTTATTCGTAACTCCTTTATTCGATCATCACTGAAATGATATTTCATGTTTTGCATTAAAACTAGTAGAAAAGTAATATTTTAACTGTAAAATCACGAAAATAAGTAACACCGGCAAATGTTCGTATACTTACGGCCTCTAAAACGAACTTAACAAAGGCAGGATAGTAAAGCGGCCATAATAAAATGTAAAAAAAGTATCAGAAACCCGCCGTCAGAAACCGCAAATAATAACTTCTTTTCAATTGGTAATAAGTAAGTCAAATTGTAATTGGCTTTTGGTAAAAAATATTTTAGCCGCCGGGTTCAGTTATTTACATGACATCACGCCTTCATTCCCAGAGGGTAGGAGGGCTACAGAAATACCAACAACTTTGAATCTTTTTTTAATTCTGTAACCAATTGCACAAACTCGCCAAGAAGTTTACTAGTGTATTAGTGACAGGTTGCAAGCCCATCGTCAAACAGAAGTAGTACTACACGCCCTTATTCACTTAGTCCCCTTTTACGACATCCACGGGTAGACATAAACTGGCACTATTCTAACCCGGCAACCACACGCGTTTTAATTTTTTAGGGTTCCGTACCCAAGGGTAAATACGGGACCCTATTACTAAGACTCCACAGTCTGTCTGTCTGTCTTTGTCTGTCTGTCTGTCACCAGGCTGTATCTCATGAACTGTGATAACTAGACAGTTTAAAATTTCACAGATGATGTATTTCTGTGGCCACTATAACAACAAATATACTAAAAACAGTATTTATTTTATAAAATAAATATTCCGTGGCTTCCAAACAACGAACGTGTTTTTTTTGCCGTTTTATTGCTCGATATTAATAACAGCGACAGGGAGACGCTTGAAATATTCACAGAATATTTACCTAGTTGTATATTCACTTCAAAAATATATAATTGAATTAAAATAAAATAACTTAAGGGGGCTCCCATACAACAAACGTGATTTTTTTGCCGTTTTTTTCTTGATCTTAATTTGTGGGACATACTTAAAGTTTCAGGAACAGGCCACTTACGATAACTAAATAAAAAAGCGGCCAAGTGCGAGTCGGACTCGCCCATGAAGGGTTCCGTAGCAGCAAGTAACATAATATAAAAGTTCGTTGTAGCTTTGATCAATGTTTTTATGACGTATTAAAAAAAAACTACTTACTAGATCTCGTTCAAACCAATTTTCGGTGGAAGTTTGCATGGTAATGTACATCATATATTATTTTTACATTTATCATTCCCTTATTTTAGAAGTTACGGGGGGGGGGACACACATTTTTCCACTTTGGAAGCGTCTCTCGCGCAAACTATTCAGTTTAGAAAAAAATTATAATAGAAACCTCAATATCATTTTTGAATACCTATCCATAGATACCCCACACGTATGAGTTTGATGAAAAAAAAATTTTTGAGTTTCAGTTCTAAGTATGGGGAACCCCAAAAATTTATTGTTTTTTTTCTATTTTTGTATGAAAATCTTAATGCGGTTCACCGAATACATCTACTTACCAAGTTTCCACAGTATAGCTCTTATAGTTACGGAATAAAGTGGCTGTGACATACGGACGGACAGACGGACAGACATGACGAATCTATAAGGGTTCCGTTTTTTGCCATTTGGCTACGGAACCCTAACAATAACCGAATTTGAAAATGGAACTCTCTATGAACATATTACTTTTCAATTTACGTGACTATCATTTGTTTTTTCAATTTGGCGGGTTTCAGAGAATCGTGTGTCGCTATTATAAATACTATAATGAAACTAACTCGTGAAAATAACGCGACCGCACATTCCGCTAAGAGAACGAATGCGTATTAGAAGGCTTCAAATGTGGAACTGATGACGCATCCGCCGTACAGTCCGGACCTCGCACCTTGCGACTTCTTTTTATTTCCAAGAATAAAAGATAAGCTTAAAGGTTTACGATTGTCAAGCCCAGAAGCGTCGGTGAATGCATTCCAAGAAGCCGTTGAAGAGATCTCTACCGAAGATTGGACCCACTGCTTCACACAATGGTTCGTTCGTTGGACGAATGCAAAAATGTGTTCATAGTGAGGGTGTACTTTGAAAAAATATAAATTAATCATAAACATCTAGTCTTATTTATCAGAATCCAAAAACTTTCAGTGTGACCTAAGTACAGGTATCGTGGTTACAGACAGACCCCGGGACAGGTGAAACTAATGAAAAGGTTGTTATAGAGTATCTAATGTTGTATAGATAATAAATAAATAAATATCAGGGGACTATCTCACACAAAATGACCTAGTCCCAAACTAAGCTCTAGGCTTGTACTATGGTGGGTACTAGACAACGATATAAAATGGTACGGAACCCTTCATGCGCGAGTCCATCACGCAGTTGGCCGGTTTTTTATGATCATAATATGCTGTTATGTAGTCCACTTCTCAATGAATAAGAGAACCACACGATATTTATAGCTCGCAACAAGCAACGCCGCTGGAAAGACATAGTGCATATATTTAAACCATTTAAATGTTCTTCGCCACATTCGCTCAACTATCCTAATAATATATCTTCTTGCCACCCTTGAAACAAATACCAAAAACGCTGTTACATTATATGCCTATAATATTTGAGGAGTTTCCTCAATTCTTTACGGATTACCTCATCAGATACTGACTTGGTGACATTAGGACTACCTTGGGAGTATTTCTAGTATTTAAACGGTTGGATTCCATAGATTATATTTATGGAATCCAACCGTATTCAACAAAAAAGAAAGGCATTACATTCGAATTGAGAACCCCGGTACATTTTGAAGTCGGTTAAAAATAGGGATTGGATGGATTTAACATTTGGGTTTTGGAATTAAGGTGTTGTGAACTTAGTAGCCTTACAAAGACGAAGTAAAATAAAATCTTACCCGTTTTCGTAATCTATCATTTAAATAAAACAGGCATCTCGGCATTTAGATATTATAAAATTTAGTCCTAATGAAACCTGCCTTTAAATTATAACAGGAGACTACATGTTAAGTAGAAGTAAACATTTCATGATAATATTAACTTGCTAGCGACATCTCTTGCCGACTAGTTAAACCAAGTTCACAGGGAATAAGGGAACTAAAGTCACCATAGTCTAAGATAAAATAACGCTGAAATGTATTTTTAAATCAGAATCACTAGAATCGATTGAGGAAGACGTTTTGTTTTCCCAGTGTATGAGCCCAACACACCCTAGTCTCAAAAAAATCACAACGTAACGTAACGTACTGTAAGTACTGTAATGTTTAATCGTAACGATTGTTCATACGGTACAATTAAGCGTGATTTTAATAATCTTCGATATTATAATCGGTTTTCACACTACTGCTTGACTTGAAACGAAACAAATATGTCATTGCAATATGTTGGAATAACCTCAACAACAACATATTGAATTTTAAGTAAAAAATAATTTATGAATGTTGTCTAAAAGGTTTTTTTACATGGTTTACAAGTTCAAATGATGGTGACTTTACGTAATATGCTAGGTCAGACATTGGCATTTTATTTTGTTTACGTAAGTTTTACCGTAATGGTCTAGATGGCGCTATTTTGGTTAATCTGGTGTGGTGTAAAATGACTATTTATACGATGTGGTTTTTAATTAAAGCGCCATCTATCGAGTATCCGCCAACTTACGTTGCAACTAGTACTGAAAGTTGGCTGAAACTAGGAAGCAACGCTAAGATATAGTTTTCAACTAGTGCGCCGTCTATCGAGTATCCAGCAAACGTATGAGCAAACTCGTGCTAAAAGCAGCAAGCAGCGCTTGGTAACCAGTTTCTCAAATTTTGGTATAGGTGGCGCTAAATACAACCTCGCACGTTTTGTCGAGTTTCCGTACCCTTACCATGAGTTGCAATTACCGTACTCGCTAGCTAGGCGAATGCTCTGTCCCTCACAGTAGGTATTGTAGTAAATTGAAAGGGACAGAGCATTAGAATCTCTAGCGAATATCGTAACTGTAACTCATGGTAAGGGTACCGATTCAAAAGCGTCACTGTCTGTCAAGTAACAAGTTTATTTTTAGATCGAAAATCAGCAGGAAAACATGGCAATTTAAATCTTAAGCCCAAACGACTTGGGCATAAGATAAGCTCTTGTTCCGACCTTAGGCGGCATGATTTCCTTGAATTAAATTGACATTCAAAACTTTTTAAGATTTATCTACTTAGTAACTAGGAATTGTATTTTGTTTTTACACCCTAAATAATATCTGTGTACTTATACAATCTAATACTTAGTGTATTTTGCCGTGATTCAAAAAATATACCACATGTGCATAGAAGCAGAAGCAGTTTAATCGCAGTTTTGCTAAAAAACATAATAATTATGCTAGAACGAAGTACCCCGCCAGATGTGCAATATAGAGACCGCCAAAAGTAGTAAATTTTTCCCTGTCCCGCTGCGGGAATTTGCCACGCGAAGGGATATTTATTACTTAGGGGAAACTTGCCTTATTCGTACCTGTGCCTAAATCGTACCCTAGCATTATTTCCGAACGGAATGCAACAGTAGCGACACTCGTGGCATAAAATGAAACCACTAGTCCGCCATGCTACCTGACATAAGTGACAACACCGCACCGCTGCTCTGCTTAAAATTATTAAAAAAGTAAGTAATTTCACAAATTTTGATTAAAATTTTTGATTATTCCATAAGGGTTTTGTGTCAAGTTAGTGTGAACGATTCAACTTGAGTTTTTTTTGTTTAATTCTTAACTTATTTACGAGTTTATTCTTAGTAGGTACTATCGCCAACCTTGCAAGCATTTTTTGCGCGGTAAATTTGAATTGGTTTTGGTCGTTGCGCCTTATTCGTACTCAACGTAAGACCCTATTTCGTACCGGTACGAATTAGGAATTAACGTTTTATTTTTGTTTA
This sequence comes from Acleris holmiana, assembly GCA_949316455.1. Classification (NCBI taxonomy): domain Eukaryota; kingdom Metazoa; phylum Arthropoda; class Insecta; order Lepidoptera; family Tortricidae; genus Acleris; species Acleris holmiana. The sequence continues at coordinate 51,712,715 of OX438762.1, forward strand.
AGGTTAATATGGCTAAGCGCAAATATAACTCCTGGGCTCCAGCCAATATGAAAAAAGCGATTGAAGAATATAAGAATGGAAAAATTACATTCAACGCGGTTTGTAAAAAATACGAAGTACCTAAACCAACGTTTCGACGTCACCTAAAAGGTTTGAATAAGCATCAAAAAATTGGACGTCCAAAATGTTTGTCTCAAGAAATGGAAGAAGAGCTGGTCAGACACATTTTGGATCTAGAGTCTAGATTTTTTGGCATTTCTATACGTGATTTACGTCGTTTAGCGTACCAATTGGCAGAAAAATATAATTTGCCCAACACATTTAATAAAGAAAAAGAGTTAGCAGGTTGGAAATGGTACTACACGTTTTTAAAAAATCATCCTGGAATATCATTACGAGCTCCAGAGCCAACGTCTATGGCCCGTTGCAAGGGATTTAACAAAAAAGTAGTTATGGAGTTTTTCGACAAATATGAGACCCTGCTTGATACTGGAAAATTTACTGCCCAGCAAATTTATAATGTAGATGAGACCGGCTTGAGCACAGTGCATAAACCTTCAAAAGTTCTAGCGCTTAAAGGCAAACGTCAGGTTGGCGCAGTTACAAGTGGAGAACGGGGGCTGAACACAACATGCATTTGCTGCATGAACGCTGCTGGTGAATTCATCCCACCAATGCTAATATTTAAACGCAAACGGATGACGGACGATATCAAAAGAGGAGGACCGCCCAATACCGTGTACAGTTGCTCGGACAGTGGATGGATAACTTCCGAATTATTTTTGGAATGGTTGCAGCATTTTGCCAAGAGCACAAGGCTAGAAAAAGGCAAGAAAAATCAGATTCTACTAATTTTAGATGGACATTCGACGCACACAAAAAACTTAGACGCCATCAACTTTGCACGAGACTACGGAATCGTTATGTTCTCCTTACCACCTCATACTACACATAAGCTCCAGCCACTGGACCGATCATTCTTCAAGCCGCTGAAAAATAATTTCAATTCTGCTAGTGCTTCGTGGATGAGAAATCATCCTAACTCTGTTATCAAACAGGCAAACATATCAGAGATTTTGGGAATGGCATACCCTCGAGCTGTCTGTATGGAAACGGCTATTCACGGATTTGAGACCTCGGGATTGTGGCCCTGCAATCGTTTCAAAATCAGAGATGACGAATATGTAGTGCTCGATGTTGATTGTGAAGTACTAGAAGTTGGCTCATCAACTACATCACAGCAATTTGTAACCGAGAGCCAAGTACCGACTCACTCAGCAACTGTAGTTACTACTATTGCAGTGATAGAAACAGCCAACAGCCAGCAAATTGATCAAGGGCCTGATCAAATAACTACATCTGCGACTTCAGATATACATCAGGTTTCTGACGATCAAAACATAGGCACGTCAAAAAAATCATCTGCAAGTAATAGTTTAGAAGCTTCCCAAGTTTTGAATGCTCAAGAACATAAAAAGACTGAAGTCCGGGAAGTAATTCAAAGCTTCTCTCCTATGTGCACCTTACGTCCGAAACGGATCACAAAACATGCAGTTACTGCCCAAGTCCTTACAGAAAGCCCTTATAAGAATGAGTTGGAAAAAAAAACAAGTGGACATAAAAATAAAAAACCTATTGAGTCAAAAAAGAAATCTGTATGCAAGAATTTCCAAGAATTAAACATCTTGAAAAGGAAAAATGTTACCACAGAGAAAAAGAATGTAAAGAAAACAAAAAAAAAAGAAAATTTAGAAAACTGGTACTGTAAGTTGTGCGAAGAAAATCGAAAAGAAGATATGATTCAGTGCACCCACTGTGAGACCTGGGTTCACGAGCTTTGTGCTGGAGTTGATAAAAATGCTCGTAATTACATATGTGATGACTGTAAAGAATTACAGAAAACTATTAGATTTGCTATGCAGAATTAAAAAATATTTATCTAGTAATATTAAGACGTATCTTTAGTTGATTTGCTGTGATTTTGAGACTGAAACTAATTATAAGATAACCAAGTACGATTAAGGAATACCGTGGTACAAATTAGGCGCACATAGTCCTAAATCGTACTTTTTCCACTTAAAAAAAAATGATTATTACTCTAAAGTTTACGAATTGTAAGTGCAATATGGTACTGTTGTTGAATACTCATAGAATAAAGTTTATTAAAACATAAGTTACATGTTTCTGTTTTTGTTATATTTTATGTTTTTTCTCATTTTCCCTTAGGGGGTACGAATTAAGCAAGTTTCCCCTACATTTAAATTTTCAAGTCAATTTTGAACCAATTTCTGTTATCATACCATAATGGGCTGAATTTAGAAAAAAGGAATACTCTTCGTCGTGACTGATAGAATAATCAGTGTTACAGCCGTTAATTGGTATAAGTAATAGCGCGCGTGACGTGTACATAACTATTCTATTTTTATAATTTTTAAATTTGGTACTTGAGCTGTAGAGCAGGTGGTCCGTCCGCTCGTTTGCCTTTTGTGGCTATAACTCAATCAACTAAAACGTTTATGTCATATACATAACATAATCAATTAATCTTCAAGCCCACACTTACGGGCAGTTAGCCTTCCAAAGGTAATTTATGTGCGCGACCGTCTGATAAAAAGCATTGTTTAAGTATATGGATCCGGAATCCTAGCCATTGGATATTGTCTAGTTAGCCTACCCTTGTTTTACTGCGACTCATTTCATAGAACGTACACCTTCGCAGAATTTTTATTTCATCGATGAGATCAGATTTTGTGATAGTTACTAGTCTAACCCAAAGAGAACCCAACCTAACCTACGTACGTAGGTAACTAATATTTAAGATAATCTGAAAACAATAAGGCTCCAGCAAAAATAACTTTCGATCAAGTGGTAAAAGGATTCATTCGATGAAATGAGTGTTAAAGTTGGTTCTTACTTTGTGAAGACGGTCGTAAGTAGTAGATCCCTACCTACGAAGCTAGTGGTCCTGGGTTCGAAGCTCGACCAGGGAAAATATTTGTGCGATGAGCGTAATTATTCATTATAGAGCGTAGTAAATATATATATATATATATGTATATAAGTATTTATTTTCCTACTAGCGGCCCGCCAGCGGCTTCGCCCCGCTGCAAATTCCTGACTTTCCCGGTGGATTTTTCAGTTTTTTTCTTTTATAAGAATCTTCTCCTGACAGTAACAAATACAATTAAAAAATAACTAGCGAAGTTGGTCCAGCTGCTCTTGAGATTTGCGCTTAGCAACACATTCAGCGATTATTTTTTATTATCTAGAAGATATAAGGACGTTTATCGTTGACTAGTATCTAGTACGAGCCTAGAGCTTAGTTCGGGACTAGGTCAATTTGTGTCAGTTTGCCCTCTGATATTTATTTATACTTATGAGAAGTAAAAGTGTTTTCTGCGATGATTTCTTCGTTGGAACCAAATCTTTAACTATGAAGCCATTTCTTCAATAAGGAGAATAAGGCGGATAAATAGAGTATGTAGTATGTAGTTGTATGGTATTGCAGATAATGTTATATGTAGTTGAATAAAAAAAAAAGATGGAATTTACGTCAAATTTCAAATATAGAATTCCGAATGGTCTATGCAGATCTGTTACTATTACAGACAATAGGGCCTCTATTCTACTGCGTTATAAAGATATCGCGTTTGACGTGTTTTTGAATCGCTCGCCATTACTGTAAAATCCACTTTCTCCCATTGGGCTTCTCCTAGCTCTTCGGTTCACCGAAATCATGGTGTCCAGCTGACATTTGGCAGAGCCAGCAGCACTCCATACCAGGGATCGTTACCGGTATTCTGACTACTGGTTTTAAATGAGGTATTACCGGTTATAATTGACTTTCACTATTTATACCGCTAAAGCTCTGATTAGCGGTATAATGAATACCGGTATTCAAGTTTATTATCGGTTTAGACAATTGACAACAATACCCCTTTTTGATACTTTACCCCTAAAAACCATAACCAGTAATACCTGTCAGTGTCAATATTCTCGTTTATGTATTATGTAAATGTTTCCGGTGCTCTTACAAAAAATTTAGACTCGCCTTAGACAAGTCTGAAATTACAGTTCATTAAAGTCTAATTGACATCTCACTTATCAGGTACAATGAATAGCGGTATTGAATACAGGTATTTAATACTGCTAATAGTGAATACATAGCGATAAAAACAAAAGCGGAATGACAACAATACCTCTAATTCGAATATAGGTATTATTTTTTAGCGGTAATAATTTGACAATGTAAATACAGGTATTAAATAAAACCGGTTTTACAATCCCTGCTCCATACACGACCGAATTTGTTCTTGATATAAGTAGGGCAACTTTTAGAGCTGATCCTCGAATCCCTTAAACGGCCTGAACCATTTTCATAAAATTTAGCTAAGAACCATCCCGATTAAACTAGCTTTCTTTTAAACAAAACTGTGTCCTAATCGGTGTATCGGTCGGGTCTCCCTCGCGATCCCTAACATCGTTTGTCCTAAAATCACTTGCCCGAACTGTTTTGCTCTAATGGGCATTAGCCCTAATGATCAATTGCCATAACAATCATTTTTCATAATGTAATGATTGCCCTAAAACTCATTTGCCCGAGTATTTTTACCATAAGTATTAATATTCCTAATGTTATTTGGCATATTCCCCAAAATCCCTAATATCATTTCACCTCATGTCATTTATCCTAAGTAAGTGTGGGGACTCAGACCGGGACATTTAAAAAACAACAATGGCAACCCTAGCGTAGTAAATGTGATTATCGCGCAATTGGATAAGTCTAAGGCAGAGCCCAGTTAGGTACGACGACGAGCGTAGCGAGGAGGAGTGTTAGGTTGAACTGTGACCCTATTAGGATTAACGATCATTATGCTTACCGATAATTATGACACATGACTATTATGGCACATAACGTTAGGATGAAGAATCAATATGGCAAGTGATGTTAGGAAATAAATCATTATGGAAAAAAAAATCATCCATACGATGTTAGGAATCCTAAAGATAGGCCATGTGAGCGTTAGGACAAGTGATCATTATGACATACAACGTTAGGGAATATAAAAATAGGTTAAAAAACTTTAGGGATTCAGATATAGATCCCCATCGGTCTAGGAGTTACGATTTCACAGACAAACACACAGATACATAGTCACAAACACATACCTATAGATACACAGATCTACTCACATTAAACTTATTACACCCTTCTTTTTGCATCAGGGGTTAAAAAGTGTGTAATACTTGTACCTACTTCATAGAGTGCAATAGTTATTTTATAAAAATAGTATGGATTGAATAGCTTTTGGTTAAGCAATATATAGGTATTCCCTTTTAGCGTCACTTTTCCAAGGTCCACATCTTGTCACGTTTCAAAGTATTCTAATAAAGCTGACCGACTAAGTAGAGTAAGTCAGTAGGTATCTTCTTAATTTGATTTAGTTTAAACTCTATTAGAGTATCTCGGTCGCGTCTATAAAGGCCAATTACAAGTACATGGAAAAATCATTAAGACTCAACGCTAACGAACTGTAACTCCATCAACTTAGGTACTATGAGAGTGACTCGCAGGTTTCCAAACAAAGTTATACGAATTCGTTTTTTTGTTCTCATAGGTCATAAGCTTTGGAAGAGGATTTTGAGATTAATGGTTCTGCATCACCTCCCTGCTACATTCGTGGTTCTATAACGCAATTGCCGAGAGCCGCTCAACTTAACCCCTTAGTTCTCAAGCCAATTGAGATCAATAACTCGTAGTGTCAAGCGATATTATAACAGGTACAAAAGAGTAAGGAGTTAAAGGTAAGGGGTTAAGGGTATTTCGGTAATCATAGCCGGACTCGATCTGGACTTTAGTTTGTTAAGTGCCTGCTCGTCTCGGAAAATTAAGTGGTTACTTTGGGGACGAGCTCTACTGCATCGGAAAGTAAAACCGCTAATTAAACCGACGCGCTATTTCATTCCAATTTCGTGTAGCCCATTTTGCTTCTATATAATTTAACCCCCGACGCAAAAAGAGGGGGCCATACACACCCTTAAAAACAAAAGTTGTCTTTCCTGTGGTCAATAGCTTGTGTGCATATAAGTCTCGACATCAGGGCCAATAGGTCGGATCTAGAGTTGACTTGAGGAGAAACGCAAACTCAGAAGGCGATGGCAGCACAGCAGACTGCAAACGGATAAGACAGCTTTTAATACAGCCGCTAGAGAACTGAAAAACGTTATTAGAGAAAATGAGACCATAACTTTCTAGCTTAAACTGTTCTCATTGTCATGTAAGAGAAGAGACGACTATTCTCTATGGAAAATAACAAAGAACTTTAAAAGACCTCAACAACCAATTCCACCTGTTAGATAGACTACCTTCTGTTTCATGGGTACGCAGGCCGCAAGACAAAGCCCACTTGTTTGATTAACACTTGAAGAAAGTTTTTACTCTAAATCTCTCTGTCTCAGATTTGTTTGAGGAAGAAATAGCCTCCTGAAGCCTGACGTCTTGTACAAAGTGTTAATAGATCATGGTCTAAAGATCGGAGATTTTGAAAGTATGTTTATAACAAAAGAGAGCTTTACTGTTGTACGAATGAATACACTATTTATAGAGAATATGACATAAGGACATAACCAAACAACCATTGAACTATGAGTGAGTAACATAACGGAAAAAGTGGCCGCCTTTTTCCGTTAAGTTGACTACACGAAGGTTAACGGTTATGAAACTTTGTCATGTATGCTATATATCGCGTATCCATTTGTACAACAGTAATGCGTTCTTAGATTTTAAGATGATACTTTAGTTTATTAGACCGCCCAATAAAAGTAATGAGAGCGCCACTGCATGGACGTTCGGGCCCTCTTAAAGCTTGTTTACTCGTATTACAAGTAGAAGTCTCTTTTCATTAGTACGTATTAAAAAGCGACTTCCACTAGAAATACAAGTAACAAGCTTTTATGAAATGGGCCCCAGCACTCGCCGCACTTACTTAGTTACTTTTACCCCCTTACTTATGCCATGCTTTGTCACATTCTGTCAGATCAGATGCAAATGACACAATTACAAGGACAAAGCATGGCATAAGCTACCCCACGGTTATTCCACGTTTATACGTAAGAGGGTTACGCTTTATTTATAAGAAGAAATGTCAAAAAGTAGCAAAACACAACGTTTTCATAATTGACTACATGAATCATGTAATCTGTGTTAAAACTCGGACTCGTAGAGAGTAATAAACAAAGTGGCGGAAATTAATTGTGCTTCTGTTGCCAAACGAGGCTGGCACCGCCGCGCTGCAGCCATAACGTGCTCGGTCGCTCGGTCGCTCGGCGGCTCGTGCGGCGCTGAGTGCTCGGTGCGCTAGTTCTGCCGGCGTCAGCTCCTATCGCTTGTGGCCAGAGAGGAAACGATCTTAACCAAACAACACGTAATACGTACTCGACACTATGGCACTGAACGAAACCCGGATATGAAGCTATTGCTTGTTATGTGATATAAGCTGCGCTTTTAAAGTAACTACATCGTCGGTCGCTCTCAATAGGCAAGATTTTTCATCGTTGATTATGTACTAGCCATTGCCCGCGACTCCATCCACGTAGAAAAACCAAGTAAAGCTTAAAATATATTTATATATAGAGAGAGAAGATTTGTATGTTTGTAACGAATACACTTTAAAACTACTGGACCGATTTCAAAAAATATTTCGCCAGTAGAAAGGCAAGTAATGGCTAAGTAATATATATTTTAAAATGTATATACGTTATGATCATACTTAGCACTGATAAATGCTCGTGATATACAGACGGATGTAAGATATTACGGCATTCAGATTGAATAATCCCCAGGTGATGAAATTGAACGGTCCCCTTTAAAGCAAGTTACAATCGAAATCTGCATGATTGTCGAGTCCGGCCTGCCGGCGCGACGCTGCGCTCTAGTCGACGGGTGAGGAACCACAACCACTTGGCTGATAGCCCGTGGGCTGTCGTGGTGTATGTGGGACACACATTGTTATCCAATTACTCTCGGCCAAGCTGACATAGCACAATGTAGCATCGCTGTTCAGATTTCATTTAACTGTACCTACGAGTGTACATATAGAACACGTGTAAACCGCATTAATATTAATTATGAAACTTGAAACGCTTTGAATTGCATCAAGTTAAGCGCGAGTCGGGCCTCGCACTACTAGGGTTCCATGTATAAAGACATGTAGGTATTCACTTATGCTCCTTATTACAATGATGTAAGGTTCAAAAGTGGACACTTGACTTTGTACCCGGCTGTGCATTTAATCTTTTGTCCAACTAATAAACGTTTTTGAATGCAACACCATTACTTTTGTACTTTAAAATGATGATCTTCCCCAAGGTGAGCCAAAAGGACCGCTCCTGCACATCTGCATCCCTCAATTTTGGATCCGGTAATAAACGGAGATCTAGAATGTTTAACAACTTAAAATTAGTTGTTTACAAAGATTTCAATCGAAAATGTTCCAAATCTGACAACGTTAAAAAGCAAGAAATAACTTCTTTAAAATGGTAGGTAATAGGTCAGTTTTTTGTTTTTTTTTGAACATTTATTTTATTTAATACCTTCTGTGACTATAATATACTGTTCTTTCGTCCCACATCTCAATTACTAAAAAACAAGCAACGCCGCGGGAAAGTCATAGTCATAATGTTTATAGTGTTTATACCATTTGAATGTGCTTCGTCATATTCGCTCAACTGTCAATCGAGATATCTTATCGCCTCCCTTGAAATAGGGAGCGTTGAGAAGTTCTGGCGGCCATCAGTGGTCTTCATCATCAGTTCTACTTCACCAAATGATACTTTTTTAATGCAAATGCTAGACTTGTCACTGAAAATACTAAAATCGCTACACCTATGTAAGTATTCCTATAATATTTGAGGAGTTCCCTCGATTTCTCCAAGATCCCACCATCAGATCATGACGTGCCCAAAATGGGACCAACTAGAAAAGTAGAAAGTATACCGATTCAAACGAAAAAAATAATTAAAATTGGTGTAGCGGTCTTTGAGTAATCGAGGAACATACATAAAGAAAAAAAAATGAATAAAACCTGACGAATGGAGAACTTTCTCTTTCATTTAAAGTCGGTTAAAGTAGTTGTTACGTTATTTTCCATTGTATAAGCTGTAGACATTAACTTTGTTGTTGCCAGGAGAGGAAAAAAAATCTCCGAAAATATCTAATAAAATATTCTGCTTTTAGACATATATCCAAACTTCGGGTCTGTACTCGTAACTTATTTCGGTTAACAACCCGCCCGTTACTCAAAGACGGCCCGAAGGACGACAGTGTCAGCAATAGCGTTTCAATTGGAGCTTCAGGTACGGACCAACCTAAATACGTCTCAAAACATTTATAAACACATAACTATTAGGTAAGTATTTTCCACTTCACTAACTACACATAATACCCACAGGTATACCTATTCCATAATCAATTCTATTTAAGCAGGGCTGAGATTCTACACGGTAAAACCTTTTTGATTTTTGACGTGTCTTCGTATTGACAACGTTTGGATCGCTCCTCGGCCGCCATTACTTGATATGCTTTCGCATCTACAGTCCACTTTGTGGATCATTAGCATGCCACCGATCTGTTCATTCTTCTTATTAAATATTTATTAGGACCTTCTATATCTCTTCAATACGAGTAGAACCTTAATAAGTTGCTAGGTGAATGACAATGACGTGAATAGAGAATTGGGTATTGTCAAAAAGTCGTTTAACTTTTGTTACGAGTAATAAAGTCGAATGGAGGCAAAAAGGGTTCAAACGAAAAGTACAATTACGTTTACGAGTATCTTGTTAGACTAGCTAGCTATTCGGTGCCGGGCCATCGCCATCGTAGTAAACTAAACGCTTTGTTCAGACGAACGGTTTACTTGAGGTTGCAGGGAGGAAACATAATTTGGTACCTATCGTATTATAATATCGATATCGATTTACGGCAATTGATGAACAAAAGATTTCCTTTTGCAGGGCTCATCCTGTTGACCGATTTAATCGACCATCCTGTTGGTAGATTTAAGAGGGAGATATTCAAAAAATGAATGTAATTTTTTCAAGTTGGGGGAGATCCCATGCTTGGTATCATTTGACGACACGTTGGCCTAGTTGGGAGTGACCCTGCCTCCGAAGCCAGTGGTCCTGGGTTCAAATCCCGGTAAGGACAGATATTTGTGTGATGAGCGCAAATATTTGTTCCTTAGCCTTGGGTGTTTTCTATATATTTAAGTATTTATATCTCTATTTAAGTATATTTATCGTTGTCTAGTACCCATAGTACGAGGGTCAAACTGAAAGTTTCGGGAATAGAAAAAAACATGCAGTTAAATTGAATAAAAGTATTTTTATTGTTTTTCAAAGTATTCTCCTTTATATTTTATGCATTTTTCCATGCGATCAAACCAGTCATTAAAGCACTTATTGAAGTCTGAAGTAGAGGTCGACTAAATAGCCATTTTAAAAGCCTCCACTGCTGCTTCCGGCGTCTGAAACCGCTGACCACGCAACTTATCCTTAATTTTGGGGAATGTGAAAAAGTCATTGGGGCTTAAGTCGGGGCTGTATGGAGGATGGTCCAGTAATTCGACTTTTTCACCGTCAGTAACTCAGTTGTTTTCCGAGCGGTGTGAGGGGTGGCATTGTCGTGGTGAAGGATAATGCGGCGACTAGGGATTTTTTTTTGGAGTTCAGCGAAGATACTTGGCAAACAAATAGTGGTGTACCTATCGGCATTGACCGTTCTACGATCTCCAAGAGGAACAGTAGCCACGTGACCCGATTTGGAGACAAACGTAGCCACCATCTTTTTGGCCGTGCTGCGAGAACGAATAACTTTTGTCGGCTTGAGCTCATCTTCGTAGACCCATACTCGAGATTGGTTTTTATTTTCAGGATCATATGCATATATCCAACACTCGTCACCGGATACAATGCTAAAAACTGCATTTGAGCTTCCTTCGTTGAATTTATTCAAAGTTCTGAGGCACCAATTGACACGAGTCGTTTTCTGCTCCTCAGACAATAAGTGAGGGATCCAACGGGAAAACAACTTTCGCACGCCTAATTGTTCCCGTAAAATGATTTGTATCTGACTCATTCCAATGCCCAAACACTCTTGGATCTCCCGATATGACACATGTCAGTCTTCCTTTATCAGCTGACGCACAGCATCGACGTTTTCTTGCGTGACTGCCGATTTTGGTCGACCTTCTCGCACGTCGTCCGTGAGGGATAGACGGCCACGTTTAAATTCTGCATACCACCTGTATATTGTCGTCTTTGAAGGTGCTTCATTACTAAAAGCAACAATCATCCGGTCTCCACATTGGTTTTGTGATAATCCACTTTTAAAGTCGTAATAAATCATAGCTCTTAAATTTTCACGGGACAATTCCGACTCGACGACTTCAAAAAACAATTGAAACCGAACCATCGCTTTTTTTCCATGTGGCCAGTGTGTTAATAGTAGTTTATGCAACAGTTGTATAAGAGAGGTCAAAAAAGACGAGTAGTGTGGTTACGATGTGAGCCGCAGGCGAACATCGTAAAGCAAGACACCACGAGTATTTTTTGACTTAGTTATACACCGTTGCATACAATATTCATATCTACCCTCACGTTTTAAACGAGTAACATTATCTGTGTAACGTTCAGTGATATTAATTGTTAATTAATTAGATTAAATCCATAAACGTGGTTATAAATTATACCAAAACAAACCGTAGTGGGTGCCCTACGTAGTGGTTTAATCGGTTGTAGTAAGGACTGCCCCACCAGTGAGTAATCACAGTATCAATATTGGTGCTTCGTTCCTGTTGCAATACGGCTGCTCGGCTGGTGGTGACTCATTAATTGTGAAATATAGACGACTAACTGTGTACACGTATAGAAGAAATAAATATGAGCGTCTGTGATGGATGCAATAAACCGGTCAAAACTATGGAGAAAATCGTGTGCCATCATTGTGACAGACATTTTCACCATTTGTGTGTTAACATAACCTCCGTTAACTATAAAAAGTTAAACAAAGATGCCAAAATGACCTGGACGTGTCCTAATTGTCAGATAAATAAACCCAAAATGACTGACAAGGATAGTACTCCTATTTCTTCTCAGTACAGTCCATCTCATAGCAGTCCGGCCTCAAAGCCTATATATGATGACGATCTGTTAATAATGATCCAAACGGAGATTCGTGCAACATTGCGAAACGAACTTCAGTCCATCTTACAGCGGTCTTTGGAGGCTGAACTGGCTCCGATTAAATCACAGCTTGAGTCCCTGACTTCGTCGGTAATGTTTATGAATGACCAATATGAAGATATGAAAAAAAATCTGTTGGTGGTTGACAAAGAATCCAAGGAATTAAAAGCCGAGTGTGGTACGCTCCGTGCAACTGTTGTTAACTTAACTGATCGCTTGAATAACTTGGTAACTGGTTGGAGACTCGAATTTGGAAATTAATGGGGTGCCTGAGTTTAAATCTGAGAGTACTGTCAGCATTGTGAAACAAATTGCTGAGGTGACCTCGCACAGGATTGCCAATACCGACATATTGAGCTGTACAAGAGTTGCGAGTATCAACAAAAACAATCAGCGACCAAGAACAATTGTAGTTAAGCTGCGTAGCTCCCGTTGCCGTGATGAATTTTATTCTGCAGTCTCGCGCTACAACAAGGCCCACTCGGAGGACAAGCTTAACTCTGCACTCCTGGGCATTGGTGGGCAAAAAGTGCCCGTTTATGTGTCGGAGCATCTGTCGCCCAATAACAAAGCCCTGCATGCTGCTGCTCGTCTCAAGACAAAGGAAAAGAACTACAAATTCGTCTGGGTTAAGAACGGCCATATCTATATGCGCAAGGATGACACGTCCCGTTTTATTCTGGTTAAAAATGGGCAAACACTAGAAAATCTTTAACTCGTTATACATATAGTAAGGTATTTATGAATGTACTTATTTACAATGTAAAATAATGGCTGTCACAATTTATTACCAAAATATAAGGGGTATGAAGTCGAAATCAAATGAGATATTTCAAAATGTTCTTGTTTATGACTTTGATGTAATTTGTTTATGTGAAACTTGGCTCGATGAAACACTCTTTAACTCAGAATATTTTGACAGCAGGTACGTAGTGTATCGCAAAGATAGACCAAAGGATTTTATGTTAAATTATAAAAAAGGATATGGCGGAGGTGTCTTGATTGCGATTAAAAAAAATATAGGCTCTGAATTCAAAGTTATTTGGCAAACTAGCGTTGAGGATATATGGGTACGGATTCGATTAAAAAACCGCTACTTCAACATTTGTCTGTCTTATTTACCATCTTACCTAACTAATGACCATTTTATTGAATTTATTGATAATTGTGAACGTATTATAAGTTCTGTGCCGCAAGACGACTACCTTTTGTTGGGCGACTTTAACCTCCCTAACATAATATGGACTCATAAGAAAAATGAAATAAAATTTACAGCAACCGATACTAAGTCTGATTATTTTTGTAACTTTTTGGATCGGTCGGATTTAAAACAGTGGAACTATTTTAGAAACCATAAAAATAAAATTCTCGACTTTGCAATAAGTAACAGCGCTGTACAGTGTCAGCTCAATCTACCCACTCCTGCCATTAGTAAGGTCGATTCACATCACCCTCCATTAGCTATTTTATGTAAAAAGCACAAGCTCTATACTCTTAAAGCGAGTATGAGTACTACAAAAAGGCTACAATTTCGTAAAACGAACTACGGTAATTGTATTTCTGATCTGTCATTTGTAAAATGGAATGACTATATAGAATTGGACTGTAATGACCTCCTCGAACAAGGCTACACAACTCTAAATATCCCGGCTGGTTTTCACAGGCATTAATTCATCTATTTAGGGAAAAAGATAGGTATCATAAAAGATACAAAAAGTTCGGTAACCCGCGCGACTACGATACTTATTCATGTCTTAGACTGAGAGCTAAAAATGTACTAGAAGTCTGTTTTAAGTCTTATATTTCGAACATTGAAAGTAATCTTTCATGTAATATAAAGTTGTTTTGGAAATATGCAAAATCAAAAAAAAACACTAATGATATTCCTAGGCGGATGTTTTACAATGATATCTCTGCTGATACTGGTAAAGAGGTAGCCGACTTATTCGCAAAGTACTTCTCTTCAGTTTATAATCAATCTACCTCTACAACGTATGAGCCTAACTTTCCAGAATCTAACAGTACCCTCGCCTCCATCTCGGTAAGCGAAAATGAGATTGAACAATCTCTTAACAAATTATCCATTGATAAAGGTTCAGGACCGGATAACATCCCACCTATTTTCGTAAAAATGTGCGCATCTGAACTTAGTAAACCATTATGTCTTATTTTCAACAAATCTTTAGAATCTGGCACGTTCCCTAATACATGGAAAATTGCAAAGATAGTGCCTGTTTATAAATCAGGGGATAGGAGTGACGTAGTGAGTTATAGGCCCATTAGTATAATTAGTTGTTTCGCAAAAGTTTTCGAAAGTCTTATTTATAATCATATATACGCTCATTTTTCTCCTTTGATTAGTCCTAACCAACACGGCTTTGTCAAGAATCGCTCCACTACTTCTAATCTTTTGATATATACTCACAAGCTAACTTCTGTCCTTAATGAAAGGTCTCAGATTGATGCTGTATATACCGATTTTGCCAAAGCCTTTGACAGAGTCAACCACAGTATCCTATGTCTCAAAGCAGGTAGTCTTGGTATACATGGATCCTTGCTTCGCTGGCTTCATTCTTATCTCACGAATAGATCTCAACTTGTGACAGTGTACGGGTTTGAATCTATACCAATTATAGTTTGTTCTGGTATTCCACAGGGTTCTAACTTGGGACCTCTTCTCTTCCTAATATTTATAAATGATATCTTAGATAAGTTCACCTGCGGCTGTTTAGCCTATGCTGACGACTAAGCTATATGAGGAAATAGAAGCCATTGAAGACTGTCATTTGCTGCAGTCAAATATAAATATTCTTGAGGAATGGTGTGATGAAAACAATATGAGCTTAAATATAGGTAAATGCCAAGTTATTACTTTTTCGAAGAAAAAAACAATGCTTCAGTTTAATTACTGTTCAAAAGTTGCCGGTTTAAAAAGTCACTGTCGTTAAGGATCTAGGTGTGTGGTTTGACACTACTCTTTCTTTTCGTACTCATTACGATAACATCATACCGAAGGCTAATAAAGCACTGGGGTTTATATTTAGAATTGCCAAGCCATTTAGACATCCCAATAGCGTTATTACATTATATGTATAGCACTTTAGTTAGGAGTATATTAGAGTTTAGTTCTGTGCAATCTGGTCTCCTCTTTATAAAACTCATGTCGAAAGGATTGAATCTGTTCAAAAACGATTTCTTCGACAGCTTAGCTCTAAGTTTGGACTAAGATCGACTCTTTCAACATACGAGAGTCGGCTGGACCATTTTAAATTTAATTCTCTTGAGAGACGTCGTCTTATGAATGATCTTGCTATAGCATACAAAATCAATAATAATAAAATTGACTCTTCCGATTTGCTGGCCCAGTTTTTGTTAAAAGCTGCCAGGCCTAGTCGTATGCCTCAACTGTTTTCTATACCACTTGCTAGAAATAATGTATTTTATAATGATCCTCTGGTGCGTATGGCTAGGTTGTATAACCGATTGTTAAAAGATAATAATTTAGACATACATCACCAGAAAATTGTTCCTTTTATGTTTATTATTAAAAGAATTATTCTTAATAAGTAGTTGTCCCACTCTATGGTTTTTAATATGGGAAGGTTTTAATTGTTTACGTATTCACTTTTTTTTTTTTTTTTATCAGTGTCTGAATATGGTGTATATTATTAAGTAAACTATTATTAAGTAAATAAAGAAATGTAATAGTAGAATGCTGTGCATAGTTGTCATCGAGTTGCAAGCTTACAACTATGTAGTGTTAAGTGATCCATTGCTTTTTTACCGCTTGTGATTTGTTACTGTGCCTAAAATAAATAAAATAAAATAAACAAAATACTTTTTCTACGACTAGGTTTCAAATAAAATGCAAAATTAATTAACAAAATACGCCATTTTTACTCTTTAATATACCTACGTTAGAAATAGAATACGAACGAACGAAGCACAGAACAACAAACGAGCGAGAAACATTTGAAAACGACAAAATATGTGTCTATGGATAACTTTATTTTTAAATTGATGTGCACTTGCCAGGTTTTATATTAAGAAAAAAAAGTTGCACAATTGATTTAACTTGTGAAATAGGGACTAAAAACACCTAATGATTTGAGAAATGAATTCTTTTACCTGATTGTTGCATTCTGGTTGGTTGATACCATGTTTTTTTTTAAAGAGGTAAATTAGTAAAAGAGTTTACATACCAAAAAGAACCTAACGTTCCGATTGACAGTTAATGTGTATTGTGATTAGTGGATACGAATATTCGTTTTTCCATTTTTTTCTTTTGATGTCTGAAAATGTTTAAATTGAATATAAAAAATGAATTCAGCATGTTTGCTTTACACGAAAATGATACCAAACATGACCTTACATGAGCTATACAAATAACATTAGGGCGATTTGTATGGACCCTCCCAACTAAAAAAAAACTAACATCAATTTTTTGGATGGCTCCCCTTCTTAAATCAACTTTTGGGTCTTCAGGATGAGCCCTGCAAAAGGAAATTTTTGGTTCATCAAACGTCGCGTAATTGACCCCACAGACGGGACTATAAATCCCAGTGTACAAAGTGACGCATCAGCAAATTGTGGATAAACGGATGTTTCAGCGCATGTGAAAATAGCATTTAAAACCAGCTGTGGCCAACTACGAGTAACTAGTTACAAATTCAAGCTCCCGGCCCCGGCGAGGGCAACGGGGTGACTCTATATACCTAATCGTAGTAACAAAGCCAATATCACATTCTCTTTTAACAAGTTTTACTAATTGAGTTTTTTTAAATGCTTTTGTTCAATGTGTATAGGGTAATCTGGTACACAAGGCCTGGGTAATTTATTTATTTATTTATTTATTAATCCATGGAAAACCAACAGCTTTACAAAAGAAATTAGAAACTTGATTAACAAAACATAGCCAATTACAGGTTCTTAAATTTAGCAATTAAGTAATATGAAAAAGTTTAAGTTGGTTAAACGTTTAAATAGTGAGAGAGAGAGAGAAATTCAATTAATGAATAACAACTACTACCTACAGGCCACCAAGTATTACTGTACGCAATAACTATGCCAACTAGCACCTGCACGCACACCCAAAAAAATTATCATATATGAAGATTGTTCACATAATATTGAATTAATTTATTCTTTATAAAATTAATACTACTTGCAAAAATGACAAAATCAATATTCCTTAACACACTATTCAAACTCCGACCAGCTCTGCACAAAAAACAATTTTTCCTATAATTAGTTGAAGCTAGGGAAACTGAAATAGGACGAAAATATCGCACACAGAAGTGTAGAAAGCGGGAATATTAAAAGAAACTCTGCCTAATAAATGAGGACAGTCCACATTGCCGTTAACTATATTCAATAGATACACTATATCGGCAACCTCTCGGCGCTCTACAAGCGGTAAAAGATGGTGGTGCTTACACAATTTAAAGTAATCAGCGGAACTATACTTACATTTTAATTTATAGCATAAAAACTTAAGAAATTTTGTCTGCAAACGTTCGATCCTATCTATATAAACTTGATATTCGGGATTCCAGATCTGAGATGCATATTCCAACCTGCTCCTCACGTAAGCACAATATAGGACTTTCACGGTCTTAGGACGTGAAAAACAAGTTGAACTACGCATAATAAAACCAAGAGACTTAGCAGCTTTAGACACGATCTCGTTAATATAATCATTAAAAACAAGTTTAGAATCATGAATAACCCCCAAATTACGCACGCTCGATACTTTTTTGCTACCTTTCAATGAATAACTAGTAGATATGGGATTAATTTTACGTGAAAAAGTTAAATAAACACATTTAGAAGAATTGAGGTCCGACTTATTGAGATGACAGTAAAAATCAAGCCGGCGCAGATCGGATTGTAAGGCAGCAGCATCCTGTGGTGACGCAATTTCGGCAAAAATCTTCATATCGTCTGCAAAACAAACCGGAAACAACATTTAATATCAGAAACAAAAACATTGAAAAGGAGCGGTCCCAACAACGACCCCTGGTGAATTCCACTGGGAATGGTCACCCAGCTTGACATATAATTGTTAATGACAACTGACTGACATCGGTTTACTATGTAGGACGCGAACCACCTCAGGAGGTCACCCCTGATTCCAACTAAATAAAGCTTACCTAATAATAAGTTATGGTCAATCCGATCAAATGCTTTACTGTAATCAGTATAGATAACATCTACCTGACGACCTTCATCCATTGCCTGAGATACAGTATCGTTTAACACAGCCAGATTAGACACTGTTGACCTACGTTTCACAGAACCGTGTTGGGTGAGATCTAAGGAATTTTTTCAACGCTGAGGAAACCTGCATGTGGACTACCTTTCCATAACTTTGGCTACAATGCATAGTTTGGAAATAGGCCTAAAATTAGTCACATCTGTCATCGGTCCCTTCTTCAGAACCGGCGTGACGAAGGCTAATTTCCAAACCATAGGCACTGCACATTCGGCAAATGAACGACGAAACAACAATACAATTGGCTTGGTAAGAGATTCAGCGCAGTTAATATAATATAAAGCAGGTACCTGATCCGGACCCGCAGATTTGCCAGGATCTAAATTCAATAAAAGTTTGGTCATCACAACAGGATCAACAGAGATACTGGCAACATCACTGGTTGGGTCGACATCATTCCGATAGTTATCCTGATTACGTACACTGACACTGATAGCTGACGTTAAAAAACTTGTTTGAAAATAATCAGAAAAAACATTGCAGATGTCCATACCCGTATTTGCTATAACATCCTTAAACTGCACACTACTAGGAACACCATAGGATTTAGAACGAGATTTAATAAAAGACCAGAAATGTTTGGGATTTTTAGCTATATTAGCTTCAACCATCTCGATATATTTAAGAAAGCACTGTTTTTCCAAACATATAACCCTATTCCTCTAAAATTCGAAAGAAATAAAGACACACTTGTTACCATATATTTTAAATTTACGATGGTATAAATAAATAAATAAAGTACAAGTCGTTCAAAATAAGACTTTTTTAACATTGTTTATACATATATTGTTTATAGTTGTTCTTTTTTAAAATCTCATTATATCGTATGACACTCATTTCAGTGGTATTTTCAGAAACTATCAAAGTCACAAAGATTATATTTAATAAGCAAAGTTTAATTTACTACCTACACTTATAGATAATCAAGAGCAATGACTAATAAGTAAAATTAATCAGAGTACCTTTCGTATAGGTACCTACATGTAAAGCAGAAGAGAGTTTTTTTATCTCACAACGTCGAGAAAGGGTAAGCTCTTAAAACCGTAATATAATTACGAATTGAATTTTAAATTAGGGGAACCACCGTCTGAAAAGGCATTTTCTTAGACTTTCCTCAACTAAATAACACTTACAGCTCAAGCTGCTAACACTATAAATCTGAAAATCATAACAAATTCAAATTAAAAAAAATTATAACTTAAAAGATAAACTATCACGTTTAAGAAAATTTCATTAGTTCATGAATTTTAAGCGACCAGTTTTTGCACGTTTGACCTTCTGAAAATCATCCAAGATAGCGCCAAATATTTTGCTTGCTTGGTTTTAACTTGATTCATACTATTCTATTCTTGAATTTCTCTTGTCTGAATAGTCTTTATAAATATAGGTCACAAATTACAAAAACAAAACCGGGCAAGAGCATGTCGGACCATACTCAGTGTAGGGTTCCGAAGCCGTTAAGTACTTACGACAAACATAAAATCAACAAGTAATAACAAATTTTCTAGGTCTTTATATATGCTTTCATTTAAGTTTTTTTTTTCAGATTTTTTGTAAGACTTATCCAGCGGCACACTATGGGGTGGACGAGGAAAAAAATACATCCCCACGTTACGCGTAGGGGAGGAACACTAAAATTGTACATTTATTTGTTCCACTTTATTGGCGCGAGTAATACTCGTATGTATATTCTTGCCAAATTACAGCTTTCCAATACTAATAGTCACTGCGCTATGCTGCGGACGGACGGACAGACGGACGGACACGGTGAAACTATAAGCGTTCCTAGTTTGATTACAGAACCCTAAAAATTAGTTGGCCCGTGACCTATCACGCCGATTTTACAGTTTTGCTTCCTTTGGAGCGGGCTTGCCTACAATAACCGGTAATTTTGATTGATTTCATAACAAGCTTTTAATGACCGAAACCTTTTATTTAACTTGCTTCGTTCCGGAACTTGCCTTGTTCGTATACTCGTATCAGTCATTCCGCCTCAACTCTCGCA
Organism: Acleris holmiana; assembly: GCA_949316455.1. Classification (NCBI taxonomy): domain Eukaryota; kingdom Metazoa; phylum Arthropoda; class Insecta; order Lepidoptera; family Tortricidae; genus Acleris; species Acleris holmiana. Next base: position 51,733,234 of record OX438762.1, read on the forward strand.
AGTCCATTTGGAACCAGTTCCCGTTATCGAAATGGGCTAAGAGATTTTAGAAACGTGTACCTGTCAAACTGCCCTTGTATTTTTTAATTTGTTATTATTTCTCTACCTCCGTAGCAAAAAGAAAGGGGAAAGGTAGGAACTATGTGATCAATACTTCGGCATATCTGTGTGTCGGTCTCTCAATGCTTATATTATAGAATCCGAGTAGGTATATAAGGACCTTCACCGGTCTGGTTAATGGATGGAAAGTATTTTATACTAGCTTTCCGCCCGCGACTTCGTCTGCGTAGAGTCAGAACTTTCGTTAAAACTAGAGATATAGTTTTCATCACCTTCAAAGAGTACATGTTTCCAAAAAACGTCCACATCATGTTTTTTATATGTAAGCGGTCGTCTACATGCTACAACTTTTATTTCATGACTCTAAAACAATACCTGTGAGGTTTAAGGGGTCAACTTGTTTAACACATTGTACATTTTTTGTTTTATAAATTTAAATAAATGCCCCAATAAAACACCCTTCATAGGTGACCATTACGTATTTTTTTTATTGACCCTAGATTAAAAAAAAACATGTAGTATATTTTCTATTTATAATTCAGTCATCTAATTAATAATTTTCCATTCATACATCCACCTCTCAATTAACGCACTTAGCAGTAGATATTCGATAAACGCCAAAGCTAGATAATTTTTTTATGTAATTAGTAGTCTCATTCATTTTCACATCATGTAGGTATATTTTACAATCACTAGTCTAAGATCGCAAGCCCTTTAATTATTAAAAATACCGAACTCCGATACAAACAAACCCTCCAAGGGGCAAATATTTAAAAAACACCGAAGCTTACACTCTTTATAAGTAAAACTCAAGATGCTAACATTCATGTACCTGGCCCAAAACAAACAAACTCACATACAAACTAAACTTAAGTCTTTTACCCAGTTAGAGGCTTGTTTTAAAAACTTGATATATACATATAACGATCTTGATACAGAGTTTCATGTATCTAACCTAACGTCAAAAACGAGCAAACTCCCGTACAAACTTCCATCCCCTATTTCATACTTAGGGGTTTTAAGATCGCCCAGTTATATTTTTTATCTATAGGTACATTTCGTCACTGCGGTTGCAAAAATAGAAATATGTTCATTCTTATAAAGGATTTCACACTTTGACTAAGCTGTCTAAGATTTAAAAATCTCCGTATAGAAAATAACACACAGCGACATTTGCACACGCAGTGACGATTTTTCACTTTGAACACGACAAAACACCTGTACGAACTTGTACACATTTTACCCTCCTGGTTTTTCCGATATCGTCGTAGGTTTTTATTTATTTTACATCCTAAACCACGATATTCACATTTATTTCTTCAGTAGTGACCGGACTCTTATACAAACTTTATTTCACCACCTTAAGGGTAGTTTTTCAAAGTCACCCATAGTCATATTTATTTACAAACAGTAGCCTAAATATGCATTTCCACAAATTATTCTCCCTTCAAAAATTACCAAAACTGAATACGAACATCTACCGCCCATTTACCCCCTTAGAGGTAGTATTTCAAAACACGCCAATTAACATCTTGGCCTAAAAATGCAAAATGTAGTTACAGAATTATAAAAAAGTCTTTTGAGTTGTTGGTATTTTTGTAGCTCTGCCTACCTCACCCTGGGAAAGAAGGCGTAATGTTATGTACTCGTATTTATGTATGTAGTGGGCAACCCACTTGCAATATATGTATTAACATATTTATTTTAATATAAAATACTTTTCATTTAGTAACCTATGTAAGACTCTGAACGAATGAATCGATTTGAACTTGTTTTCCTAGCCAAGTTTCATGAATTTCATGATGCTCGGTTAGTCTAATTTTTAGACTTAGTTTTTGAGTTAGAGTATTTACAGAATAAAATAAAAAAGTATAAAATAAAAAATATTTTAATAATTAAAAAATGTTCGAAATACATAACGGTTCATAATACATATTGGTTTCATTTTTAAAACCATAAATCTTCCGGATTTTATTTAAAGTTTAATGTGTAGAACCCATCAGGTTAGGTTAGGTTTGATTTATAATGTTCCGGAGAAGTTGACTGTTTCAGAAAAAAAAACGATTATATTATTATGAGATTATGACCATTATATATTCTGACCCATTATGTATTTTGAACTTAACTTATCGTGATACGTACCTGTTTTTACTAGATAAGTATTTTTTAAGATTTTGGAATGTTCCCATTTATTCATATAACCACCAAGTTTAGTAATGGATACTATCTGCTCGTAAGATTGAACGCGACGCGATCATTTGATTTCATATATCATTATGTATATGAACAATCCGCCAGTCAAATGTTGAGGTACTTGGAATTCAGTGATTGTCAATCTTGTCATTCTGCGACCAGTCAGGGCTGGGATTCTACACGGTAATAACGATATCGTCTTTGACGTGTTTCCGTATTGTCAACGTTTTGATAACTTTTATATCATTTACAATAATGGCGACTGTGACATGAACGATTCTAAAACACGTCAAACGCGATATCGTTATAACGCAGTAGAATAGAGGCCCTGAAGCGTTGTTGGCTAACCACATAAATTAATCAAATTCAAGTTTTGCTGTCCACAAGCGAACTACGTGACATACATTATAGTCACGCGTGTGATTTTATAGGGTTTCGCTTTTTCATCGGATGTGCCTATACGGAACCCAAAGACCAAAACGTCCCTAGTCATTAAAGCTGCATCTGTGGTTCGAACCTTGTCATTTGCCAAAAACACGCCTAGTGCCTAAGTGCCTGCAGGCTGCACCAGTTGATATCAACACGGAACTGGCAGCACTAAGACAACTTGGCAAGGCTTGTAATGGGCTCCAGCCACGCAGATATACACCTAGCATAGCTACGTGGATGTTGAATATTCAAACGGAGGATCACATTATTCAATAAGGTTCAAGTATATACAGGGTGTTTGGTAAATAGTGGATAACCCGAATAGGGCTGATAGAGCAGCTCATAAGCTATCGATTTAACCCCCATGTATGTTCAGCGATTGTTATTAGTTTCCGAGATATTGGTCATTTTAATCGGATTTTTTGTAATTTTTCCTTATGTCCGTGTTACGAAAGACTTTTTTTTTCGTTGTTTCTTGCATCGTTAGAATCACTATGAACTAAGGAAGTTTTTAAAGCTACATGCCCAGTTTTTTTTCATGACAACTTTTTGAGTAAACGCACAAAGTTTGTTTTTCCATACTACGTGAAAAACAAACGCGGGGAAATCTTAGTATGGAAAAAGTAACTTAGTGAGTTTACTCAAAAAGTTGTCATGAAAAAAACTTGGCATGTAGCTTTAAAAACTTCCTTAGTTCATAGTGATTCTAACCATACAAGAAAAAAGTGAAAAAATATGAATTAATACATGAAATTAAGGGTTTTTCATAACATGGACATAAGGAAAAATGACAAAAAATCCGATTAAAAGTCCAAATATCTCGAAAACCGTGCGACTTTTACTAGACCTATTTTAGCTTTTTCATAACGTCCTAAGTGCCCTCTATCCGTAGTTCAAGGATTATCCACTCATTACCTAACACCCAGTATACATAATAAGTAATAACTATTTGAAGTTTAAATACGGATCGATGCTTTCAATTTAATTCCTTAATCATATCTATTGGTTGGAGAAATAAAAAATCTTTGGCATAATTGTAAATAAGTGATCTCAACTTGTGAACATTTTTAGGCAGAATTGTGACAACAAGATAAGGTAAAATGTTATTTGAGTAGGTACTCGTACTAGTATAAAGGAACGTAGATGATCGATTCGCCTGGCTAGGTACAGTAAATACCACCGCCTAGTACGGCGGCGCCACTCGATAGAACACGATGCGAGTTACTCACAAAAGCAAATAAAACTTATCGCTGTTAAGATAGAAATCGCAACCTGCATAACTCAACAATAAGAATTACAGAATCACGATACGAGGACGTAGGTATTTGGTCGATAGAACGTTCAGTTCGGGGCTGGGATTCTCGACGGTAATATATGGTCTTTGACGAGTTTCCGTATTGTCAACGTTTTGATAACTCTTTTGTCTTTTACAATAATGGCGACTGTGACATAAACGATTCTAAAACACGTCAAACGCGATATCTTAACGTAGTAGAATAGAGGCCCAGTGGTGGTTCCATACCCGTGGATAACTACCGGTACTGCAAACTTCAAATATGATTTATTCCTTTATTTGTCATAGGGAGCGACCACAGAGACGAGTAAAATACAGTGTCATTGCGTAATGGGTCATGCTTATTACATAGCGTTAATTTACGCACCGTTAAGCTTCGGCGTGGCCGCTCCCTTGACACTTTAAGTTTAAATTTAAAAGAAAAAGATTTAAGATTCCGAAAACTAGTTGCATACTACAAAAGCACACCACTCATTTAATAATAAACCGGGTTAACTCAAAATTAGAAAAATAGGGTTTTAAGTACTATTAAATAAATCATTCTTAATCCAACAGGACTATCAAGTCCTTGGAATGGCCAAAGTTGAACAAGACAAAGAGGTAGCCTTATTAATTTTGTGATGTGCAAGCGGCTAACTTTAGACGAACGTACAAAGTAATATATTTTTCATAATAAATTTTAAGTTATATTTACTACCTTGAACACTAATAAATCAATAAGTAAGTATATAAAAATCTGAAGTTAATAAAATATATATATTATTCGCCGTCCCCGGAGAACAAACAGATGACTGTCATATTCAAAGTTAGTATTAGGTATGTCATATTCTGTGGGTGCTATTTCACCTACACAATGTTTTCGTCATTTATAATACACATTATAAGATTGGTGCACGCAGTTAAAATACCATAGTTTCACAGTGAAATCTGATTAAAAGTCCTTACCGATACCAAGATTTACGATGATAAGCTGATACGTGTGCATGATATCTTTAACTAATTGTGTTCTAATAAGATTAGTTTTTCCTACACAATTATCTAAGTACGTTTTTGCGGTTATAATTATACTCCCCGTAACACATTTTAAATGTCTAAATTACTCCATGTAAAATCTTGTTTCAAAATATTATAAGAGTACCTGCTAGGTATTAAACTTGGTAACTTTATCAACAATCTTTACTCAATTTTAAAACCAGTCTTTCCGTATCAGAGCTGTTCAATGACAGTACTGTATTATTATTTGCTATAACTCAATTGACTTTATAATAATTAATTCCGTCCCACCAACCCTGGTCACCCAGAACCAAATCAAGACAAACGTCTTTCTTGAAGATTCATCTGGATTGACGTAAGCTGCCGGATGGTCGTGTCTTATGTCATTTTGTACATTTCTATTGTTTTCTAAAATCGTTTACTCGTATATACATCAGTGTTATGCATCTTGCTTAGAGCCGTGCGCCATTACGCTGTAACAGCAAAGTATAGTAAAAGTAGTGACTTTATTGAAAGGACTACGGATATCTGACGTCGTTTATAAGTACCAATTTTTTTCTGGATGTAGGATAGGATAGGATGATAGGAGGTTTGTCTATAATGCATTTTTGAAAACGAGAAAATGCGGAAAACCATAGGAAAAAAGCTACGCCATAACAAACATTCGGAACTCGGTGGGATGTGGGAGTATTAGGGGGGTCTCATTACTTGGGAATTGCAAAAGAATTCTACAGTGGAACCGATCTGCTCCGGCGCTGCGGGATGAGCAACCCCCTCGCCCTTGCGTAATAAAGTGCGGCACCATCACTCGCCTTCGCAGCTTCAGCCGCTCCGCCTCACTCGGTGCTCGCACTTTCTTACGGCGGGCGGGGGCTGCTCTCCCTCCGCGCCTCCGGGCTTTCATATACACTCTAGAGTAGGGCAGACAAGACCATGTGGAGTCGGGGTTGACTGATTTGGTTCTGTGACAGTCTATGGATGGAACATTGTATCATACAATCAAATATTTAGTTTCGCAAAATAATGTCATTATAAAATATTCAAAATCAACACGCGTAACGGAAGGAGCCCGAATCTCCTCTATGAAGTTTGAATGAAGTGTCATGTCATGGCGTTCAAAATAGTGTTGAATTACCAAATTGTATCGAAACTTTAACTTTTTTTTTCTAGCGACCCGAGCGTTTCCGCAGTTTGAAGTTTTGTGAGGAAGCTTCTGTTAATGAGTACTATCTATAAAAAAAATATGAAGTCCCAATTCGACGTCAGATATTGTACAGTTGACTTTATTAATTAATCCGAGACGCCGGCGCAGCCCGATAATGACTCGATGGAGTTAAACCTGTCTGTTTTGCGTTGTTATATCATCGGCAGGCTATTAATTTATGTTTTTTGAAATAAAATTTATGAATACTTTTATAGCTGATCAAGTGGGGGTAGGACCTTATGTGGGGACCGACTACATCGTTCGTGTTTATAACCTGCCGCTCAGTGTTTTCAGCATTGAATAATATAACTAATTGGTGAAATAACAGAATAGGAACATTTTATCTGACAAGGTAATTGTAATCCTAAATTATAATTGTACTTACAATCAATAATGTTTACAGAAATTTTAACCCACTATTGGCGTCAAGATATTCATGGGAAGGCAGGAAATGTAACTTTGTTAACTTTGAACTCAATTAGCCACAATTTACGGATTTGACTTGAGTGTAGAAGATCTGACCAAATGTATCTGAACTTAACAAAGGCGAATGTAGCGTCTATCGCTGAAATTATTTGATTTGTGCAGTCACAGATTGCTACTTTTCTAAGGAGGCATCTATTTCAATATGTAGGGTCAAATATATAGGGTAGCGATAGGTTTAATTACAACTGAACCCTACTCTAGTGTATTCGAGAACAATCAAAACATTTTCAGTAATGGTGTGAAGCATGCGCGGCTACAGTCAGGGTGCCCGCGCCCGCTCCAACTCTTGATTAACGCAACAGGCTTAACTTATTTCAACAGGAAATTGCAAAATAAAATCAAAATATACTATAATTAAGCAATGTTGACCCAAGCGTTGAGGCCGGGTGTTTTATATGAGAACGACGGGTTGCCCACAGCCACGCGGTCGACCCGTGAGCACGTCTGTGTTCAACTCGTTGATGTTGTACATCTAAAATAATAATTGCCTAAAACGTGGTTGTATTTTGTTTTATTGCCTTTAGTTCTAGTATTGTTTGCGTAGGTAATCGGGTTGAGGATGTTAGCGACTACCTTCTAGGTTTGGTTAATTTTATTCTTATACAGTGTGTCCCTGGATAAGCCACCTACGAATAGGGATAAAACTAGATGCAATTTCACCGACAAAACAAAATACTAAAAATAATAACAGTGTCAATCAAAAAAAAATGAAAAAAAATTGATTGCTGTCAACCGTATCGGAACAAAGTGAAATCTCTCCTCACATGAGGTCTATTGAGATATAATAAACGGTTTTTGAATCCTTGAGCATTTTTCCTGTGTCAACCAAATAAAAATACGCCAAACACAAAAAAGATAACACATATCTTTGACCGCTCTTCAAAAATATCATGTATGCATTAGATACGTAATTCTTTTTATGAGTTATTAATAATTATAGCTAATAATAAGATGAGGTAATATGGGGATATTAAAAGTAATTTTAGGAATTATCAGGATTTTACAAAAACAAAACACATTTTTTGTAGGTTTTATTTTTAGTTTGGCGTTTTTTTTTCGTATTTTTATTTATTTAACTGACACAGGAAATGTTCTAGGATTAGAATCCGTATATTTTATCTCAACAGACCTGATATGAGACGAGATATTGAACTTCGTTACGATAGGGTTGACAGCAAACATTTTTTTTATAAATTTTGAAAAATTAAATGACTCCACCTTTGTCCTATTTGTCAGTGAAATTGTATCTAGTTTCATCCCTATTCATTTGTGCACCTTATCCTAGGACACGCTGTATTAAAAAGAAACAATAGACAATAGGAAACAAGATGCTAAAACTAATGTGATATTGTGACTTCCAAAAATAACTTTTAATGATCTAGCAGGGTCAAACTAGGATGTGGTTTTGTACTGATTCATTATTAAATATGATATAAGTAACGGAGTTGTGACACTGAACTGGCGGGACTGCGAGGGAGGGCGGCACTCACCCGCCGCCGGCGACCAGGATCATCTGCATCCTGCGGTGCGCGCGCGCTGCCCGCGCCTCTGCCTCCGCGCTCTCCGCCCTCGCCGCCTCACGTCACTCCTCCGCGACGCGGAACACACTTCATTTCACTCTTGATACACAACACAAACAGAAAAATACTTAGATATTTTTCACATTATTATACTTCTTGTATTATTTCATATGTAAGTCGGTTACTCGTTAGATGTAGTAAATAGGTAGATACATGTACAGTCAAGGGTACAAATAAATATTTACACAAAGTTGCAAAAATATATACTTACCTGTTAACTTTATTGCCATAGTAATAAGGTCTGTGTACATATTTTGGAGCCTTTGTGGTGTGTACATATTGGTTCCCTTGACAGTACATGCAACAGGAAATGCAATTAAAATAATGATGATAACAAGCTAACATTAAGTCAATTTTCTCGCACCTAGTCTAATATATCTCTCTTTTTGTTAATAATGAGATTAAAGTATACAGGGTGTCTCATTGAAATTTAATTAGACACCCTGTATAGTGTCGTATAATATCTAGCATTTTTGGTTAATTGGCTCAAAGATTAATTTGCATCGCTCTTGACCGGTTCTTAAAGGTTTAATCGAAGACCGAATTAGCCAGCCTTGAAGTGTGACATAAGTACTAGTATAAGCCGTGGTATATCAATGATACTCGTTTACATATATGTATAACGTGACGATATTTATGATGCGTTTTATGGTTTATTAGGACCAATAAAGACAATAACTGTTTTATTCAAAGTTTTAGGCGAAGCTCGAGTGTTCTGGGGTTAAATGCGACTCCAGAACATGGACAGTACGGAACGTATGTTGCGTGACAATAAAGTAAGAACCGCTGCCGTTATGTTGCTATCCATTAATAACATTAGGGTAATTAATTTTTACTCCCTTTGCGCGGTAGCCTAATTAGTCGCCATTTCACGTTTTCCTATCACTATTAAAGAGAATGTTTGAGTTGAGAAAATGGACATGATAAAAGCTTTAAGTGACTAAGGACTTTAAGTGAGAAATTCTTGTATATATCTATATTATGTAGTAACTTTTCGAGATATTGTGATTTGAAAGTAACCACGTAAACTCAAACACAATTTTAGTGTAGAGATATATTGTTAGAGTAAAAAAGGAATGTTCATATCTGTAACTATATAGTTCAGTGCGAACATTACATTTTAAGAATAAAATATCATTAAAAAAGTGGATTTCCCATGTTCCCTCAGTTGGTGGCTCGGGGTAGACATGTTGGGGCTAGAAATCGATCTGTCACAAGTGGTCGCGTTGATCATTTGGGTTTTAGGTACCTGCAAATATTATTTAAAAAAGCGTTTACTCTAATAAGATGACTTGGTTGTCCGATCTTCCGTCGGTCCGCTACACCCTGTTTCAGGGTCTGGTCCGTCTGTTCGTGGTTTAACTCAGACAAACTTGGTACTACGAAGCTATAATGTGGCATAGTCATTCAAATCAAGCCGACAAAAGTATACGTTAAACGTTATCAAAACGTTGAAAATACGGTAACACGTCAAAGACGATACCGTTATTACCGTGTAGAATTCCAGCCCTGTTCGACATTCTATATTTAAAATTTGACGTAAGCTCCCTCTTGCACAACTACATACAACAGGGCCTCTATTCTACTGCATTATAACATATAACGCGTTTCACGTGTTTTAAAATCATTTATGACTCTGTCGCCATTATAGAAACATGTCAAAGACGATAGATATCGACGATATCATTATTACCGTGTAGTATCCCAGCCCTTTACTTAAGTGCAGGTCCTTTACTTTTTTCACCTAAAGCCTTGATTGGTTCCTGAGATACAGCGGCAAAATTGTTTACACTTACTAAATATCGTCTACGGCGCCAATAAATGGAAAAATTGTTTATACCTATTTGTATTTTTTTTCTATTTTTATTTGTGTTTGTAGTAACGTAGTGTTTGTAGGCTTCGGAACCCTACACTGAGCATGGTCCGACATGCTCTTGCCCGGTTTTTATTATTAAATGGATAACGCCAACGGGCTCAAGGCCACATCATTAGAAGTTCATCAATAAAGTTACCTTTTCAATCCAGTTACGAAAAAACTCGTCACTGAAAAAAAACTTCTTTGTCTAAGTACCATGTCATGAGAAATAATAAATAATAATAAATAATAATACATTCTCTTACAACTAGTAAGTACTATAGTAATTGGAAAACAATATACTTATATACTTATTTGAGGAGAAATAAACCCTAGTCGGCGTCACCAGTGCAAGGGTTGCAATGCGGTTGGTAAAGTCGGCCCTGTTCCTAAACTACATTATTGCAGGCGACTAAATATTCTATTGGCCAAGAGGCAGCAAGCACAGTTCCGGTTCTTGTTTACTGAAAGCAGCTGTTCCTAGTTGTGTTTAGTGTGGTGCTTCTTGAGGATGCACCACGCAGCAGCAGGTCTTAATATAAGTCATACGTGCGGTGTTCGAGTCCAACTTGTGATTGACCGGTTTGTTCTCTAGTTACTATCGTTTGCGAGATAGCTTTAGTTAGATTCTATTGAAGCGCGGGCTATTCTGAAGATCATGCTGAGTCTAGTGATTGCCAATATAGGTGAAGGACGACGTATTATATAATACCTCTAAGAAGTACATAACATCACGCCTTCATAAGAAGTATATCACTACATAGTATAAAACAAAGTCGCTTTTGCTGTCCCTATATCCCTATGTATGCTTAAATCTTTAAAACTACGCGACGGATTTTGATGCGGTTTTTTTTAATAGATAGAGTGATTGAAGAGGAAGGCTTATATGTATAATACTTTAATCCGGAGCGAAGCGAGGGCAGGTCGCTAGTATACGATAAATCGATTATTACTAATAATGTAACCAGTTTGAAAATAGTTAAGCTGCAGCAAAACGTGTAATTAGTTCCAGTATAAGGATTTACGCTAACATAACAATATTGCGGACAATTTGTTCCGAGAAGCTGCTCGGCCAAATATCGTGGAGACGGAGCGGCGCCGCCGGCCCAGACCGGCCGGCGCGCCGCCGACAGCGATCTGCTACGTCATACTTACATACATATTTATTTTACGCATTGAATACAAGAACTTATTGTCCTCAAAGTAACAGAGCTACATCCAGTCTAGTCAATAATCACTTTAATTTTACTGAGAAAATATCTGACTTTCAAACAATGATCAGTCGACTAGTTATATAGTTTAGACCCTTAATTGAATTTTGCGTGTACCTACCTCCCCTAAACAATCTTTTCAACGGCATACTCCTAAGACTATAATATTACAACTAACGGATATATTATGTTCCCTAGACAGACAGCCTAGACAAGATGCACAACGCTATGTTAGCTATTTTATAAAATTTACTAAATGTAAAATTGACGTACCGCGTATGAGGTGTTTTATCGTTTATGTCACCGTCGCCATGATTGTAAATGACGTAAGAGTTATCAAAACGTTGACAATACGCAAACACTTCAAGGGCGATATCGTTTTTACCGTGTAGAATCTCGGTTCAGATGTGTTACAACTACATACAACAGGTACTTTACATAAGTATTTCACCTAGTATAGCAGCGTTTGTATCTTTACAAAGCCTATTGTTAGTTAATTCGTTGTAAAAAATATACTTTTAAGTTACTATTTAGGTTGCCACAATTGACAAAGTCGCAAATCAGATAATATTTTCCCTGCTATGTCGATCCAAACGTAATAAGCGTATATAGATAATTGGGATACTTATTTGTATAATTGAGCGACAACTGTTCAGCGTTGTAGTTTAACTTACATCGCATAGGTATATACGCAATCCAACCATAATTATTGAACTACGAAAAACCAGAAAGAAAAGTTAGTCAATAAAATAGCTTGGGTTCGTATTTCAATAAGTTCTTTATACTGTTTTAGTAATACACGAACCGAAAACCGTTTAGTTTTAGTTTTGTGTTCTCAGTCATAAAATAACCGTCTCGTTATTGACGTTTTGGCAAGAACTTTCTCCTTCCATCAAGCAAGTAGTGTTAACATTTTTAATAAAACAGTCATCGTCATGAAGAAAATTTTGTAAGGTGGTTGGAAAAACACCCCCGTAACCATAATTATAGAGTACCTCTACCTACCTGCTACTTCCAAAGTTAAAATTTTGTTTCGTCATCGAATAGTAAAGGTAAAGTAATCTTGAAATAATGTATGTTAATGTGCTACGGACAGATTCGGTTGAAGTACACGTTTTTGTAAAGGACCTATAAAAACTACTATAGGCTAAATAAAGGCTATTCGAAAACGTTGCGTGTGATTGAAATGTTCGTGCTCGAGCTCCAGCAGCTCGACCCGACTCCAGTCTAACAAAGAGTTTAAAGTTTATAGAGGACCCAATGTCACGGTAACTTACAAAACATTAAGTACCAATTTCAACATATGATGTAAACCACTAAACAGACGATTAGAGCGTTAACAGTTGTCAAAATGTATGAACTAACAGTTGATTAACAATGATAAAATTTAACATCGTATGGTGAAATTGGTACTAAAACGGTTCTCTCAAAGATAGCAATCAATTTTACGAAAAAATAAAAACCGTAATAGCCAACGTTGAGTACGTTACGAATACAATAGTAGATATCGTTAAGTACGAGACAGACTAAAAAGGTAGGTAAATGGAATTTGAGGAAATGGATTCGTAAACAGATTCAAAAATCCCGAAAAATCGCTGGATACGGATCGGGATATTTGTTAATTAATAAACTTATTGAGTAACTAGTCACAAGCGATGAGGTTGTCAAGTCCAAGATACCATCTTCCGAAGTCGTTGGATCGTTTTTATTATTACTTTCTAAACGACAAGTAATGACCACATTTTCTTATAATACCTAAGGCTCCTAAATACTCGTACAATGCGAATTCACATTTTACTGCTGCGCGCTTGTGGCGCTCTCGGTTTAGGTTAAGGGGTTTGTATTTGTTTCCCATTGTTCAGGCTACGTTCATTGCGAACTTTCCTACTCCACAACGTATAAATCCTAACAAATTATTCAGAACTCAACCATAAAAACGTAGTACTTTTAGTACCTAACACAGTAAAAAATATTTTTTCGATATTAACAGTTTTCACAAATAAGCTAATAAGAATTTCCTGTAGATGAAGCAGCAGCCATAACCATTCGGGCATTTCTTTCTTTCTTTTCATTCTAATACATGGCCCGATAAGTCAATTATTCGCGCACGAGCGTAGCGAGAACAAAGTCGGTGTGTGTGCCCCCCAAAAATAATGCCTAGCATTGGCTTAAGTGTTTGTAAGAATACATCAACATTACGAAATACCCAAAATTTCTGATTATTTTCAATTTGCAATTAAGAATAGAAAAAAATATTTGTGATTAAGAATTTCGATGTGCATAATAAGCCTACTATCCTTTAAGGTTGGACTTGTCCTTTGAGGTAGACGCAAAAAAATATTCGAGTACCTACCTAAGTCGTGTGTTTTTAGAGCCTTGAGTGTAAGTTGCTTTTCACGCGGCAAACCTATATACTGTATAAACATTTTGAATTTTTTAATTTGCCCGTCTCGACTTTGGTAATAACTTAGGTCAAATTGCCGATAAAAACTAATAAAACATAAAACGCCTTATTTATTTTGTGGTTGATTGCAATGCAACCGCAACGTCGAGCAAAGTAATTTAAATAAGTAACCAAAGGGCAAAATCTTGCACACCGTTAACACCAAATTATAAATACCGGTTGGAACAGATCTAGCTGCGTTCATGACAATTGTCCGTGATAAATGAACCGCTCGGTCGACGGGCAGCGCGCCGGCGGCCGGGAGACAGAGCCCCACGCCGCGCGCCTACAGCTAGGCTCTGTCGCTGCTCATTCAATCGGTTTGGTGGGTGCACCGGCACGTTCCGATTACTTATAATTATGTACCTACGTTCTTAAATAATATTTTATTAAACTAATATAATTATTAACATTGCTTTTTTGGCACCTGCGTTACATTCCCTCCGCAAAATAATGCAATAGTGCTGATATGAGTGGCAGAAATAAAATAAATAATCGTGCATAGGAATTTGATGAAACTGGATGATTAATTTTAGGTAGCCTGCATGGTGCGATATTTATGCATGGAGGATATGATAATAATATTTAAAAAAAAAGATAAAAAACAAGTAATTTTGACTTAAGTAGGTATACCCTTTCAATTAATTTTATCCACTGCTCACTCATTTAATATGTTAAATATTATTTTTAAAACACTAAGCACTCGCCAATGAAGCATTTTACTTTCACAGTAAACACCATTAATGTCTAAAGTATTTAGGCTAGAACGGAAATTTTCGCGGGAAAGTCGGGTGGGGAGCGGGATACGTGCGTTCGGCGCCAAATCGTTTGTTTACTGAATGAAACCACGAGCGGGGCAGCTAGACAGCGCATGCGTACTCATCCTACATAGAATATTCTATGAAAAGATGTCTGTATTGTTCATAATTTAGTTAATTTAAGTGTAAGTAGGTAGGTACCGGATACTTTAGTCAATACACTTTTTACACGATAGTTTAGAGTAATGCGATAGATAACATTCGGCCCACGCCTAGACGGCGGATTTAATCCGTCTTCTAGGCGGACGCCGAATGTTTACCAGTTTTTATCAGTTTAAGGAGAATGTTTCGAGCAATACGTATTTACAACAGCAATGGAAAAGAGATATGTTCATAGCAATTTAGCTGTTTCCCGCGACTCCGTCCGCGTACAAGTCGTTTATCTCTTTTTTCCGCAGTAACCGTCCAATTTTTTGGGATAAAAAGTACCCTATGTCGTTTATCAGTGAAAGCGTAACGAACAGACAGATAGATTATTAGTACAGATGGAGTTGGTCATTTCTCTCGCTTGGTAATTACAAGGACATAGCTTATATGTATAATATAAGTAATCTGCAGTATAGCTAGCGGATCACTCGTGCAAGCCCATGTACAATGCTTCGGTGCACGAGTGCTACTGGCATAAATCGTTAGTGTGGAATGCGAACATAATTCGGTTTTCCAGCGGGAGCTCGGGCATTCTCTTAGCGCGGCGCAGCCGAGCGGAGCGGCTCCCTATGACGCGCGAGATCCAATGGATCATTCTAGCTCGGAATATCGGATAAGCTTATTACAAGCTTCTTTCAGATTTTCACGGTCGGTTGTTTATTAGTTATAAAGCCTTATGGAAACGCCCTATTTGACACATACACGCCCAAAATAAGTGAGTTGTAGGGGAACTACAGTTCGGGATGTGAATATATGGGAACAAAGTCCATCGTGCTGGCGGTCGGCCCACGGTGCGCTTGCCAGGTCGAGGTCCGCTCGCAAGGTCCTCTCCACTCCAACTTTATTATTGTTGAGGTGGCGAATCAAACTTTTGTTGATGTTGTTGTTATTCTATCCCACAACCAGTGATAGAGTTTCTTAGGAAATGGTTTAATATACCTACACTATTAAATATACTTGAAAGAAAAGCCATGAAAAATGTAAGTATTAAGCGAGCTCGGGCTCGATCTATGCAAACGCACCTAACGTTTTTCTTTTCTATGGCTCAAAATGTATGGGATGATTCTCTAGCGTTACGATCATGGGTTACGATAAACGTGGTCACCTGTCATTTCATACATTCTGAGCGATATAAAAGAAAAACGTTAGGAGCGTTTTCATCTTGGCTTGGCCTCAGGAAGTTTTTCAGGTAAATAAATACCGCTATAGGTCGAAATATGTAACATATTGTTATTTACAAAACATGTATATGTATACTTTAGTATTAAGTAAAATATATACACACATTTATGATTAAAAATAATTCTATACTGAATTTATTTAGCTAACCCACCTGCAATATATCTTTTAACATATTTAATTTACTATAAAATACTTTTCATCCATTCACCAGTTCGATAAAGGTAGGAGGTTCGACTAGTATACTCGGATCCTATACTAAAATAAGTAAAGGGTCATATAAAAGTTTTCAATTCAATGAAGATTTACGGAAAACAATTTAGTGTTACGGCGCTTGTAAATAATAAAAATATTTCGAAAAAATGTTTAACGTCTAATAAAAAGACAATACATAAGTAGTAGGTACTATAATACTAATACTAATACGAAATGATACTAACCCATTAACTGCGTTAGTGTTTATTTTGTTTCAGTACCGTGTCGGACCACGCTCAGTGTAGGGCTCCGACGCCGCCGTTACTACAAACGCAAGAAACTGTCTCAAAGGACATCAAGTATGAACGAGTTTTCTGCTTTGAGTTATTTGGTACTGTATAACTTAGATGAGATTTTTAGTAGGTAGTGCAGCATTATCGCTGCGAGAAAATTCCTCCCTTCCCGCTCTTACCTTTTTACTTCTTTGGTTCTCCGATCCACAGAATAAGAACTAAAGGCATAGAAGGAGCGACAAAATAAAAGGCAACATACAGGGCCTATATTCAGGTGCGTTAAAACGATATCGTGTTTGACTCGTTTAAGAATCGTTTATGTCACAGTCGCCATTATTGTAAATGACATAAGAGTTATCAAAACGTTGACAATACGGAAACACGTCAAATACGATATCTTTATAACGCAGTTGAATAGAGGCCCAGATAGCTGATATGCACAGTCTTTTTTTGATTCAGTGTGCCAAAAAGAGACAGTTCTATAGCTACAGCTACGCTAAAATGTCATGATCGTATACTGTTGCATATATTAACAACATTTATAGCAGCAGATATTGTTTAGATTACAGACTATGTCAATTTACACCAGGGACGGACAAACCGATAATATCGATATCGACATATTTTGAAGTTTAATAAACATATAGCATATTCCTCGTATCATCCAAATGACTGGACGGATTTCTAATGGCTGATTTTAGGATACGAAGGTCAAACTGAAAGTTCTTAGAAAATCAAAAACTGAGTAAACTAGCAAGTTATTAGTTTTATTATATCTTTTAAAAATAGTGTCCATTCATGTCAATACATCGCTGCATCCGATGGAACCACTGAGAAAAGCACTTTGCCCACTCGACCTTAGGGGTCTCTTCGAAGGCCTTTTGAAACGCAGCCACAGCTTCCTCGGCGACCACAATACGTTTTCCTCGAAGTTTTTCTTTTATTTTCGGGAATAAATAAAAATCTCAAAGTGCGAGGTCGGGGCTATACAGCGGGTGACCCAGTAATTCCACGTCTGACGTCGCCAAATAGTCGATCGTTCCTGGCGTGGCGGTGTGCGACGAGGCGTTGTCGTGGTGAAGAAGGATTGTACTGCGAGGTCGTTTCTCCCGAACTTTTTCCAAGTCAAGTGGCAAACAATTGTTAGTGTACCACTCTGCAGTAACTGTTTTTCGATCCTCTAAAACAATCGTCGCGTAATGACCTGCCCTTCCGAAGAACGAGGCCACCATCTTTTTCCCACGCTTCAACCTCTCTTCACTTTAGTTGGCAACTCCTCGGAAGGAAACACCCACTGAACAGATTGTCTTTTGGTTTCGGGCTCGTAACAGTAAATCCAGCTTTCGTCACCCGTAAATATGTCGAACACAGCATTTGAGTCACCTGCGTTAAATCTTTCAATCATTTCACGGCACCAATCAACACGCTGGAGTTTTTGGGCCTCGGTCAAATTATGAGGTATCCACCGGGCACAAAGCTTCCTGACCACTAAATTTTCATGTAGGATTTTGTGCACTTGACTTATACCGATGCCTAAGCTTGTCTGAATCTGCTGATAGGTCACTCTTTTATCAGTCTCTATCATACGCCGCACAACACTGATGTTATCTTCAGTCGTCGCCGTAGAAAGCCGTCCCTTACGTTGATCATCGGTGAGATTAGTGCGACCACGTTTAAATTCATTAAACCAGTTGTAAACAGTGGCAGGAGATGGGACTTCATCGGGAAAGGCCAATCGTAGTCTATCATAACTTTCTTGTTGACTTAAATGATATCAAAAGTCATAAAAAAAATATTGAAAAATTTATCGCGTTAATTTCATGCTTACGTGACACACAATTTTCAATTTACCACCAAATCATAAAACAAATGACAAATGAATAAAAATCATACTCAATAATATTGATAAAGAGTTTAATTTTTTAAATTTAAACTTATGTTTTAGTTATTTTCTTTACAAGTGGCCAGTTCTAAAAACTTTCAGTGTCACCCTCGTATGTGACTTGCAAAAAATGTGTTATCTGATTAAATAAGGTTCAAAGTGGTGTATAACAAATGTTTGTACATGTCGTACTTTTAAAAAGTTTAGTATTTAAAACACCATAGCCGACGCGTTCATACAAAAATTACGAGATTTTTATGAACACATCAGCAATGGTTTTTAAAATACTAATTGTTTTAAACTATAATATGTACAAACATTCGGTATTAACCGTTTTGGGCCTTATTTAATCAGCTAACGAATTTAATAATAGCAATACAATTGCTCGACTAGTTTTTGATTGGTTGTCAATTTTGGTGAGTCATATTTGTAGGTAATCGTATGAGATGTAAGTACAAATATGATATTTTATTTTCCGGTACTGTAGGTAGATTGAATTGGCTAGTGAGTGCTTTTTCAGTTTTAATATAAATACAAACACAAAATACAAATACAAATAATTTTATTTGTAAAATATAGGGGTAAACATAGATGTAATTGGCTTAATGAGGATCACTATGTCAAATCATAAATAAATCATGACTTAATCTCACGAAAGCGTTTGAGTGGGGAGCTTAGGGAAGGCACTACACTGCACTAGGTTTGATTATTTTTTTTACGTAATGCGTAATGCTGGCACTCCACTTAGCGGCATTTACCCATAAATTCGAGCTGCATCTTTTTTATTCCTATTGCAAATGGAGAGGGGCAAACGACTATGTTTCGACCAAGACCAATTTGGTCGTGAAATAGCTTCTATCAAACTTTGCTTCATGTTATCGTCAAGGAATCCAAATTAAGTCAAATTACGAATACTATAATTTAAACCTTAATAAATAATAACATTAAACTTCGCAACTGATTTATCGATACGAAATTATAACGTCACTACTAAAAAATATAACAAAACAATAAAGTTATAGTTTAATATTGCTTTAAAGCCATTTTGAACACACATGTTTACTTCGGATAATGATATTCTGCATTTTTACGCTTTAGCAATGCTATCCGACGATTACAATCCTATGTATATTCAATAGCGATGAAAGCAAATTTTTTCGATTAGTGTTTTCTTGCGGGATATACTTATGAGATCTGCATTCACGATAACACATATTGCTGTTTATTGTTCTTCACGTTTATATAAAACACCATAAATTATATTGTTGTTAAAATAAATTCTAACAAATATGAAGTCGCCATGGCAGCCTGCGAATGATAAACAATACACACGACTAAAAAACATGACATACGTTTGACACCTAGCTTATGTCTAGCTTAATATCATAGACTATCTTTAAGAGATTTTTGATTTGCCAGGGTAATTTACGACCATGGTGATATAATGGTCGCCAGTTGGTTGATCAGTTGGTGACCAGGGGAGTACGGCTGGTTTTAGCTAGAACTGGACACTATAATCTTTCCTTTTTTAACTTATTGAACATTCATATTGAAATTTTCGAGGCAGGTATAGATCTGCCGCTTTCGTTATAAGGCTACTTCTATGCTATTAGTTCTTATTCTATAGTCCGATCGTTTTAAGTATTTTAACTACATGGCGTTTGTTTATACTGGTCTATTAAAAAAAAAACCGTTCAAGTTTAGAATCATAAATTGTCAAGTCAAGGCTCTTAGCGCTGTTTTCATGGGGCATTGGGGCACATACTACAGAACGTGAAACTCTAACTAATGAGGCAAAAGAATCTCTGCATAGCACGCTGGTGCTGATATTTTTCCAGACAGTTCTTTACTAGTAGCCACGGCGCGTTTGGCGTTTAATAGTTTAAGATCGGGGAAGTCTCACTATTTTAACGTACCTGGTTCCTGCCGGAATATCTAGTTAAGTTTTGTGTTTTGCCTCGAGTCCCATGGTCTTTAAGGTCCTGCTATCGCATAAGTAGTTTCTTATCGTGCCTTTTTTATTTTTAGCAAAACCCGTTACCCCGAACAAGAAGAGTTTTTAATTTTGGAATTTAACTTTCGGTCAGCTGACCGAAAGTTAAATTCCAAAATTAAAAACTCTTCTTGCAGCAGCTGCTGTTAGGTCCACTGCCCATATGACGTGGGGTACCATCCCCTTGTCAATCTTAAGCATTGTTGTGCTTCAGTAGGCATGAAAACTTTATTCGCCCGTATCTCAAAAACCAATCAAGTCTTCTTAGTCGTGATATAATGACAAAAATTAACTAGAGCTTGGCAAATGAAAGATGAGAATGAAAAATTCACTTACGCGGCAACACTATATGTCATTACCATAGCTTTTGACAATCAGTGTTGCCGTGTAAGTGAATTTTTCTTTCTTATCTTTGATTTGCCAGACTCTATTACTGCTCTTAGAGAAATAGTGGTACCTATCTCAGACAAAATTCTTGTAGCAAGTGCGCAGATGAGGTTTGAATCTGCTATGCTTATTTAATTTAAAATTCCGCCTGTTGGATTATGAGGGCAGTATATAAAAATATGACTAAGATCTAGTACACATTGGTCAGATTCCTTTTTCGTCAGAATAAATTATAGCCTGTTTTTTTTCGGACGAAAACGGAATTACTTTTTGGATAGAAAAAACATTGGTTAATTTTTATAATTTATTTATTTGTTACATTATATTATTTAATATTAGGCAGTGTCGACGGAGCTCCGCTTACGCGGAGCTCCTATTTCTGGATGGTTTGGCCCTCCGGGCCTGCTGCAAAACTAACATTACCTAAACCTACCTACGTATTCTATGGTCATCAGCGTATCAGGTAATATGTGTTTATTCTGACGATAGCGGAATCTGCTCGAAAGTCCGTTTTCGTCCGAAAAAAAACAGGCTATAATTTATTCTGACGAAAAAGGAATCTTACCAATGTGTACTAGACCATGACTAATTTTCGTGACGTAATGGAAACATTACCGTTGTTAATACGTACTTTTTTGGAAAACGCGCCGCCCTGATACATAATATCGTTGAACTAATACGTCAAAGAATATAACATAGCATACGTTCATTAAAATGATTAACGGTACCCAAGACACTGCAACGTGCGGTGAGTTACAAGCTTTTAATGACGTAACTTATACTATGTGCTTTCGTATCAAAATCCTTTCGAATCAAGAAAACTTTACGTTACTAAATGTTACTAATGAGTTATAAAAGTTACCGGCCTCGTAAAAAAAACGTAAAATGCCTTAAAATTAAAATGTTTATTTTTCAATATCTTCTCCTCAAACACTTTAAATTTTTTAGAACTTTTAATTATAATTTGTATACTGTTGTAAAATAGTCGAAATTTTGCCTATAATATAAGTGTTCAAATATTGCGGGGGTACGTGAGGTTTAAGAATAAAAGGACCAGATCAACACGAGTGGTGGAATGTTTTGAAGCCGCACATGGATAAATCCGCCTTTGAAGCTGCCGCTGGCTGTGTGAACGGGTACATTGTCGCGCAGAAGGTGTCCTCTACTTTTCTGGCTTCTCTATATACATATTATGCCAGCATGTAAGCTCCCATTAACCAAGGTATTGCATTCTTTAATATCATTGAGTAACATTGTTGTTCTAATTATATTGTGTTTATTACAAACACTTGTAATTCTAGTGCGCATCATGCTTTCTCGTTTTTTTATGACTAGATGTGGTTTCATGGACTTCATGGTACGATATACATATAAATCGTCCTTTTTCCCTTATAAATTGTATCGGCTTTATGACAAAAAAAAACATTAATTTTTCAGGAAATGTGCCATGTGTGAAAGATACATTTGCCAAAAAACTCATCACAGGTGCTATTAAAGGGGCACATTACGTTATGATTGAAGATGTTATTCGTCATATCCTATGGGAGTAGATTTTTTTTGTGATTTTATTGTTTTTTATATTTAAATTCATATCACATGGATATAAATTAAAACATCGTTGAATTACAAGTATATTGTATTAATGCGTGTTCCTTGAGACAATCCTAAAGCCCTTTGGTACCCCAGTGGTAAAAAGGGCCTTCGTGAGACGTCGCCATCCGCCCCTGTGCTGTGCCTCGCGCTCCGCGTCGCTCCATCTCAGCCCAGCCGTGCAGCCGCCCGCAGCTCGGCGTCGACGGGCGCCCGGGCGCTGCCACGTGAGCGCCGGCCACGCGCGGACGCCGGCCGGCCCCGTGGCTGCTCCCGCGCGGCAATTTCATTTAAAGGCAGTAGCGATTACTTTTGGGTTTTGAAGTATTTTCTCCCCCGTTTTAACCTTTTGCATTATGCGGGGCTTAAACACACTTACACTTTAGTTTGAATAAGGTCCCATGAAGCCTTGGATTTTTTCACGGAATTGTTAATAAAAATGTTATTTTATTTTTTTACACAGTTGTGAATAGATATTGTTTGGGTGTTTACGCGTGGTCTTTCACTACAAAGACCACGCGTAAACAGAGATAATACTAGTACCTACTAAGGTACTAGTATTACCTCTTCCATTTTTCTACCGCGGAATTAACTGTGTAAAAATATAATCGTAGCTTTACTTTAGTAGTATATGATTTCTTTATTCTTTTAGTAATCCATCTAGTTTTCTGTTCTTTATTATACTGTAATTCTATGGAACTTGCTAACTATGTAAACAAACAATATATTGAAATTGACATCTAATGTCAATTTTAGTATGGCAGCTTGTTTACATAGTTAGCAAGTTCCATAGAATGACACTTTAAACAATTTGATGATATTCTTCGGAAAACATAAGTTAAAAAACGCGTTCAAATACAAAGAAAAGAAGTAAAATTACATTTATTTAGTGGCTATAACAATAACGAAACAAAGCGCCAATAACTTATACACATGTTGTCGATATGACACTTTATTAACCGACTTCAAAAAAAGGAAGAGGTTCTCAATTCATCAATTTTTTTTTTTTGACAACGGAATACAGCAATAGATTTAAAAATTTCAAATTACCTAAGAGTAGAGACATGAAACTTTAAAAATACCTATTTAGTCTAGTCAACGAATGTCTAAAAAGAGGGTAAGTGTAGAGTGCGTGAGCTGGAACCTAAGCAATTTCTTCAGAAATGTGTTCAGGATGCTTAGGGAGGGAACATACTAAAAGTCACCAATTCTAGGAGGTGAGCCGGAGAGGGGGGAACCAAAACAAGTGCCATTTTTAGGTTTTTTACTTAAATCTCGAGAATGGTGCGTTGTAGAGAAAAAAAAACAGGTAAAACACTATTAAATTTTTAACAACTTCTATCTGGTTCACTTATTCAAATTCATAATCGTTTTTGAGCTACGCGCCCTGGAAAAGTGAATATATTTGAATAGGTACCTCATGGTTTTCACCAAACATTCCTTGATAACACTTTACCTATATATAAAAAAAAAAAAAAAAATAAAAAAAAAAAAAAAAATTTACCTGACAACATTTTTTTGGGAAAAAGTAAAATATGTAACGATATTTTTTGTAAATACTTTATAAGTAGGTATGTCACATTAGACTTTCATTAGAGGCTTATAAACTGAACACAAAACCAGTCAAAGGCATTAAGCAGCTTTTATTATTTAGCATTAAAAATTACTACAATTAGATGGATAAATTGGCTGCAAATCTGATCAGAATAGATACATTAAAAAAAATGCTATTTTAAACAGATAGTCCGTCAACAACTGGCTTAATAGAGAGCGTAAGCAGCAACCTTAGCAATTTCTTTGGGATGCTTAGGGAGTGAACATACTAAAAGTCCCCACTTCTAGGAGGTAAGCTGGGGAGGGGGGAGCAAACCAGGTGCGGTTTTTAGGTTTTTACTTATATCACGAGAATGGTGCGTTGTAGAGAAAAAAATCAAAGACCAGATGAAACCCGACAAAATCTTCTACAACTTTTATTTCATATAACATTGCACGACATAGCACTTTTTCAAATACATAACCGTTTTTGAGCTACACGCTCCGCATAAGTGAATATTTTTGAATACCTACCTCACGTTTTCACCAAACATTCTTTGATAAAATTTCACCTCCTTTTTGAGAAAAAAAGAACATTTGGGAGACAAGTTTTATATAATTAAATCGTCTTTATGAATATATACACATATGAATTTATCACCAACCGGTCAACAGTTACGCCAGTTTTAAGCCTTTTCGTAAAAAATCGCCACTTGTTTAAAATACTTGTACTGGTTAAGCGATAAGGTTAATAAGCTCTTAAAATGTATCCCGAGATGGAAACTAAGTCTGATGCGAAGTAACTGGTGTTTCTGTGGTGGTCTGGGGTGATATTTTAATAACTTTCTTTTACAAATAGGTTCCTTACTCCGAAAAACTGTCCTGAAACGCCGTTTTTGCAAGTTCTTACGAAAACCGTAAGCGGTACATGAAGTGTGTGGAACAAAACGAAACCTGATAAATTTACTATCAACCTTTCATACTTACGAAAGCGATATCACAGTTTCCGCGCAACCACGAAATATTAACATTTTTTTTCAATTATCGATTTTTTTTTCTTAGACCTTAGTTTTCTCAAAAAATAAGACAATTTACCACCAAGGTATGTACTTTTATTGTAAAAAAGAATATTTAACTCTTTCATTTCACGTTGCTATGCTATGCATACTTTAGTATTATGTTAAACATACAACATGATTAAATATTTAAAAGAAAAAAATATAGTTCTAAACTGAATCGATTTAGCCAACCCACCTGCAATATATATTTTTATATATTTAATTAAATATAAAATACTTTTCATCCATTTACCAGTCCGATAAAGGTCGTTGTATAGTCGGATCCTATAGATACTAAAGTAAGAAAAGGGTCATATAAAAGTTTTCAATTCAATGAAGATTTACAGGAAATAATTTAGTGTTACGACGCTTGCAAACAATAATAATATTTCGAAAAATGTTTAATGTAAAATAAATAGTCAATTTGATACATAAGTAGTACTTAAGTACCGACATTATAATACAAAATTATACTAACCCAATTTAGAACTTTAGTTTTCAAAAAAAATAAGCCACTTTACCACCAAGGTATGTAATGTTGTTTTATTGTTAAAAAGAATATTTTCTATTTTTTAAATAAGGTATAATTTGTTTCTTAACTCTTGCATTTCACGTTGATATGTTATTTACTTACAACTGATAAAAGACCAATTGAAATGGAAATTCTTTTTTTGTTTGATAGCGTCAACTCCCGAGGTGGTCCCATTGTCACCAAAATGGTATCTGATATGGGAATCCGTTACGAATCGAGAGAATTCCTCAAATATTATAGGCAAACATATAGCGATTTTGGTATTTTCAATAACAAGAAAGGGCATAAAAAAAGTATCATTTTGGTGAAGTGAAACTGTTGATGAAATGAAGACCACTGATGGCCACCGGAACTCCTCAATGGTACCGATTTCAAGGGTGGCGAAAAGATATCGCGATGTAGATAGCTGAGCGACTATGACAAACCACATTTGGATGGCTTAAATATAAGTAGGTATGCACCATGACTTTCCCGCGGCGATCGTGAAATATCCTGTGGTTTTAATTCATTGAGAAATGGGAGTTAAGTGGAATTATGATCATAAAAAAAAACGCCAATCTATAGCAGGCAGTTGCAAATTGTTACCTAAATTATTCGCAAATTAACACATGGTTACATTTTAAAATTGAACAGAAAAGTTGCCTAATTTAATTTATAAAAGTTGCTTAATTTAATTACCAATAGGTCTATGTTAGTTAGGTTCTGGGCTGGGATTCTACACGGTAATAACGATATCGTCTTTGACGTGTTTCCGTATTGTCAACGTTTTGATAACTCTTATGTCATTTACAATAATGGCGACTGGTGACATGAACGATTCTAAAACACGTCAAACGCAATATCGTTATAACGCAGTAGAATAGAGGCCCTGTTCGTTTCCGCACTCATAATTCATAATAAACAAACCAATTTACCATTATAACTTCATAACCACGTACCTACTTTTAAGTTCAAGCACGCGGTCATAATTTATCTATACACTTCATCATTGTGTTCATGTTTATTTTAAAACATACATTTTCTATTAATTTTGATTTTTTTGAAGAAAAGCACATTTGGTTAAAATACAATGAGATCCGCCGATGGCTGACAGTATATTTTACTTTTTAGGGTTCCGTAGTCAAACTACGAACCCTTATAGTTTCGCTATGTGCTACCGTCCGTCCGTCCGTCCTTCCGTCCGCAGCCTAGCGCATAGACTCTTTGTACTAGAAAGCTGTAATTTGTCATGAATAATGCATGTTAGTCACGCCAACAAGTAGTACAATAAAATGTAAAAAAATAAATAAAATAGGGTACCTTCCTTACACGTAACTTGAGGATGTATTTTTTTCTGGTCAACCCTATAGTGTGGGGTGTCGTTGAATAGGTCTTTCAAAAATATTACGGGTTTGTGCAGACAATTTTTTGATTAAGTTATCCGCTAATTTTTGTTAGACTCAAGTGTCGTCGTCCTCCCCCCGCTACAGCCAAACTACAAATACTAAAAATCTGGAAAATAAATTAAATAAAGGAGCATATAACGAATTTTAAAGGAAAACTATCATGACTAAGTAGACATCATTCAATTGGTTCTTAGATACAGGCGATTAAAGTGTTTATACCTACTAAAATCATACATATCGGTCCCAATTGACTTTAAATAGAAAATTTGTTATTACTTGTTGATTTTTATGTTTGTACCTAGTACTTAACGGCTTCGGAACCCTACACTGAGCATGGTCCGACATGCTCTCGCCCAGTTTTTTTTAAATATTCTTGTCGTTGGAAATGTGTTGATGTATTGGAAGATTAAGTACCAATGTCACCATACGATGTGAAATTTAATCAATGTTAACCGACTGTTAGTGCATACATTTTGACAACTGTTAAGACTCTAATCGTCTGTTAAGTGGTTTCATCGTATGGTGAAATTGATACTTAATTAATAAAGACAGGTTTTTACCCAGCAGTCTGAGGAAGGAGGAAACAATGAGGATTTTAAATATTTTAAAATGCATTTGGTTTTAACAACATGAACATGTGAACTTGAATACCTTGTCATCAATAATTAAATTAATTAATTATCAGGGAACAATGTCACACAAATTGACCTAGTCCCAAACTTAGCTCTAGGCTTGTACAGTCAAGTTCAAAAGTATGTATACACTTTAGTTCCTTGTCTATTTAACGTCATGTTTAAACTGCCATATGAAATTATCCAAGCGATTAAAGTGACAAGGTGCTAAAGTGTATACATACTTTTGAACTTGACTGTACTATGGGTACCTACTAGACAACGATAAAATATACTTATATAGAGAAAAACTTACTTAACCCTTTGAACGCCATTGACTTGATACAAAAGTCGTCCTCACACGCCAATGGCAGCTGAAAACCACAGTTAATTTCAACATTACGTCACAAATACTCGGGTCTAATTTGCACTGTATCTGTGACCACTATAACGGTCGATGGCGTGGTAGGCACGACAGTACACGACCACTTTAAGGGTTCTTGGCGTTCAAAGTGTTACATAAATCCATAAAAAACATCCAAGATAAATGTACTTAAAAATACAGGCCGAGTCGGACGCGCACGAAGGGTTCCGTAACATTTCAATACAATATAAGACACTATATTATAACCTTATTTTAGTTTCACCTGTCCCGGTGTCCGTCTGTTACCACGGTAACAGTAACCAAATGTTGTTGTATGGGATGGGTAATTTATTTTATTTAAATTTATTAACTTTTTATTTTTTGAAGTGTTATACACAACTAAACGTTCTGTGAATATGTCAAGCGTCTACCTGTTGCGTATATTAATACGCATAATCGCTCGATATGAATTGTGCAACACAAATACGTTTATTGTATGGAAACCCCACTTAAATATTTATTTTATACTGTTATTAATATTTGTTATTGTAGCGGTAATCATCTGTGAAAACTACTTCTATCTATCAAGGTTCATGACATACAGCCTGGTAATAGGCAGACAGACAAACGGATAGTGGAGTCTTAGTAATACGGTCCCGTTTTTACCCTTTGGGTACGGAACCCTAAAAACAATCCAAAATAAAGCAAAATAATAATCATCTTTTACTAATCATCCATAAGGTGAGTCAAAATAAAGTCGGCGACCAACAATATTTAAAACCAAAAACAGACTACTTTGGATCATTGCATACAACACTGTAAAAATTAATAAATCTAGGATATCTTAAGCTTGCCGCAAGCAATGTCACGTGAAAGTTATCGTGTATTGTATCTAAAAACCATCTCAAAAGTACTTTCGCCTTGTTTTCTAAAGTCGGCTTTCGTGTTTTCACTTCTTTAATTACTATAACTGTTACAAAGTTTTTTATTTTCATTTTTATGGATAACTCATAACACGATATTCATTAAGACTAATAAGCACGATGCTTCTCATTTAAGTTTTGTTTTTTATCGATATAGGTAAAAAGTAAAATCAGTTACATACGTCACTAAGTTTCGATAAAAAAGGTGTAGCCATTTGTTGTCGGGTAGCCAAACAACTTCGTTGTTGTTCGGCAACTGATCGCTAGATGGCAGCACTTTGTAAACCAATTTGTGGTTTTATAGCTGTACGTCGTAAGTCGTAAAAATGCGTACCTATTATAATTTCGACAATGCCGCTTGGAAATAAAGTTGAAATTATCTTGAGGAATCAGGATGCGTAGGGTGACAACGGATGTGATAGTTAGCGAAGCTGATGTTACTTCCACTGTTTTTCTATTCCGTGCCTATGCCCAATTCTAGTTCGATCTAATGACAAAAAGTGGTCTAAAGTGGGTAACAAATTTAAAACCGGTAAGATGTATGTGTGTTACATAATGACTTAAATCTTTTAATTTGTAAAAAGGGTATATAAAACTGAGACAAGATGCGATAATCTCTACAATGTCAATTCAAATATAAAATGTTTTGATAGGGGGTAGGGGGGTTAGATATAAATAAGTAACAACAAAATGTATCGTCAATTTTACGATTATCTCGAAAACTGTAATCCCACCAAAAACATAAATGTAAAAAAGGAGAGCCAAGTTCAATACAAAAATTATTCTCTGCGCTGTGGGCTTCGCCGCAAAAAGAATGGAGATCTGAGATTGAGTGCCAAGTTCTATGCAAAATCCAAATATGTAGTCTAAGGGCTGACTTGGCTGGTTTTCCCTTAGACTACATATTTGGATTTTGCATAGAACTTGGCACTCAATCCCAGATCTCCATTCTTTTTGCGGCGAAGCCCACAGCGCAGAGAATAATTTTTGTATTGAACTTGGCTCTCCTTTTTTACATTTATGTTTTTGGTGGGATATCATTACTTTTTGTAGGTAATTACATATCCTCGTAACGCCGTGGGTCCTTTTAAAAGGACAAATTCAAAACTAAAAGTAGACTTTATAAATATAAAACAATTGCATTGCCAAGCCCACAGCAGAGAATAATTTTTACAATTATTATTTATTTAAACTATTGCCTATACTATACTAAACCTACGTACCTACTTATTATAGGAATTGTAATAATAATAAGTATATACACCTACCTACTTATAACTATACAATGATTATTTATTTAAACTATTGCCTATACTATAATACTATACGTACGTACCTACTTATTAAAGAAATTGTAATAATAATATTACTACAAATTATAAGTTTTCCTTAAGAAAACTTAGCAATTTCGCAGCATGAATCGCAACCTTATAGGTCAGATATCGAGAGACAACCGGACAGCAAGACGGCGCTAGCGCTTATGAGCGCGGCTGCCGCTCGCTCGGCCACGTTCGCGTCAACGGTTCGATTCGGTTGTCACAGCGCAGCGCCGCTCCGGCGTTACTCGGCGCGCGCGCGTCGTGTATATACCGAAAATCTAAATGCCTATTACTTTATCATTATTTATGAGTAGGTAATGATTTTACACTTTTTTAAAAATTGCCAGTTTTTTATTTATTCCTTTGTATTCATCTAATTACCTATCTGAATACCAAATTTTAATTCTCTAGGTCATCTGGAACTGGGTTAGAGTTTTGGTCTATAGGTCAGTCAGTGATAAAAATGAGGAATTTTGGACATTAATATCTAAATAACCGTTTGAGACAAGCTTATGAAATTTAGAACACATATGTATCTCGCAAGTCTCAATATATGAGCCAAATTTGATACGTTTATGTAAAATAGTTTTTGATTTATGAGGGGGTCAAAAGTGGCTCCAAATGGTTCGTGTAATATTATATTACACACGGTGCGGCTCGCCAGTTCTGTTTCTTGAACTTGGCTTGACACGCTCCCGCATGTCTAGAAACTTTTACTCAACCCATGTTACGCTCGTCTATATTATATAGGTGATTTTTGATGTCTAAATACGGAATACCCTGTATTTAGACAAGATATAAATAAATATTTCTTAAGAGGACTGTGAAGCAAAAAAAAAACCATACAAAATGCGATAACGTTTTTCTCCCCTTAAACGTTGTCCAATTTTAACGATTTTTGAATATGTTATAAATATTATGAAACACTATGTTTGTACGTTTTCCTTTCCAAGAAAATATTTTACAGACCTAGTTTTCCATAATAACTACAACATATTCAAAAAAAAATGGAAATCGGATTAGATTTAGGGGGTGAGAAACGTTATCGCCCGGAGCTATATATATGGATTAATTTTGACAGCTACACGATTTAGACATCGCTTCACAATCCTCTTTAGTTTATTTAAATAAACGTTAATGATATCACAAATTTGGATATCGTAAAACTTCATGAGTTGGAATAAATCTTAATATATATAAATCTCGTGTCACAATGTTTGTCTTCAATGGACTCCTAAACCACTTAACCGATTATAATAAAATTCGCACACCATGTGCAGTTCGATCCAACTTGAGAGATAGGATAGTTTAAATCTCAAATTATAGTCGCAATTTTAATTTATTGCTAATTATTTGTCTGTTATTATTTGACAGTCGCAATTATCTGTTAACTCCAAATGATTCTAACAGATGTCGATACCTTTCGACTGGGTTGAGTAAGTAATCAATAGATGGCGCTGCTATGGTAAATCTACGAACGTGTCATATAAGCTACATATAATTATATGTAATTGTCTCAGTGAATGAAAGTGGCGTGGTACTACAGTGTAATCATATTTATGACTTCGACTGTACCACGTTCCATACATTTTAGCCCATTGCTCTTTGTACAGATTTTTTTCGTTAATTAGCACAGGTTTTGCTGAAGTGAACTTTGTTCAATAATGACCTCAAAAGTTGGAGCTTAAGTTGGATTTACGAAGATTTGTCATGATTTCTTTCTTCACTACATAGTATATAACAAAGTCGCTTCCCGCTGTCTGTCCCTATGTATGCTTAAATCTTCAAAACTACGCAACGGATTTTGATGCGGTTTTTTTTAATAGATAGAGTGATTGAAGAGGAAGGTTTATATGTATAATACTTTAATCCAGAGCGAAGCGAGGGCGGGTCGCTAGTATTATTTATAAAACAATAAAGTAGCATTAAAAAAAAGCATACATGAAAAAGTGACTAATATAATAATTAAAACTGCGTGACTTATGAAACACGTCAGTAATTATAAAGCTGTAATTAGGTTAGGTTAGGTAAGTAATTAGGTATTTTTCACATTTAACCAATACTGTTTATCTGTTTATCAATCAAAATTAAAAATTGTAAATGTTTATTCAGTGAATAGGCCACAATAGGGCTCTTTTACAGTCAGTAATATGAAGTGAATCTAGTAGCGCTTCGGACAAGACCATCACCGCGGAGAAGAAGCATCATCTCTTTTCAGTCCACCGTCGCTCTGGAACCAGCTTATAATATATCAGCCTTGCTGTGTTAAGAAGGTTGAAAAACATTAAACCATTAACCTACATGGTCAAACCGTATCATGGTAAAAAGTGATCTGATGGTAAATATTAGAAAAATCAAGTGTATTTGCAACTGGGTATTTTTCAAAGTTATGTACCTAGTTAAGGGTTGAAATTAAGTTACGGTAACTTTTACATGTGACTAACGAAAATAACTATATACTTAAATGGACGACTAGTTTTCGTTACTCACATGTAAAAGTTACCGTAATTTAATTTTAGTCCTTAACTAGGTACAATTTCTTTGAAAAATACCCTACTGAGATGTTAATTAAAAATAAAAACATGTCTTATCATCTTTACATATAATAAGTCTGTAGAAAAGTCGTGTCTGTGGGTAAAAGGGGCTTAAATTTTGTATGGAAAAACGTTACCGGATTTAAAATACCCTAAGAAGTAATAAAACTACAGGTATTGTATTTCAGGTCAAGTCCATAAATCTTTTAAAATTATCGATTTATTTTAGTTCTAGGTATTAGTTCAAGACGCTTTCAGAGATCATTCAATAGCCGTATAATGTTCAAAAATGTCCCCGTTTGGTTCGTCATTTCTTATTTTCGAACTAACATTCAAGTTTTTTATCAATCTAACCTCCAAATGCATGATAACGGGTTCTTTATTATATAACAGCATAAAATAATGTAAAACTTTAAACTGACTACTAACGCCAGCTAACAATGAAGAATAGAAAGTCGTTTTAAGAAACTAAAATGTTGGAAAGCTGCAATATTAGGCATATTTGCAGCCGTAGTGCATTTCATTGGAACACGAATACCAATTATTTATAAGGGTGATTCTTGAAAGGGTCAATTTTCAACGTCCAGAGGAAAAAAGTACCCGTACAATTAAAACAATTCACTTTACTAAAAATGTTTCGTTACATTACCACTCAACCTACCTAGGGCAGGTTTTTTTTGTGTTTAAGGTAATTAGAATAAGTCGTAAAAAAATATCAAACCCCTAATACATCATTCCCTTGTTGCGGCCATTCACCATTTTGGGAACAAATGACCCTGAAAAGACTAAGATATGGATTGAAATTAATTATTGTATTTAGTTCAATTGTTAGCATATAAGTTATTGATTTGAAAGAAAAAATATGGTTGCTGTGTTTATCATAGTTTTTTTTTAAATCTACATGAAAGGTTTGTCCGGAGCTTACCATTCCCTTGTTGCCTCACTAAACAATGTGCACATCCCTATTTAAACGTGTTCCGACGCATTGCGCCCACCGTGCCTGACAAGCGTCAGTAGCGCTTCCAACGCCGTGGGAACAGGACGTGACTCGTGGTTGGAGCTCTGAGCTATGAAGGTAAATATATCATTTCCCTGTCTTTGGTTCACTGTGATTATCATTACCTTGAATTTGAATATAAATTTTATTTCTTGCAATTGGCATACAGTGTTTAGTGAAAAAAGAACTTCATGAATGACTGCATGTGTTGATTTAATAGTTATTCCTGTAAAAATAACAGTTTCAGTAAAATCGACAAGAAACATACTTTTTCTCACTCCCCTGGTTCCCATTCCCTTGACTTTTTGAACAAGGTGATGATAGTTTTCTTAAGTTGCCTAGAAAAAAACAATAGTTTTCCTTTATTTCGCATTGCATATTGTCCCTTCCGATGTAAAAAGACTAAAGCGCCATTTTGGAACAAATTGATTTGAAACCACTTTGCTAATATATACTTTTTTACCGACCTGAGTGCTGATGCAAATTTGATCGACCTTATTTATTAACAAATAAGGGCTATCTTGTGCAATTCTGGTTGCACAAAGCACTTGAGTGCATATTAGCTTACGCTTAGAAACTAAGTTCTAAATATTAAAATTTAATGTGTATATTCCTAAAAAAAGCAATAAACCTGAAAAAACCTTACAAACTAAGGTGTACGTATGAAATTTTAATATTTAGATAAGATAAAAATCTTACACACTAAGGTGTATGTATTTTTTATGTGTACATACGTGAAAAAAAACTTACAAACGAAAGTGTATACAGTGTATTTCTTCTATAAGAACATACATTTTGACTAAAGTACTGTTAATGATTTTATAATAAAAATAAATCAATTAAAAAAACCATAAAAACCATAATAAAAGACCATAATTATTTTTTAAAGTTCTCATCGAACAGCAATGTAATGCAAAGTTTTAATGGATAGTTATTAATCAAATGTTCCTGATGTCACAATGATTTTTTATGGAAAAAATAAATAAAACAAAATGTATCAAAATATATTCATTTGAGTTAGGGCTTATCATTTCAGTCCTTAAATCATTATGTTCGTATGGCAGATACACAGTGTACCTATATGAAATTTTAATTTGTATTTACCAAAAAAAAAACTTACAAACTAAGTTGTACTTTTTATTTCATTGATAGCAGGATTAAATTAAAGGTTCAGATTATTTTTTCGGTTTTCACGAATATGCGATAAAAAAATAAATTTTCGATATCTTATGAATAAACATATTTCAGGTCCGTTTTGCCATCAACCACGAGTGATTAGATATCATCACTATTAAAAATGGGTCCTAAGAAATCTAGAGAAGAAGTACTCTAGTAAATGATTATGGCAATAGTCTATTAGATGATTAAGAAAAAAATACCAATTAATGATACCAGAAGACTGTCAATTTCTATTTTTGTAGATTTATTTAAAAAAAATTATATGATTATAGAAAAAATACCAATTAATGCTACCAGAAGACTGTTAATTTGTTAAAATGTTATTTTACTAAATAAAACATCTGATCTCAATACTGCTGAAGATATCATTCCCTTGTAATTTTTAACATTCCCTTGTAAATTTTATCATTCCCTTGTCGTTTTTATCATTCCCCTGGCAGCTAAACTGTAAAGTGGTATATTTCTGTACCTAGTTGACAGAATGTGATGCCCATTCGATAAATACGCTTATAATTAAGTAAAATTTGATATTATATTGTAACTAGTTTAAAAATTATTAAAATAAAAAACGACAGGGGAATGAGATGAATAATCCAATTCCCAAGAATGACCCATAACTCTTTGAATGATATAATGCGAAATTATAGTGAAGGCGACCAAACAACAAAGAGGACTTTTACCGCCATCCAGCGCCCATTCTCATAAACGTCGACGTCAGCAACGACAATCCTCACGGACCCATGAAGACCCCTGCTCAGCTAGAAGGTCAATAGCCGAGCCTCCCCCAACGGGGTCCTACCCAGCTGGCTTGACAATCCGTTTCCCTCTGTCTGCCTAGTACCTCTTCACGCTTAAACTACTGAACCGATTTAGATGAAATTCAATTCGGAATGTAGATATTTTGAGTCCCGGAGAAGGACATAGGATAGTTTTATCCCGGAAAATTTATACAAATCCCGAGGGAGCAGCAATAAACGACTTATACGCGGACGGAGTCGCAGGCAAAAGCTATTTATAATAATTATAACAATTGATAGGTAATAATGGTGCTCCCAATCTGCGGGTATATAACGTTATGAAACAATTCATAACACGACAACGTTTTAGATTTAATTGAAAGCTGTAGTGTTATATAATGTTTCAATAAGTTATATAAAATCTTATAACCGCTGTATGGGAGAATCATTAGGGAAAATTCTATTTTTTTGTCACTATTCCACTGGTTTCAGGAGGCTTAAACGTATGAGAGTAGATTTTTAAAATTACTTAGGTACTTAGTATTTTTATGTTACGTACATTATACGTGACAGGTTTACAAGGGATTTGTTATTATTAAGGCTAATAATTGCAAAAGTAAATGTTGCATTAACAAGTTTATTATTTAGTACAGTTTAGGTAAAAAACTTGCTACTTGTAGTAACCATGTCCATGTTACTTCGTACATGAAACAGAGAGAAAATGAATCTTTTCCCTGCGTACGTGTATATATGTATAATCAAAGCAGATCTGACCAATAATTAATATTTGTTATAAAAAGGTTACTCATAATTTTGGCCCGTATTTGGCCACCAAAACTAGCACCAAAGGCAGACAAAAGTGAAAGACATAAATAATTTGCTACGAGTATTAATTAGCCCAAGACCAAATACATTTATGTAAAATTGAATACTGACAAGTGGCTCCTATAATTGTTTGGTTAGTATAGCAACTCTGACCTTAATATCCCAGCATCACTGATATACGGATTCTGCACAGACGAAGTTGCGGGTAAAAGCTCGCATATAGTAACATAGTTAACTTCCGGCCGAGCGAAGTACAGATGCGGGGGGAGCGCGAGGCGAGGGACCCTGCGGCTAGCGTTCACGGGTGTGAGCGCCGCTGGCGGCGAGGACACGAGCAAAGCCACTACTCAATTTAAGCGCTTGATTATTTAACAACCCTCGAGCTACTGCTACAGGGGGTTGACGCGTAATGACATTAAAAGCCAAATCTGACGGGAAAACTGAAGGCTCACACTAAACCCGACGATTCAGATAATACTAAATTGCACAGATGGTATTGTGACGTAGCATGTATCAGTGATTCCTTTTTCTGCGTGTTATGTGCCGGATTACAGAGCTTACTTTCTAGCATGCTAGTCATTTACAAAATCAAATTATTATTTTTGAGGAAATGCTAACAGTGCCATTAAAAAAACTTTTAGTCTGTCATTAATTGGTCTTTGTACCTACGAGTATTATAATAACAGTCTTCGCTTTTGTGTATAATGGCAAGTTCAGGCTTGTTACAGCCATTTTAAAATTTACCCAAAAATTATATAAGTAGCTTATTAGATTTTCTTCCTAGACGGATGTTGATAAAAAATACCTACGAGAGCCATTCACCTGAATTAGAGAAAAATTGAAATGGCTTGTACTTTTGTTAATACCGGTAAAATTAAGAAACTGTTTTACAATGATAATAACAATATTAATGAATGCCTACCAACGCTCGAACTTACTCGTAGAACTTGTCGCTGCTATTGTTACTCTAAATTCGAACCACTATCTCTATAATAAGTTACTGCGGGAAAGTAAGTAGCTACTGAAAAGTAAAATGTACAGCTACTTGTTCGACTGTATCCTAAATGCTCAAATAAGAAAACAATCTCAATAAAAATTTCAACTATCCTATTGGAACCTGACGAATAAGAATATAAGTAACATGACGATGTTACTTTTACCGCCTGTTTCACGATCGCCAAGTAAAGCATATCGTCAAATAAATGTAGCCCTTTCCTTTGACACACACATTCACTTGTCGATTGTGAAGCAGGCCCTTATAAAATAAAATAGGTAGGTATACTCTGTTTAGATTTGCATATTAAAAAAAAATGTACTTATGCTGATCAGATTGGCAGCCAATTTATCCATCTAAGTGTAGTAATTTTTAATACTAAATGATAAAAGCTGCTTAATGCCTTTGACTGGTTTTGTGTTCAGTTTATAAGCCTCGTTAAACATACGGGTTTGCTATGAAACTCTAATGTGGCATTCCTACTTATAAATTATTTACAAAAATTAACGTTAGATATTTTACAATAACTTCTGTTTTTGACTAGGTACACCGCCGACGGCTCGCTCGGTAAAACAGCATTTTGTTGCTACGACAAAAACTTTGGAAGTAATTAAAGTGTCAAGCTTTTTCCTGTTTTGAACTTGATGGGTAAGTTAACGCCCTGATCCAAATAAATTATGAAAAATAGAAATTCAATGTGTTTTGGATTAAACAGTAACTATGTAAGTGATAACACTGATAACTGCCTTATGTATTACCGTTATTTAATTACACAAAAGTGATCTAATTTTGTAATTATAAATATGTGAATTGCTAACCTTAAAACTGTTCCAAGTTGGAAACACCGTCTACATCATTCGAGGGAAGCTGAAATATGAC
Source organism: Acleris holmiana (assembly GCA_949316455.1). NCBI lineage: Eukaryota > Metazoa > Arthropoda > Insecta > Lepidoptera > Tortricidae > Acleris > Acleris holmiana. Next base: position 51,771,336 of record OX438762.1, read on the forward strand.
TATGAATTTACGGCGGCGGTGCTTGCAGTGCGCTTGAATTTTAAAGTTTCATGTCACTACATAGTATAAAACAAAGTCGCTTTTTTTCTCCCTATATCCCCATGTATGCTTAAATCTTTAAAACTACGCAACGGAATTTGATGCGGTTTTTTTTAATAGATAGAGTGATTGAAGAGGAAGGTTTATATGTATAATACCTTAATCCGGAGCGAAGCGAGGGCGGGTCGCTAGTTAACTTATAAGTGGGACTACGGAACAGCGTTTTATGATCACTAAGAAGTATAAAATACATACATACATACATAAGAGGGGTAGGCAGAGACCACTTCTTTCCACCTGCTACGATCCTGACAAAGCTCATCGCTTCTTCCACATTCATACATCGAGTCATGCATGCACGTCGGTTTCGGGTAACTACTTAAGATTCGGTCCTGTCTAGGGCGCCCCCTTCCGACCCTTCCACTCACTTTAGCACTGTAAATTTCTTTCGTCAATCTTTTTTCATCCATCCTTTCCAAATGACCGAACCATCGAAGCATGCCCTTTTCAATTTTAGTCACTACATCTTCTTTCAGACCACACACTTCTCTCTGATGTTTTCATGCCTTACTCTATCACACAGTTTCACACCATACATACTACGCAAAGAGCACATTTCTACTGCATTTATGCGACTTTCATGCTTATCCTGCCACATCCAACATTCACTACCATACATCAGATTAGGGGCCAACACTCCATTGTGAACAGCCAGTCGGGCTTTTTGTGAAACGCCCCTTCTGCTCACAAAGGAGTGCAGGGCTCCATTTATCTGATTTCCTGCATTCACCCTCCTCTCAATATCCTTCTCACAATTAAAATAAAATAAAAGTTAAAAAAAACAAAACCGCCTTCAAAAACGCAAAAATAACTTCGTTTAAAATTGTAGGCACCTACCTAATTAATAGGTTAGTCCAACTGAAGTCGGCGACCACAATATTTTCACCAAAAAAGCCGACTTCAGTTGGACTAACCTATTAATTAGGGAGGTGCCTACAATTTTAAAAGAAGTTATTTTTGCGTTTTTAAGGCGGTTGTTGGTTTTTTTAAACATTTATTTTATTATGTTTTTAGTACTTAACGGCTTCGAAATCCTACACTGAGCATGGTAGTGACAGATAATTTTAATCACAAATTAAGCAAAAACTTCGGCGAGTAGACGGACTTTCCGTGTAGTTAGGGTAAATCCGTATAGTAATGATATCAGCCATACTATGGGTGCTTATGTTTGTGTTCGAATCCTTAAAAAGAATTAAACAAGAGAATGAAAAATGAATTTCAAACTTGTTAATATAATGTTTAGATTCGATATAAACGCAATTTTTATTTATCTATTAAATAGGGTGAATCACCCTGGGTGATCGAACCAGTAATGGACAAGGTCCCATGATGGACACTTGACTCTTATTTTACAAACAATAAAGGTTATTCATTTGTTTTGCAACAATCAATTTATAACCATATGATCTTTGAATTAAGAGTAAAGTGTCCATTATTGGTGCCTGTCAGCTTAAAGTGTCCAACACTGGTGCGATCACCCTATATTGGACAAAACCATATTTCCTCGGTCGTCATTACAGTCAAGTCAAATAAATAAGTGCTGCCATCTGCAATACACCGTGCAAGACTTTTCTTACAGATTAAACCAAGTAGGTACCAATTTCTCCATATGTTCATTAATATTTCAGCCAAGTTGTGATACTCAACTTTGTTGCTTACATAAAGTCAACACTTTTTATATTGTAGGTCAGTTTAACACGTTCGGCGCCGGCAGTGATTCACTGAGCCCTAAGCTTTGCCGGGTGAAATTATCGTGGCACGTATTTGTGTCACTGGCATAGGAGTACGAATTACATGGACACAAATACGTGTCAACTGGCATAGTTTATAGGTTATTAAAATTCGTTTATTTTTTGCGGCGTCAGTCGTCTTTCTAACGTGTATTCGAATGGTGCTAGTGCTGGAAAAAAATACTGCAAAATATTTGAAAACTTACTAAATGGAAGAAAACCGTAAGTAATTAGTTTATCATTCAGTATTTCTCAAACTTTAGTGCTAATCAACTGAAAATAAATTGTTATATAGGTACTAAAGACAAAATAACATATGCCTCCTTAACGGCCTCCGTAGCCCAGTTGGTATAGACTGCCTACGAAGCTGGAGGTCAGGTGAGTCGAGACAATGTCAGTACAACAGAGCTGTCATAATATGACATAATATGTAATTAAATTACATATTATGTAATTTAATTACTTGGCAGATCTGTCGTGTGACAGTTTATCTCACAGAGTAACAAACTCAAACATAACCGAACAGCCGAAAATAGCAGATTATTTTTTATTAATTACTTACATTAAACAGTCAGCTGGAATCTGAATGGTAATATAATATGTATAATAATATGTACATAATATAAAATATGCTACTTCGCGTCTTAGCTTGCCATTGTATAAAAATTGGTAAAGGTGTTGACTGTTTCCATAAGGCAGTGGAATGCATAGTATTGAAAATCCTAATGCAAATTTTGAGAACCGCCGATTTGTGTCGAAACATGACACAGATTTGTGTCATCGGCATTGTATAAGGGTAACTTTTATGAAATCTAAAACTTACTGATTTTAAAACCAAACGAAAATGCGGAATTCAATTAATATTTCAATAACATAACTGTACATTTTTTTTATTTTTTTTATTGGATATTTGTCAAGAAAAAGGCTTGAAAATAAAAACACAACATATGTATGTGTCACCGGCATGGGAGTCACAACTTTTTGATCACAAACGTTGTGTCACCGGCGCTGAACGTGTTAAGTATGATGCTGAAACTAATTTATTATGTAAATTAAAAAAATAACATATAATTTACATTGCTATGCAGCTACATAGGTACCTAGAGGTTTGTTTCTCACATGTTTTGTTTTTAATTTTACTTACTGCACACAAATGAAAATTGGTTGTATTTGTTGATGTATGGTCAGACTCTAATAATATGATTTAATGATTTAACAAAACACATGCCATAATTCACTTAAACCTATTATTTTCTTTTATTGTGTTAAACTTGTATGACATTGAGAACCAGCAACTTTATAATATACTTAATTATTTTTCCAGATTATGGTGGTAATATATGCTAGATAGAATGCTGGTGAAATATGTATGATGCAGAACAACTTAAAATTAATAATGAAGTTATATAAGAGGAGTAAACAATGCACTGTTTGCAGTTAGTATCAAGTGTATTTCCAAATAAAATGTTATTGTATAATAATAATTACTTGTGTATTATTAATATTATATGAAAAATAAAATAATTAGATGTACTAATAGGTTAGAACTGAGGAAACTGTTTTACATTCTCAAGCTACAGGTATAACCTCAGCAGTTGAATGAGGAATGCTATTATATTCTGGGCCTTTATGTATCTATTGAAAGATGTGGCCCGTGAAGCTGCTTTAGCGACAGCCCTTGACAATTTGTTGTCAATAGTCACCTTTATATATAAGACATCTTAGCCGTTTCTTTGCCTGGCTTTGAACTGGAAGCTGTATAAGAAAATAAGAAATAAGTTAATTTATTATTCAAGTCCAGTACATAGTCGACATACTCGTATTCATGTTTACAACGATAACTACACTAGGCTTGGCCTATTGCCCTTGTATTGTGCAAAGAAGATTAAATACCAATATCAAAAGCTAGAACTAAATTTAATAATTCAGTAGGCATTCTAAATAAGTTTTAATTCGCAAAACACAGGAGACTTGAATATATATTATCCAACCCTAGAAGGGATCAATTAAACTGTCTGTATTCTTCCGCCCTTCAGGCAATTCGTCTCTGGAATGCGCTACCATTTGAAATACGACAAGCGTCCAGCAAGTTTGTATTTAAACGTAAGCTTCGCCAACATCTCCTCAAGCAAGAACTTAAGTAAGTGTCATCATCTTCATCACACACTGTTTTCATCGTATGTATTTAAGTATTGTTTAATAAACTTATATATTATTTATGTATTATGTTTTAAATGTTACGTTACTATTTAGATTTAATTTAGTTTTTAACACTGTTCATTTCTCTAATTGCACCGGTTTTTTTTCTCTGTTGAACATGTGGTTGACTGGTCCGCCATTTGTACTTTTTACATTTATTTGTATTGTGCAAAGAAGATTAAATAAACAAATAAATAAATATATCTGTTTGTTGCGCTTTCGCGGATAAACCACTGAACTAGATTTAGAAGAAAGGGTGTAGCTGAATAGCTCTTCGAAAATTGCCCCCAAAGATTTGAGTTTGGAACAACATATTATACAGAGTGGTCAAAACTAGTATTTAAAAGTAGGTATTGGGATACAGACACACACATGAGTAAATATGGGTATTACTCATGCGAGTCGAGTGGTTCGCCTCGGCAGTTGTGAAGCTTCAGTTTCCGGAGTTCCGTCGCCGCGCCGCGCGGAACTGCTCGCTTCGATCTGTTCGCCGATCAGCAGGCGCCGGAGGGCACAGCGGCCATTAGCGAGGATTAAATCACGATTTACGACAGCGAATTAAACCTTACCCCACTACAAACACAATCGTCGTAGATTTTAATCAACTAAATTAAAACCAAGAGTTAAATAAAATGTTGCCATTTTAAAATTATGTTTTAAATGAATTGAACAATTCAATGTATTGAGTTTACCGGTTGATCTCTTGTCTAGTCTTAAGCATAGGCTTAATACGTGGCTATTATTAAGTGGAATACACCATGTTTCCCGTAGCTACTATGTAAATCGTAATTTCCCTAGTTGATTTTTTCAAATTAAATATCGAATTCGTGTTTGTTTCTTTGTTCCGTCTCCGTGTTTCAACATTTTTAACCGATCAATGCAAAATTTGGTATGATACGAGATTTTTACCCGCGGCTTCGCACGCGTTACATTTGGGGTTCTCTATTTTACTGTTTTTTTGCTCTACTCGCTGCACTCAGGATTCTAACCTTTAATCACTCGCTACGCTCGTGATTCAATTCTAGAATCCTTCGCTTGCTCGGGATTCAAAATCAATACTCGCAGCAAAAAGCAACTTTGCTCTCTTGTTGCACAAATAACTATTTTCATTGCACTGTTTTTACTTTCAGATTGGTCCCATTCTTGTCAAAATTAAGTTCTGATGATGGAATTCATGAGGAATCGAGGGAACTCCTCAAATATTAAAGGAACAAATATACGTGGACGACATAACAGTATGATCACTAAAAGGTATGAAATATAATAAATGTTTTTAAAAAACCTAAATCCGTCTATAAAAAGCAAGACGTAGTTTTTATTTTTTTATGTTATTTCGATCCTATAGTTTGAGGCCACTCTGGGTCCACTCTTCTTCTTTTTCTTCTTCTCATTGTAGGTACTATTCTCCTTTCTAGCTGCAAGAATTATTTACGGGTGTGATTTAATCGGTTGCTAGAATATTGATGTTTTGGTCAGCAGAAAAATACGTTTGGTCAGCAACTTATGGTCAGCTAAAGTATCAAAATCGGTGGCCCCATTGTCACCAAGTCAGGATCTGAAGATGGGATCCATGAGGAATCTACGGCTACTCTCAAATTTTATAGGCTCTCGTTCAGTAATTTTGGTGTTTCCTGCAAGATTTTAAGAATTTGCATTATAAAAGCTCCTCTTGGTGAAGAGGAACTGATGATGAAGACCAGAAATTACCACCGGAACTCTTTAGTCGTATGTATGCTAAAAATTATACCAAATATAAGGAACCCTTGGAGTACATAGACAGCGATACCTTTTCATGTACATCGAACATATTACCAAATTCTTGTATACACTTTAAACCCCCTTATTAGAGAATACCTTTATCAAATCATCGACAGTAATGTATTTTAAAATTCCAACAGTAGCCTAAACAGTATTTTAGTAATCGCTGAAATACGTGTCTTATTATTTACACTGAAGAGCATTAAATACTCTATACTTGAAGCTTAGTATACATTTTATACTAAGTTTCAAGTAAATTTGACCAAAAAAAATTTTTCTCCCCGCATTAGGGCTTTTTACCAGCCCATTACCTTACTTTTACTTTTTCAAACCATATTACCAACCAACCGAACATATTTTTTATTTATAAATAGTACCCTAAATACGAATATCCACATTTCTACTCGTAACTAAGTACAAAAATGATGATTCTTCCATAAAAACTTCAAGCCCCATTTTACCCCCTTACGGGGAGTTTTCCCAAAATTCATAATTTTTGTGAGTAAATACTAGCCTAAGAACAAAATTTCATGCTCCTAGCATCAAAAATGACAAAGTTCCGTACAAACTTTCAATAACTTTATCACCCGCTTAGTGATTGAATTTAGAAAAATCGTTTCTTATTCCTCGTCTACGTCTTAAAAAAACAACTGTGTAAAATGTACAGTACGATTACTGTAAATTTACCACTGACAGAGAGTTTGCCTTCATTTAATTTTCAACTTTAACTTCATACAAATGGAAAGCAATTTTCAGAATACTGTTACCCACGTCTACCGATTTAGTAATAACTATTTTATTTTATGAGATTAAGGCTGAAAATTAAATTAAGGCAATCCATCTGTCAGTGTAAACTCAAAGTAGCTCTATTGTTGATTAGTTTTGGCCTGGACCCGGACACAGGGTAAAGGTTTCTAAATAGCGACAAACAACCGCGTGGAGAGAGGCGTAAACTGATAGTCTATTAAAAGCTAACCAAGACGTTAAAATCCTTCGAGCGCCCGAACCTTTCAGACATCAAAGATTTTTGTAAATTAATTAAGAATAGGTATATGAAAGTTTAGCTGCGCTTCTCAAAGGCCCGTATTAATAAACTCGTCTCGGTTTAAATGCCCATCTCAAGATACGTCAAAAAACCATAGAAATCTGTCATTATTGACTTATCTTGGGACGGGCATTTAAACCGAGATCAGTTAATTAATACGGGCCTTTGTGTTTTATGTTAAAAAACGAAGGGAGTTTCAAAGAAATGGTTAGCTGAAACATTATAATTTTTAAAACTGTAACTTACTTAGTTGAAATAAAAATCACGTCATAGCCAGGATTTTATTTCGGTTTAGAGTAATGACTTAAGTTAGAGCATTTTTTAAACTTAAGATCATATTACTGAAGCATTTTTAAAGAGACGTAAAAGATTGCACTTCAATGCATATATATCGAAAAGAAAAGGCAATATAGAAACTCCACTAACTCAATTCTTGTTAGGATTTGATGCAGTAGTTTGTTTAAACCTGTGGTTTAAACGTCATCGTTTCTATAGCACGCGTTGGATGGATTGTGTTCGTTATTTTTGTAGATTTTATACGATAATAACGAAATAATTAAGTAAATACCAACAGTCTAACAATAAAAAAAAAGTAACGTAGGCCATGCAACGCTATTCATTCAAACGATATTCCCTCAACAAAACAGGTACCTACGAGAGCTTTATACCGAAAATAAAAGTCAAACGAAGGTTAAGCTCACTTTTGTCTAAGTACTTAAATGCCTTAATGCAACTTTTTTCAAGCCCAAATAATGCGAAAAACTAAGTCTATTATTACAAATAGTGTGGTGTGGTTCAAGGGGAAAAATCCAACCTACCGTTTCGTTATCCTTTGTTACACAGAACGTCTGTTCAGTTTTACTCGTCTGCCGCAAGAGCAAATAATATAGAGCCGCATTGCGCTTCAGACTATGCGGAGTGCTTATGAAATCCTGATGAAATCAACTCGCGTTTTTAGGGTTCCGTGCCGAAAGGATGCCGTCCGTTCGTCTTGGCCATCGGTTCTTCATCTTAGCCTTTTAGGTCACAAAAGCCTTTTAATCGCTATTTTTTATTACTTACCGCAAAATGTATACGGTTTAATTTTTCACAAAATACCTTAGTAATAAAAGGTATTTTGTTTGCGGCAGATATACTAATCAAAAACGGTCGCTAATTAGAAACCAAGCCAGCCTAGACAAGTTGCACATTAGCTACAGACTTTCAAAAACTGTCTAAAGCTGGGTACGAATTTGAGCGGCTCAGCCTGAGGCATGCTAGCCACGCGCGGCGAGCTGCTCGTGGGCCAAATTGTTGTATATAAACATGCGCGAGTGAGGCAGCGTGCTCGCCGCGAGCCGACAATGTGCGTCGTTCAAAATGGCGTCGGAGACTATTACAGCCGCGGCTGCGGTTGTCATAATGCACCGTTTTATTAACAAAAAGAAGAAGAAATCGCCTCGGCTCAGCAACTTTATCAAATTTTTACACGCCTCGCCCACAGACTAGTTAGAACTTGTCGTTCTGCCCACGACACACTCTGATACACGTCCAAATTACGCGAGGCACGCACACTGAGGTGCCTTTGACCACGGTCAAAAGACCGACTCTCGACGGCTCGCTGCGCGACGCCCGAGCGCGTACGAATTTGAGCATAATGCGTGCCTCAACCCGAGGCTGCTCTAATTCGTACCCACCTTAATGGAGGGATGAGGGCCCGACGCAGCCATACAGCAGCATGCGTCAATTCTACTTATTTATTTATTCACCAACTATTCAACTTATGCCACGTTATAGGTTACAATAGTATTAAATTTATACTGATTTCGGCGGTCCTTAACGTTCACAGAATGCATCTTGTCTGGGCCCGCTGCGCTGATATGGTATGCCTCATAGCACAGAATAGATAATAGTACAAGTACTCATAGTTGATCAACAACCTCCAGTCGCGCGTAAGGCTGCTATCATAACAACAAAATAATCAGACCAGGTTTGCCGTTGTGGTTGATTAACATTTCTGGATGATTTAAGTATCTTATAGAGTCACATACTCGTAAGTGCTATTATTGTATTAGTATTATTTGAGAGTAAATATAACGTTCATATTGTGGGATGTTGTGGAATCCTCAGGATGCGAGTCTGACTGGCACTTACCCATTTTTTTTATTCCTGATTATTTTATTTTATTAAGATAGGGTTGCCGTAAGTAGGGCGCACCGATTTTATGGCAGTTTTTAAATTTTGTTTTACCTAGGATTCAAGGAAAACAGTAGGACCGTCTAAGGTGCGAGCGAGTTTGTCTATATAAATCTGTTTGTTTAAAGTTATTCTAAATTGTTTACTTTTAATTTCTAATTTGATTAATTGATAACGCTTTGAGGTATTTCGACGTGAGTATTTACTTCTAATAATAGTATGTAGGTACGCGGCATTCCCTACTGCAGAGACCGAGAAAAAGGCCGTTGCGGGACGTGTATAAGTTCTATATGGCTAGTCTAGCAACTGCCTTTCCCGGCCGAGGCTTGTATTTGTATAGTGCTTCTCTGCAACAATGCGAAAAAATAATAACTTCATTGTTTATAATGGTAAATATAGTCCCGAAATTGCTCTACAAAAAACATTGTCACCATCATTATCGACGTTACTCATTCATTCAAAAGAGAAAATACATATAAAATTGAATTACTAAATGTAAGAAATGTAATTTAAATAAATTGGGGTTTAAATTTTAATATTTATTACGCGTTGAAGTTCATTCGGTATTTTTATTATGAAAAAAAGTACACATTAAGTAAGTAGTATACATTAAATTTGATAAATTTTTAAATACCTACACTGTAAACGCCGTTCGTAAAGGTTCGTACGTCTTTTTAGTCTATATAATATGTCATTTTATAAAGTAAAATACACGGAAGAACTGATTGCAAGAGTATTTAGCTGTTTGGGGTTAGTTATGTTAGTTCTAACATGGTTTTTAAAAGTGAAAAGTGAATAAAGATATTTTATACGTTTTTGTGGCCGCTGCCATTTTTAAAAAATCTTTTTTAAATTTTGGATCGCAGAATTCCCTAGTCTGTTTTTACGATAGTAAGGTTAATTTCAAAGTATGTTGGAGAATTATCAATTTACTCGTAATTTTACGCAATATTTACTGGAAATAAATACAGTTGTTCACTTTGTAATTAAACCCATTGATATATTATAATTAATGGTAAAGTTCCAATTAATTTCCACAATGACCTGTGTTTAACGAGCGTGTTTTGAGTACATATTAACACATAATTAAGGAACGTAGCGGGTGAGGGTCGATGTATTCCGCTGATTGATCATATTTTTTTTTACCGAAAATGTATGCTGCATACTGATAATTTTTTTCATTTTGTTTCTCATGAATGAAGTACAATGCATTCGGGGGGTCCGGAGAGAGTCCCTGAGGTTTATTTAAATGACGAACCCGTTCGTAGGGTGCAGCAGCTTAGGTACCTCGGTCACGTTCTAAATAACATTTAAGGGGCGACAAGGATATTGAGAGGGAAAGAAGAGCTTTGTCGGTGCGAGGGAACATGCTCGCGTGTAAGTCTGACGTTGTTCTGATGAAGTAAAGCTGACGCTTTTAGAGCTTATTGTCAGAACTTCTATACCAGTCAGCTCTGGACCAACACCACAAAGAAAACGATCATTACCCTTAGGGTACAATACAATGATGCCTTTAGGATCCTGATGAGGGTGCCTAGATGTTGTAGCGCGTCGAGCATGTTTGCTGAAGCAAGGATTCCCGATTTCTTTGCCGTCATCAGAACATGAGTAGCTTCGTTCTGGGGAAAACTACGAAGCTCTGGAAATTCAATACTCTCTGCTATAAACTAGGATCTAAGCAGCTCGATCTATAGGTTTTGGTTGACACTTAACCGGGATACAAATCGCAAGCAGTATTGGTGACTTTAATTGTACTAATTTCTAACGGAATAATTATAATTAAAATCAGTTCTCTTTTGTGCTATCCGATATATAAGTTTTGTCTGTTACTATCTAATGTAAAATTGTTGTGTGAGATATGGGCATTTACCTGAAATTAAGATTTATTATTATTAATCTGATCATCAAGTCAATTCACATCGTTTATATTTACCCAAACATCAGTGAAATGAAACAATGCGATAAAAATCAAGAAGACCAAAGAAAGGGAGTAAGGTTTTTGACTGTATGTATTTACTTATGCATGTGTATGAATGGTACCTACTTGTTCACTCGCAGAGGCTGCACGAAGGACAAGTCACAGCGTCGCGAGCGTCACTATAGATAGATACTTTAATTTAAAAAACTTAAATCGGTAAGACTTTTAAATATATGGACGATTATTAGCCTCTCGTCTGTGGGCAGTCATTTCGTTTTGCATAGCAATATACCTTAAGCCGTTGAGTTCACAAACAGAACGTTTGCATATATAGGTAGACGACCACGTCAAAACATGCACCTGGGTTTTAAAAGCCATATTTTGTTAGACTTGTTGACATAGATGAATAGGGCTCGCTGGTAGCCTCGCGCTTCATGTTTCTTTTATCTAGTATTGAAATGTCTCCTTAATTAAATTTAAATTTGACCAAAAATAAAAATAAGTAAATTTAGGCCGGGCACCCTAAGAGCGGGGCAGCAATGTGGCTAATAAACACTTTGAGACACGTCGAATACAACCTTCACTGTTGTTAATATTTAATTTAAATAACGCTGAACCACTCACTCATGATGAAACATAATAAATATCGTCTATTTCATTATGTACTGTTATCATTATGAAACTCTTTTTCACTCGACAGTGAAAAAGCGGCAATATCGTAAAAAAACAACAGTACGAGTGGTAAGCTTCGAAAGCGCAAAAAGGTTTAAAAAAATTGGATACGTGACAGTACTTTATTGAAACCAGCAGCCGTTGAGTGACAGCGGGAGTTTCGAAGCCACAAATAATAATGTTTCATGGTGAGTAAGTTGCTTGGCGTTGTTTGTATAGTGTGTGTGTGGTTACTCAAATATCACTAAACTGAAATAACTTGTGAATAGAAGAATATAACTAAACATACATGAGGGTTAAATCGAAAGACCGACTGACTCCTCAAATTACACTCGGTTGTAAAGCAGTGCACATGACAAACTATTACCAGCAATAAAAAGTCTGCTAGTTTAGGTAAAACAAAGGGGTAGAAGAAAGTATATTTGGCGTTCAATAGTTAAAATATAAAATACTACTCAGATATCATAATGTTAGCAAAATTAATGTTTGCATATTCCCGCCCTAACTAAGCTAACATTCGATTTTACCGTCGCGCCGAGCGCTGGCCGCTGAGTGGATTGCGCGTTCACGCGGCTTTAAGCTCCATTGAAGCGTCACACGCAGTATCAGCCGCGCTCAAAACAACATGTTCGCTAAGTCCATTTACCAGGAAAAGTGCTAATTACTTACTAACGATCTCTAAGCTCGGCTTTACTTATACAAGTAAATAATGGCGATCAACAAACTGGCTGCATAATGACGAATTTAGCTTTGTCAGAGTTAAAATAAAAGAAGCACATTTGAGTTTATTAGCACGACCACCGGTCGCTCCCAGACAAATTGACAGGAATAATTAAACTTAAAATAACCTAAAAATTCAGAAAGCCAAGTTTTAATAGACATTGTACTTTGAAAACTTAGACTAAAAGCCGTCTTGTTTACCCATACCGAAGTTATTGCGACTGAAAGTCACCACTGCCACTTCCGACTAGGTATTGGTCGTATTTCTAACTTATTTAGTCTAACTTTGAGTTTGTGCTTTTTAGACGACTTGATGGAATCGCAAACGGGTTCAAAGTATATCATTCCAGGGGCCCTAGCCAAGATGCAAACGCTCCTTACATTTTTCTTTTCTATCGCTTAAAATGTATGGGATGACAGTTGACCACGTGGTTTATCGAAACGCACGAGAATGTCATCCCATACATTTTGAGCGATAGAAAAGAAAAACGTTAGGAGCGTTTGCATCTTGGCTAGGTCGCAAACAGGTATTTTGTTGTAGGTACAATTTACTCCAAGATAGGTTTCAAAATGGACGTACGAGTATGATAACCGTGACTAAGACATAATAAGGAAATATTTAACTACATGTTAGATGGGTTGAATAAAAATTACGTTATAAATTACTTGTATGTTAGCATGGTAGTGAAAAGTTAATGAAATATGTGGTACTACGAGACGTGATTTTTACTTAAGTATAGGCAAAACACCTTCTTAAAATGTTTGCTGGGTGTGCAATAAACAACAGAGAAACAGCGGTTCACAAGAATCCAGTAGTTTGCTAAGGTAACTTTTAATAAACGCATTTCCTTGCAGCATTAGGTATTTGTACCTACTGCATCCCCTACGCTGAGTAGCGAGTGGACTTTCAGCGGCCGCCGGCACAAACTTAGTTCCAGTCTCGTGTTTGCTAACTCACCCGTCTGTAACTTGCGGTACTTGAAAGAGGAAGTTGATTGAAGCCTTACCTGCAAATAATAAGTTTGCCACTGTTATAATGATTTCAGTAATAATAGGCTTTATCTGGAAATTATGATTAGGAATGTCACAAAACATCATTGGACCAGTACTGTGGGGCTAGACATGATTCATTCGACAATCGTTAGTGATTATGTTTCATTTGAAAAATGTATGGAATTGACGTAAGCAACCGAGATAGTACAGTCGAGGTCATAAATATGTTTACACTTTAGTACCTCGTCACTTTCATTCACTGAGACAATTTCATATATAATATATGTAATTGTACACAAGGACAAGGTACTAAAGTGTAAACATATTTATGACGTCGACTGTACCACGTTATTATCTCGTTGGCTTGTATCAATCCCCTACATTTGGCTATCGCAACATAATCGCTAACGATTGTCGAATGCCACTTGTCTAGCCCTACAGTACTCTTTAGAATCATATATCAAAACAAGCTGTTTCACGTCTCTTAAATTTTGTTTGTTTGATCACGTCTCACAAAATTTTCTGAATCTTAATTCTAGAATCTTCTTTATCTAAATCTTTACGTAGTCCAAAAAATATATATTCGCTAATTCCTCCTAAATCACGCAATGGTTTTTATTTCGGTTTTCACCATCAGTTAAATATCTTTTCACGGAAAGTTTTTAATGTATAATAAATTCTGGTCCAAGAACAGTGTAACAGAAAACTTACATACATCGAAGCGAAGCGAGTCGCTAAGTACTTTATGAATCGGTGTTTTTAGCGTTACGTAGTAAACAAGGAAACCTTTTAGTTTCGCCCCGTCCGTCTGTGCATCCGTCGACGGTTTATCTTGGAGCCTCCTGGTACTAGATATAATTGGGCCTTGTTATTATTCATTCGACATAATATTAATTTTTCACTTGAATTTGGCGATACACTACTGAATTAACGAAATACCGCGGTTGAGCGCCATTAATAAATACGCAACTCTAAAAAAGAAGAAATATATCATAATTATTAAAGATTTTATTGCAAACCTTTAGCGGCGTGGTAAAAGATAAATAATATTAATATCGTTTGAGACATAAGTGCAATAAAGAAGCAGAATCTTAGTAATTGCTTCTAATTCGTAGGCACATATACTGTTAATTGTAAAGCTATTCATGATTACCTTTATTTCTTTAAAATTTGTTATGAGGCTTTGCGAATCTTAACAAAAATAAATCTTAACAACCGTTAAATTAAAAACAATGAAGTCAATAGGAAATGTGTGTCATCGCGGCAGTGAAACGGACACTGGCTCAGAAAAATGCTGAGGTGTCCGACATCTACGACGCAATTTTTCAGCCAGTTCGATAGTGAGTCACGGAACGCTATAAAACATACAATATTGTAGATACTTTTGTAATTTTAGTGGCAAAAAAAAAGAAGTTTCATGAGTTACACTTTTGAGTGGTGTATTTAAAGCATTACGAGTATATTGTAATTAATAAATATTACAAAAATGTTTTCTATAATTAATTATAGAAATACCCGATGCATAGGGATTGAAGCGGGCTGATGAGCAAATAGTAAAGTCAACTAAATTCATAAAGTTCCAATTTACTTAGGACTTCTGGAAACGTTTACTTTGAACATATCGGGGCTCGGAAAACTACTCTACTCGGGCTAGAACGGCCCCTGTGATAATATTCGCGTGACATTTATGTAAACATAAACACGAAGTCTGTCGAGTTAGCCTAGCCATATTTTTATCTAAGACGTTTTTTAAGTCATAACTAAATATTATTTGTCATCTGCAAGTTATCTATGGGTTTTAAGGAAAGCAAACCTTAACATATATTTTTAAGAAGGGCATAGCACAATGTTCTATTAGACCATTAGGCGGAGTGAAGGTCTGAGCACTCGCGGCTTAGGATCTCGCTATCTGCTTCGAGTTTACAAAAAGTTCCTCCTACTCGTAAGTACCTATAAAGTGCACTTTGCAACTGGGCGCTGTTCGCAGCCGAATAGCAACCTAAGTAAAGCGCCTCCTCGTCACCGACGCGACGGAGCAGAGGCAGCGAACCGTGCGCTCGCCTGCTTCCCGCACTGTTCAACAGATGGCGCAACAAGTAGTGCTTACTGTTCTAAACAAGGGAAACCACTCGTTTCACGATGACTTATTTAGTTTTCAAGTAACTAACTTTCTTAATTAAGTAGAATCTTGCAAAATTGCTTCAGGTAGGTACCTACTTACACGATAAACGACTAACAGTGGTTATCCTAATTCCTTTGAATTTTTTTACTTTCTATTGGCAAATGGGTCAGGACCAAAAACTTGGGCATGCTAACTGAAGCAATTATCTTTTCTATGAAACTTTTCCGTTATACGACGAAAATTAGCCGTACAATTTAAAATAAGGGTACTTTTCGTCGCACATCGGTTAGTTTTTCGCCTTCGTTGTTTGTATGGTTAACTTCGCTTAACTTTGGCCCAACTTGTTGGTCCTCATCCAATTTTAAAGTAGGTAACTGTTATGTTTGTTGTAGTTCTCTTAGAGGTAATCAGTTGGTTTGATAAAGGTTTATGTTAGGTGATGTAACCATTTCAGAATTAAGTTATGCTTTTAAAAGTTATGGGTGAATATTAAAAATTTAACACACCAACAAAGGTTACGTATGTAGGTAGTCATTTATGTTATTTGAAAGCTCAGTAACGCAAGACCTACAAACCTATTTCCAAAAAAGAAAATTGATAATTCGTCAGCCAGCTTCGATGCCCATTCATCGGGTGTTATTCTACATCTATCACTCTAGAATGGTAAGACGAAACAACTTAGTCTTTAAAAGTTTTCTTTTAAACCGTTTGGCAGTTTGTTGAAAATTCGTACTGCCATTGAGAAGCAGTTTCTGCGGTACAAATCAGTTCTACTTTTAGGGCATATAAGCCTTGCTGGGTAAGTATCTGGTATTAAAGTGGCAAATTTGATTATTTGTTGTAAATAAAGAATGGTGGGTTTTTACAAAGCATGCCATTTCAAAAATATACATGCACGGGACAGTCAAGATATTAAGCTTTTCAAATAATGGTCTGCAAGATGTAACAGTTGTGACGTCACATATACAACGAATGCACTGTTTTGTCCTATGAAAACTTTATTAATTTTAACCGAATTTCCCCACAACGGAATTCCATACCTCAGGATAGAGCTAACATAACCAGGTATGCTTTTAGTGCTATCTTTTCACTCGTGATCTTAGTAAGACGCCAATGTGCGTATGCAAAGCGGTTTATTCTATTGCAAATACTTTGATTTTTGACAACCGTTAACGCTTTAATCGTCTGTTAACATCGTACGGTGAAATTGGTACTTAGCTTAACGCCCCTTAGTAACTAATTATAAAATTCACCAGCTTTTTAAGTTTACGAAGTAGTCAAGTAAACAAAGATATACCCAATCTGTTTAACCATAACCTTCCTGTCGTGACAAACAATACACATAAAAAACGAAACGTATCTTGTTTGTATTTACACCGATAGATTGTTCCGGCTATAATTTTTTAACGAGTAATCCTTATGCTTGAAGGGCACTCGATCAATTTAAACAGCAAAATAATTGAGTTCAATATAATGGTAACCTCTATAGATAATATTTTCAACTAATTACCGTAAAATAATGATACCACATAAAAAAACTAATGGTGATGCGCTCCATACGCAAAGTGAATTAATTGAACAACGAACAAAACTAAAATAGTACAGTGGCCAAAAAGTGCACTAGTTGACATTAATTAATTTTAAATAAGTTCTACAATATTAAAAAAACTTATTCTTATATCTTGAACTACAAGTTTACTTTACTTCACTAGCTCTCTGGGCAAAATATTCAAGGAGTCGAGGAATGCAAAAATCTAGGTCTCGTGTTCAAACACAACAAATCAATAGCAAGTTGCGATTTGAGTGCCACATAATACAACTAGTTAGGTCTTGTTTTTACCGTCTCAAGGTTTTATATAGGACTAGCTTTTGCCCGCGGCTTCGCACGCGTTACATTTGGGATAACATAGATAATTTTTTTACGATCCTATTATAATGAGGCCGGTCTGGGTAAATTCTACGAGCATCCAAACAACCCTACATACATACATACATAACATCACACCTTAATTCCCAGAGTGGGGTAGTCAGAGCTACAGAAATACCAACAACTGTAAAAAGACTTATTGATAATTCCTTAACCACATTTTGCACGGTCAGGCCAAGAAGTTTACTAGTGTGTTAGAGACAGGTTGCAAGCCTAATAACCATAAATTGTAACAAACATTGCATCTGCTTTTCCAAGGAATTTAATGCGCGCAAGGCATCTCGATTGTCAAAAGAGGACAAAAATGAGAAAAAGCCTTTACTCGTAGAGGTTATGCAGGTTGCATTGTAGGTACGATTCTCCTTTCTAGGTGCAAGAATTATTAACGGGTGTGATTTAAACGGTTGCCATTACAAATACGGTTTGCATTATTTGTATTGAAGAGCTTTTCTACCAAGTTTCGAGTAATTTGACCGTAAAAAAGACTACAACCCCTTTTTTATCCCCCGAGGGCTACATTTTAGTACCTAATTGCTGAAATACGTGTCTCATTATTTGCACTGAAGAGCATTACTACAAAGTTTCCAGTAAGTTTGACTATTAAAATATTTTTTCCCATAATAACTTTGCAACACCCTTTTCCCTCCCTATAGGGGTTGACTTTTAATAATCGCTAAAATACGCGTCTCATTATTTGCATTGAAGAGCATTTTCACCAAGTTTCAAATAACTTACACCTAAAAATAATTACCTTCCACAGGAAAACTTTTTTTAAATTGCCATTTTATAATCTTTCATTATAGATACTTCCCCTAAATACCAATTTCCACATTTCATACTACAAAAATGACGAATCTCCCATAAAAAAATCAATCCTCCCTTTTACCCCCTTAGGGGTAGTTTTTCAAAAATTGCTGAAATCAATATTTTTTATTTAGTAGACTAAAAATAAAATTGCATGCTGCTAGCTAAAAAAATGATGGACTTCCATACAAACTTTCAACCCCCTTTTCACCCCTTAAACGATTAAATTTCGAAAAATCCTTTCTTATTTCTCGCCATCTTCTTAAAAACAACACCTGTGAAAAAAAGCACCTTTCTAGGTCCAAGGGTATAGGCTGGGCGTTTATGCGTCAGTGAGTCAGGACTTTGAATAATATATACTATAGATTTGAAACCTTTTTAGCGATAAATAAGCATCACACTGTGCCAATCTGAGATTTGGTCCACGATCCCAGGTTACAGTCGAAGACTCGTTGTTTGGTACAGCGTGTCCAAAATGCTTGCTATCGTTTTTGTCACGTTGTTCCGCCGAGGAGTCAAAATACTCATAATACGCGGTATCTCAACAGAGATTTAACGTTAAATATGTCTTCTCGAAGACATTTACACCTTGCATGCCTTTTATTCGACGTAGAAGACTTTAAAAAACATGAATACCTCTATTCTAAGTTGAAGATCTCATTTTTCCATGACAGTAATGGAACCAGATCATCTCGTTGTCCTTTAGAGTCACCCTCACTGAACTGTTGCTTTTTTGGCAGCTGCCGATACCTAGCAACCAAATGTTGGAGCAATATTTCTCCACCAATAAGACTTTTTACATCAAAGTACTCGTTTAAAAAACGTTATAGGGATCTACTATTACACAAACAAACGAATATTATAACTCGCGGTTGCTCGGTATGGGATTTTGCTTTTTAGTGCTCTTGAAGGATTATGAAACTCGCCGGACATAGAACACTTGCAGAATACCAGTGATTTGCTCATAATGAGCAAAGCTATACGCAGAGTCATTTTCATTTTGTACAGCGGCAACGAACACATTCTTTTTGCAACTTTATGTGTGACTTTAATGCAATTGTGTTGTTAGGGTTCCGTAGTCAAACTAGGAACCCTAAGCTTATAGTCGCCATGTCCGTCCGTCCGCAGCCTAGCTCAGAGACTCTTAGTACTAGAAAGCTGTATTTTGGCATGAATATACATATTAGTCACGCCAACAAAGTGGTAAAATAAATACATGAAAAAAAAAAATAACCCGTGATGTGTTTTCACGAAGTTAGCTTGGATTTGACACCGTGAGGCCCAAACGAACATCGCCAGCGAACTCGCGACTCGTCACGTTGTTGTTAAACGATAATCTTTGATGAAATTTACTTTTCCAAAGGGCATAATGGTTTTAAATCGACATTTCTACTACAATAAAAAGATCTAAGTAAATAAATATTTTAAAAAACTTTTACGTTTTTTCAGCCAAAATTTATACATTGAAGGTGTACCTACTCATAACAAAGGTTTTACTACCCATTAAAAATAAATACTCCTTCATTCAAAACCTAATTAAAAATGTAGACATTATGGTAGCATTACACTATCTCTAACTGAAATTAAAAGCCCTATCTCAATGATCTTTTATATTTGTGAAAGGGACCATAGGCTTTCAAAATCGTGGTGGACACTACGCGCGCTGATAAGACTACTTAAGCTTCATAATAACGTTAGCGTATTATGCATTTTAAACTTTGTGACTGGATCCAAATAAAAGCGTTTCTTAAAATTAGTTGCTTGTTTATTTAGGTATCTGTCTGAGTGTAGCCTTAGTTTCTTTTGCGTGTTATCTATGTTTATAAAAAAATCTTATTAAATCGGAGGATTACTATTACTATTACCCTACCTATAAGCCTACACTCACCAGAGGGCTTATTGTCTAACGCACTCGCAATCACGATCGTTTTCATTTTGAAAATCGAACGCTCGTCTGCATACAATATGAAAACAATTGCTCCACTTTGAAGCCGGTAGCGATTGCGAGTGCGTTAGACAATAGCCCCTCATTCAGGTGCGTTAAAACGATATCGTGTTTGACACGTTTAAGAATCGTTTATGTCACAGTCTCCATTATTGTAAATGACATAAGAGTTATCAAAACGTTGACAATACGGAAACACGTCAAATACGATATCGTTATAACGCAGTTGAATAGAGGCCCAGTAATATTATGATAATGTCAACATTTAATATAATTTGTGATTAGTTGGTTTAGGTCATCAATGTAATGTTTTTGATATAAATGCTGATTTGGTTATTAAGGTATAACTAAAATAAAATGTTAAGGTCCGAATAGATGTGAGTGCGTGAGTGTGAAAAAATAACCTAATATCGTATTATAAAAGGAGTAAAATTTCCCGCACTTCTACTTCTACTTCATAAACATAAGCTTAAATGTGTCCAACCTCGAGGTAGAAAATGTAGACAAGTAGCTCTTGACTGCTCAGAGCCGGAGCTCCTAAGTGCTATTTGTTTTCCGCGAACTCTGTATGTAACTTGTATGTCTGATGTTGGTACCATGCCCGTTTTTACGCGTTTCGATAGGTCTATAGACATGTTCACTAGATTTTCTTTCGTTTCCGTTTGACAGGATTTTGCTTGCCATAGCTCGCAAAAGAGGCAACCTCTTCGACTTCGTCTAAATCCAGGCTTAAAGCCTACTGATTGGCTATCTCTTTTTGTATCCTTTTGGCTTTTTTAATTTTACGTTAGTGAAATAGTATGGTGTCTATAGGTACCTATTTAGTTAAAACATACATAAAATAACACAACAAGAACTATCGGAATTATCAGCAGTCAAAATGAATTTTACGCACACTACAATATTAACCGACGAGGCATTATGTGCAAAATCCAATAATGTGGCGGATGCCTTTAAACAACGACTGATCTGGTTGGGATATTCACTAGTCTAATTAACGTTTCATCCATCACACTTGGTTGACGGTGAAATGCATTTTGGTGAGTTTTTTTCCCTATAAATTTAAATATTAGCCGATAAATTATAAAACTCACCTGAACGTTCGGCAAGAAAGAAAAGTTTTGAAAATCTGGTTGGTAATATTGCATAAAATGTACATAGCTAATGTATCAGTAGGATGTTTTCAAGCTGCGGAGGAGCAGGAACTTCGATTAATCAACTTGAAAGAAAAAGGAGTTTTCCGTAAAGTTATTGACTCTGAGGTAAATTGTGATTTATTAAGCTATGTCATATTCTTTAGTATTCATTGTACTATTAACATCTGTTCAATAAATCAGCAGTTTGATTTAAAAAGTACTTAAAACTATTAATTAGTACAATGATAGTAATGAGGGTGCAAGTGCTACTCGCCACTGGCAGGACGTTCGGCGCTTACTCGGTGCAGTCTTAAATTGTACCTATGAAACTACTCGTAGCTGCTCGTCCCCGGCGTCGCGTCGTCCAGGTGAATTTCTTTTTTTTATACAAACCTTGTCCTGGGCTTCTGGCAATTACGAGCACAACAAAGCAATAAGCCAAAACGTTCAACGCCAGTTACATTTTAGCTATATCAGTGACCGATTGACAACTATGTTCATATTTTGGTTTTAAAAATATGACATTAATTAATTTTAATTCCACTTTCAATCCAAGTTAATAAACCAATTTCACTTGTTTGTCAGATTTATTCTGCAATAGGGCGTTTTCCAAAAATGTACATCGTTAAAGACAAATTAAGAAAATTAAACTTTTTCCATTTCTTCACGAAAAGTAACGTATGTAAATGTATGGCTTATTTTCATGACGAAATGGAAAATTTAAATTTTCTTAACTTTGTCCTTAACGATGTACACTTTTTTTGGAAAACGCCCAATACCGTTTTACTGCAATTTTTACAACCTCGTATGGATTTATTGCGAACATAAAGCTTTTATTTAAAAGGATTTTAATATAATCCAAATCGAACAGTGTGCTTACTCATTTGCCGACACGCCCTCTCATGCTAAGGTGATTTGTGTCACCAGTATTGTAATCCTTTTATGGCACGGACAGGCACTTATCGTGCCCCAGATCGCCCCAAGAAGCCGTAGCCGCTCTTACCAGTAAAACAGTTTAAAAAGTCCCGGGTATGAAAAGGAGGATGATTTAGGTACAGTCACCAGCAATAATATAATTATACAACATAGGGCTCAAAAATATCTGACACGTATTTATTACAACGGGCATAAGGCCTGTTCGATATTTTTAAGTGGAATGTTGTAGGTATAATTATTATTGCTGGTGACTGTATAAAGACAAGCAAAATAAAGATTCATATCGTCCGAAGGGTGTTATACTCATGAGGAGGTCCCATAGTCGCGAAGTTGGTATCTGATAAGGGGATCCGAGGGGAATTGAGGGAACTTTTCAAATATTATGGGCAAACAAATAGCTATTTTGGTATTATCTGTAACAAGTCTAGCATTTGCATTTATAATGTATCATTGTGTAAAGTGAAGACCACAGATGGTCACCGGAACTCCTTAATGGTACCTAATTTAAGGTTGCCGATAAGATATCTCGATTATGATAGTTGAGCGACTAGGCCGATCCTAAAAAAAAAATATGCACTATGAGTCTATGACCTTACCGCGGCGTTGCTTGCAGCGATCGTGAAATATTGTGGTTCTTATTTATTGAGAAGTGGCACTACATAACAGCAATTATGATCACTAAATACTTAGTATAAAATAAAATTCCGCCGTCAAAATGCAAAAGATTACTTCTTTTCAAATGGTGATAGGTCAGTCAAACTGAGGTCGGCGTCCCTCAATATTTTAAACCGAAAGCCCACTTTTTGACTGACCCATTTTTGTTGTTTTTAATAACATTTTATTTTATTTCTTAATATGTACCGTTTTGGTGACTTTAACCTACATTCTCGTATATGATAGTCGACCAAGAAAGTACTCTACCACTTTTGGACGTTAATATCGTCCAAGCTAAATTTTAAAATTGGTAAAGGTATTTCTTGGTCGGCTACGTGTATACATTTCGCCTTGTAACATATGACTAAGACGTGACTCCGCGTCAAAATTGTGCTTGGACGATATACTTTATACTTATTTATTTAATCGATAATTTGGCGCAACACGCTCGATAGCCAGATGAATTTATGTGAGACTAGATAGCCCGTCAGCGGCTTCGCCTCCTCGCTGCAAATTTTCGTCTTTCCCGGTGGATTTTTCTTTTTTTTCTTTCATAAGTACCTACCTTTTTCTGACGATAAAGAACACAACAAAAAAAGAATTAACGAAATCGGCCCAGCCGTTCATGCGTGATGCCGTGACCAAGGGAAATAGGGATTCATTTTTATCGTATATTTAGATTATCCTATCACGCTCGACTTTTAAAACATAAGCACCTATTTGATCCCCTTTGAGAAACGTTTGATTCGGATCCCAAAAAAACTTAAGTATCTCTTATCTATAGCGATGACACCCAAACTGTCGGATCTACTCGTAAGAAAGGAACTAACAAGGACTGCCCGCCTACTCCTGTGACTTTCTCTCGCACTTCTTCTTCTTCTTTCTGTGACTTTTCCACTAACAACTTTGCGTGGTCTCAATCTTCATGTATGCATATTGCCGTGCCCCTAGTATATTTTGCACTACACCTGATTTTATTTCGTTCATTTTTAAAGTGTACCGTACCCGCGAGTATTTTTTCGCACTGCACCTCATTCAATTTCGTTATTTTTAAAATTAAACTAGAATAAACCTTACCCAATGTTAGTTACTAACAACGTTGCGTGGTCTCAATCTTCACGTCCGCGTATTGCCGTTCCCGCTACTATTGTTACGCACAGCATCTCTTTCTATTTCGTTAATTTAAAAATTATACTTAAACAATCCTGCAGCCCAGCATAGTTTGGGCTCTCATTAAAATTAATGGAGGGTAGAGAACACAAGTTGAAATGAAATCAATGTCTATAATATGGAGACATTAATTTCAGGTCAATTTTTGGAAGGTTGTCTCCTGATATACTCGTATTTTATTCGTTACTACTAACGAGTAAGTAAATGAAATTGAGGTGGTCATTTTATATTTTTTTGGTGACGCTATAATATTCCGCATTTTTCTGTTCGGTATTTTTTACGCCAACCGCCCCGCCCTCTACCAGAATTGATTTGATATTTTAATGAATGTAAGACAACTACATTGATAAAGCTGTGCTCTATGGCAATAAAAATAGTTTATATTGTTTTCACGTCGCATAGACCTCGTGAATTATGTAACGTAGGTAGCTATAACATTATGTTTAATGTTGATTTGTTATAATCGGTTGTGATGTATGTGTATTATGCTAAAACCACCGATATTTCCTGGCAAAATTAGTTGCAGGGATTACACAGATACTTACACAATTACACAGTTACGGTATGCAAGTACGCGCGAGAGGGCGATAATACGGCCCTCGTAATGCAATATGGGCGGGCGGTATTTCAGATTGTGCATTTCTGAGTACACAGTATGTAAACTTACTAAAACCATTTCTTTCAACTAGTTGATAGCCTAGTTGAGTTAAGTATTTTACCACATTCTGTGCTAGTGTGTCGAATATTCTTAATTTTGGCATTTAATAAAAATTATAAAATCTTAACTTTTTCAAAGTCGGTTAATCCTAAAAGTATCATCCTGTGTGTAATGTTTACATCGTCGTCCAGTGCCCATAATAAGACCCGTATGTAATGTTTACATCGTAACAGATTATTGAACTTGCGTTCAGTGCATTATTTATTGATTAAAATAACTTCTTTTTCCATTACCTATTTTACGCTTTTGTTAAAGTTAGTCAAATAAATAAAAAAGCAGCCAAATTATTTTCAATTTATCATGTATCCATGCCATTTATTTCACTTCAATTTCACTGCTGCCACTGTATTGTTAATAGTTTTTTTCTTAATCATTAAAACAAAAATGTTTGTCTAGCAATCAAATGACAAGATGACAATCAATGTGACGTTTCTTTATTACAAACAATTGTAGTTCATGATGCCGCTGATTTTTAGTGCTGCGGAGATAGTAGATATGATTCTTATTTACGGGGAGTGCAGAAATAATGGTGCGGCATCTCTTCGATTGTACGCCTAAAGATTTCCGCAGCGACGAGTGGCGACGACAGCCTACGGACTCTCGTGTAATTATAAGGGCGATTACCAGACTGCGTAACAACGAGAGAGCGGTTCCGGTTAATACTGGTGGGCCTCGTCCTCGTAGTGACGTCAGAACGGAAGAAAAGATCTTATACCATTTTGCAGAAAATCCTGGCTCCAGCACTAGAAAAGCAGGGGGGTTGTATGATATTAGTCATACAGCCCTCCACAAAATTTTAAAACGGGACCAACAGCATCCACTTTCGGTGAACAAGGTACATGCGTTAAAACAAGATGGTTTTTTTACGGCGGGTCGACTATGCAAATTGGGTTTTAAGTTAGATTGCAGCTGATGCTCATTCTATCAAAAAAATAATATGGACTGATGAAAGTTTGTTCACAAGAAACGCGATGTGGAATCGTAGGGTTATCCACCACTTGGCCCCAAAAAATCAAAACCCTCATATCAGCCGCGAACTGGCCCATCAGACTCGGTGGTCATTAAATGTTTCGGCAGGAATAAGAGGTAACGACATCATTGGACACGTGTTTATTAACGGGTCGAATAACGGGCAAAGAAACTTGGAAGTACTGAACCAGTCAGTAAGCCGCTATGTGGACAATTTACCACTGGACCAATTTTCAGAAACATGGTACCAGCATGATGGAGCACCGCCCCATGTTGCTATTCAAGTGAGGCAAAGGCTGAACCGAATCTTCGGACGTCAGTAGATTGGCCGCAATTCCTCGGATACTCCATGGCCGGCACGCTTGCCAGACCTCACACCTCTGGACTGTTTTTTTTGGGGTTGGGTCAAGCAGTTAGTATTTAAAAAAGAATCAAGAACGGAGGAAGAAATGAGGATGCAAATTGTACAAGCTTTAAACGTAATCAAGCGACGTGCCCGGCAAAATCAAGATATGATGCGTAGTGTTCACGAGAACAACCGCCGTCGCTTGGTTCAAATAACGGCTAATGGCGGAGTCACATTCTTCTCCGCAATGATGGTCTTATCTGAAGCGCTAGTAAATTCACTTTATATTACCGACGTGTAAAAGAGCCCCATGGGGGCCTACTTACTGAATAAACATTTTGATTTTGATTTTGATTGATTTGCTTTTTATTGAAATACGTCGTGTTTAATCGTAAGTGTGCACATAGCTTTACTTACTTTAAATGAAATTGCATGTGTTTGACACATTTGACTTTGACTTGATAACCGGGTAACAAATGTCACCATAGTAAACAAATAATACAGGATGTTATAGAATCATGAATTAATTAAATTTTAATTTTTGTGTTTAATTGTAAATCTGAAAAAGCGTTAAGGATTCAATAATTTATGTGCCCCTGCCTTATCTATTGCCCGAGTTCAAATAAATGGTTTTAGTAAGTTTACATACTGTATTGAGAAAATACCAAATTTGATTTTGCGTCACATTTAAGACTCAATTTTTTACCCAAAAAAATATTAAGTGATAGTACTATGTCTATATTTACCATTGGCACGTCTAAAGTGAGTTTTTATTTTCGATCTTTTTTGAGATACCGTCTACGCTTAGTACTGACCGGTTAATTTGTGTAGTTACCGCTGTTTCTCTTAAGTATAAGGTCACATTCCCTTTAGCATCATTTTGTTATCAAAACGCTAAATAACAATTTGCAATTAAAAGTAATTATTTTTTATGGTGGAGTACCAGGAAAGATAAGTTTTTATGACCAAGGCACTTTAAATTTGAATATATTTGAACTTGTAACGGTTATAGTTATAGGGATCATTGTCGAATTCAGTTTTGTATGTTTAACATTAGCTGAAGTCTAACTTCAACCAGGGTCATAAAATTGATATACTTATCGATATCGAGTCAATTTCAACCGTTCACTTTTTTCTAATTTAGAAAAATATTTTTAAAGTACTACGTTTAAAATTTTGAGTATGTGACATGGATTTGTCTTCGAATTCGAATTATCTATGCGTAAGTAAGGTCCGGTTAATTAACTTACTTCATCAGAAGCAGAATTTTCCGAGCGAGGTATTCTGTGCAATATCTAACTTAAAGTGACTTTTTTGATACCGCCTATTCTCTTAGCAGGGCAATATGCAAACGCTCCTAACGTTTTTCTTTTCTATCGCTCAAAATGTAGGGGGTAACAGTCGACCACGTGGTTTATCGAAACGCACGAGAATGTCATCCCATACATTTTGAGCAATAGAAAAGAAAAACGTTAGGGGCGTTTGCATCTTGGCTAGGGCCCCTGAACATACTGCTGTGGCTGCTTTCCTGCTAAAAAAATGCGGCCCCTCCAACATAGTACCAGAAGGTTATGCAATATCGTTAACGGGAGGGAATCGAATTTGCTTGAGCTAATCAATTTAGAAACGCCCCTCTGGCTCAGGTCAGCTCAGACTGCGTCCGGTGCCTAGAAAGTCCTGGGGGCCTAGAGAAAATACATAACGCTAGAATAATCGATTTTTGAACATATTGTGTCAATTGGTAAATCATATGAATTTGTTGCTATCGAAAGTATAAGATATATAACAAACAAAAACAATATCGTGCATGAGTAAACACGTAGGTTTTTTTTAAACTATTTTATTTCTCTGAATGTAAATGATGTTTAATTTGACTAAAAACGATTTATTCATATCGATACAACTTTATCGAGGTTTAAGCCGGCAATCTCTACCAAGTCATTTCATCATTAATAATAAATAATAATAATCCATACATATTACGCTATCGTCTTAAATATGCGACCATGTGTGATGTCAGAGATAAACAAATGGCAACTTTATTACTGTCGATATTTGAACCATAATGAAAAATATCGAAATTGTGCAAAGGTGAAATCATAAAATTACTGTAATTATATTGAGATTACAATATTAAATAACCGAATGAGTTGTGTAACTGTGTGAAATTGCGTGACTACTTATGCCAAATAATTTTAAAATCCGAAACTTTTCAAGTATGTGAAATCCTCGCCCTTTACTTGTACTACTATCTATTCTGTGGCCCTACTAATGACAACTAATCAACAGAAATCCAATGTACTCTTCACAGCCAATGTCTGAAATAGTTAGACCACTTACCACGTCAGAAATATGAAATGAGAAATAATAGTGATTCACCAATTTCAAAAAAAAATGTTTATTGACTTTAAAATACCTACACAGAAAAACCTCCGAATCAATTGGTAAAGAAATGAGTAAACGTGATAAATTATCGTAATGTTTATAATTAAATGAGAGGATGGTGTAAGCAACAATAACAATTCGCGACAGAAGTGTTACTATAAATGATAATTGATAAATAAATATTTATTGGTAGGAATCTGGCAAGCATTAGGTACATCGTTTTTGGTTACTTATAGGCGGCGACACGGGCACGTTCGCTGACAAACTAAGCGGAGCTTGAACGGTAAAGAGAAAATCTTTTGTTCCTGTTTCATGTTAGGTACTACGCCTGCCGATTCATAATTTAGAAAAACATACGATTTGCTAGATTCAAATAATTTACTATAAAGCAGCAAATCTGGGCCTCTATTCTTCTGCGTTCTAACGATATTGCGTTTGACGTGTATAACAATCGTTTATGTCACAGTCGCCATTATTGTAAATGACATAAGAGTTATGAAAACGTTGACAATACGGAAACACTTCAAAGACGATATCGTTATTACCTTGTAGAATCCCAGCCCTGCACGCCTATTTTTTGTAAGAACAGGACTCTGAATGAGACGTGACAACGTCTTATAATTCGATGGAGCCGGCTGCGCGCACGTAAAAACATAACTCATGCGGCGTTACCTCGCTCCGAGGCGTTCCATTTAAGGCTTGAAGTGCAAGCGAGAGCGCGGAACAAGCGACAAAGAGGCACAATCGGCCTCCGCGTTCGGCAGCGTTCGACATCTGTCTCTCTGCTACTTGAGTGAGCGATGCGTCCGCGTGGACAGCTGCTATACAATAATACATTTACATGTTTTCGTCAAGTATGAAGTGCAGTGAAAAGAGAATGTGGTGTCAATTGTTTATAGCAACGATAATTGCGGCGATAAAGGTAATGATTCTTTCGATATTAAATATATGTTCACTGATATATTGTTGAATATTCGTGCTTTCATCATTAAAATAAATAGCATCGGTCCGCTAGTGCTGCGATTGTAAGTTATGCTTGGCTTTACTATTTGATAGAAATAATTATCGAGCGATGCTATGATTTCAAAAAATTAAAACATAAATGTTAAATCTTCCACTTATCATAACAACGTGTCTGAAATGACAGGTTGGACCAGCCAGCCGTCAAAGGGAACAATTTTCTCCTATATCAAACACATTGAGGCGGGCTTTTTAAAAGCTAGAGTTACAATTTTTTTAACGATGTTTCTTATTTTAAATTTTAAATTTAAGATGGAACGCACATTTATACTTGGAAAAACTATGTACATTGTAAAAAAATAATAAAAAATGTCATAATTGTATTTATGCGTATAAATAAATGTAACTATGTAGATCAATTCAATTGTGATTTCCATTTACCTCCTTCTCTATATCCATACAAAATATCTATCAAACAAATAAAATTAAAATTTTCTTTTGAAAAATGCAACCATTCCATCAGTATTTTCTTATGACGTTGTCACGTTCAACTATCGTCAGTAAACCGACTTTACAGACAACCGATTTTTACTTTAATAAACGATTATTATTATTATTATTATTATTACTATCCGTACATCGTGTAAGTACTTGTATCGACGAATTAAATTTAGTCCCCGCTTTTCTTGATAGTTGGTGCAAGTTGGAACCAACTGGATTAAATATAATTCGTAAAATTGCAGAACTTCGTCCGACACTAATGTAAGTAATTAAGGTGTGCAGCCGGAGGTGAAATCGATATCGGTGTCCGGATCGCTACCCTTGTCGCATCCCCGTCAGCTCCGAACTGATTGCTAATCATTGATTATCCTATCAATACTGTAAAGCCTGGTAAATAATACAAAAATATAATCACCTTTTTTTTCTCGTCTACCTCATAGTGTGGCAAGTCGTTGGATAGGTCTTTCATATATATTGTGCGTTCGTGAAAACAGTTTATCGATCAAGCGATCCGGTCATGAAATATTAAGCTTATTGCTAATTTTTGTTAGAGTCAAGTGCCCCTCCCCCCTACAGCCCAAACTATAAATACAAAAAATCTGAAAAAAATCACAAAAAAAATCAAATGAAAGCGCATATAATGAATTTATAAGGAAAACTATCACGACTAAGTAGACATAATTGGTTCTTGAGATACAGGCGATTTCACCAAATGACTTTAAATAGAAAATGAGTTATTAGGTACTTGTTGATTTTTATGTTTGTAGTAAGTACTCAAGGGCTTCGGAATCCTAACACTGAGCATGGTCCGACATGCTATTGCCCAGTTTAAACTTGTAGTAAAAAAAAAACACGCATTTTTAACTTCTCCATCTGAGTGTCTGTTTGTGACATCGTAGCTCCCAAACAGATTAACGGATTTGGACGCAAGATTTTTTCTAATAAAGTTACATTAATCAGAATGGTTCTTAGCACGATTTAATTTAAATTGGTTGGGCCGTTTAAGAGATATCAGCTCTAAAAGTAGGTGTTGCCGTTATATCGGGAGCGTTTAACCCCCTAAAAGATCAATATCTCAAAAATGGCTGAACCGATTTTGATAAAACATGTCTAAGAACCACCGCTCGAAAACCTGTCTAAAAATAAAAAAAACCGTATTCAAATCGGTTCAACATTTAAGAGCTATGGTGCCACAGTCAGACAGACACACACACACACACTTACACATCAAACTTATAAATTAAAACTTATTGCGTCGGGGGTTAAAAATGAATTAAATAGGAATTTTGAGCTAAGTAAATGATTTAGGTAAAACACATTTCATTCATCGTAAAAAGTGAAATTCGTACAAAATGCTGTTGTCCGTTTACTGTCTGCTACCGTCGATTGGCTCCATGGGAATTATGTAACATTTCTTATAAAGCATTGGAGTAAATTTCGATATACTCGTACTTCGTGTAAGTTTGATTCAGTTTAAGTGCATTGTATTAGATGTAGGCTATTTTTAGGTGACCAGCCATTATTTTACGCATTAAGTAGTAGGTTGTTAAAATAGGCTTTTATGTAAAAAAAAGGAAGTATCACAAACTGGAGAAGTAATGAAAATAAATACACCATAAAGTTATTTCTGCCGAAAACGTTGTTCTGCTAGGAGGTACATGCTATTAATTACAAAACATTTCTAGTCAATTACTTAAAATAAGTAAGTTACCGAACAATGGGAGCAGTTGCACGTACTTAGATCTTGTAGTTATATTAGCGTCACGTATAGAGTACTAGTATCTCATTAATTTGCTAAAAGGCTTCGTCCGCCCGCAGCGCCCTCGCTCTGGCAGTCTGCAGGGAGAGTTCTTGGCCAAAGCACCGTTCCCTGTCTTTTTGTTTCTATCCTCCATTTAGTCGAACTTTGAACACGGGCTTTGAGAAATCTATTTTGAGTTCAATACCATTCATTGCTTGTGCCTTTATGTACTGGATCAAAAGGAATGTCTTGCTTCAAAGTAATCCGTAACCGACAGAGTTTCGTGTATTGTCTCACAAAGATTGTCTCGTAGTTTGAATCAAAAGTTTCTGTTACCTTTTTATACATTGCATAAAATTCTTACCTCAATTTATTATTATTTTAGTATCAATTATTTTATCTTATTATTTTTCTCTGTCTAAACTAAAGAATTATGTAATTGGTTTGCCACGATCTTAGTCAACAGAAGCACTTTATCTTATTTTATCTTGTTAAGATGGGCCCTTTCGAAAACACTTCAACCCTGTGGAGCTCTCCTTACGAGGATTTTCCTTTACCGTAAGAACATCGGGTAACTTAGAAGTAGATACTTAAGTTGGAACAAATGATACGTGGTGACGGCGGGGTTCGAACTTTGTACCCTATGGTCATGAGTCGACCCCCGAAGCCACTTCGGTCACTAGGCCACCGACGCTCTAACAAGAGCACATTATTTAAAGCAATGATAAATCGAAAATATAAATTAACACAAACACCGGTAAGTACATACAAGAATTTGTTTATATTTCAGAGTATTTCAAAGTTGAGCTTTAACATATTTTAACAGTTTGTTTCGTGTTTTTCGGAGATATAAACAAATAACATTGTATATTTATGCAATGTTAATTAGAAAATACTACTACTACTAATACTACTAATCGTAATAAACGTAAACAAATTGAAACGTTGTTACCAAAGCAGCCGTTTGAAAATCATAAAGTAGGTTTGGTCGCCGCGTAAAAGGCTGCAGTGGCGGCTGCATGGCGATGGCGGCACAAAGGGCACACACGCTCCCGCGCATTGACGGGCTGCTCGGTACGCGGGCGCTTTTTACTCCAGAATTTGCACTCGCACACTTTTCAATTAAAATATGTTACCAACTAAAATATTTGATATTCTGAAGCCATATAAAACGCTTGATGAAAATAACATGGTACTTTATAAATAGGTAGAGGGAAAAATAACAAAGTAACTTATTTACAGGTACCTAGAGGAAAGTACATTTGCATAAAATTATTGATTTATCCGCTCGTCGTAATGTTTATTGCAGTGCATATACATTTAGTATATTAAAATAGATACCTACGATCGAACTCAGAAGTACATTTTGATACTTAACTTATTTTTAAACTGGTTAACACTTATAGAGTTCACAACATCAGAGGGTAATTTGTTCCACATTTTTACTATCCCGTTTGCTATAAAGTTTTTGCCGATATTTGTATTGTTTTTTTTGCGAGTTTAAACTTGTATCCTCTTGTGCGTGTGTCACTCAATTCAGTGGTGCTAGACAAGTTGCATTCGACAATCGTTAGCGATTGTGTTTCGATTGATAAATGTATGGATTTGACGTAAGCCACCGAGATAGTAACGTGACACTTACGTCAATTCCATATATTTTTCAGTCGAAACATAATCGCTAACGATGGTCGAATGCAACTTGTCTAGCACCACAGGACAGTCATAGAAGCAATTTAGAATTTTGAAGGTTTCAATCATCGGTCAAAAAAAAGTTTTTTTTTTAATTTGAACACATCGTCCTATCTGATATAGTCGACACTACACTCGTAACTCGAAATGCGGACGAATTGCGCTATATCAACCTATATATTTGTAGATTTATGCAGCGTGTAAATTTCATACGGGCACATATTTCATCCAGACGTAGTTAACGATCATAAAAATCATGTGAGAACGATATTATGTTGGTAACTTTTATCAATGTATTGCCTGTATCCAGATTCAAAGACGAAATATGTAAAATAAGTTCCTATCTCAGGCGAGGGAGCTGCCTGCTTTAATTATCTTTATTTTTGAGTTTTATTGGCGAAGCAAACAAATGGCGAACCATAATTCATGAGTCATGACATGACCATTGCATAGGTATGTAGATGCTTTAATTTAATTGGAGCATTGTGTGATACATTGCTTGCTTAATTAATTAGTAAGAAAAATTAAACACAACTAATGTTTGTGTTACACAACTTTTTATGTTAATTATTAATGTGTATATTAACTGTTGTTTAAATATATGCCCGTATGAAATTTACACGCTGTATAAAACACAATAAAAACTTCAACTTACATAGCTAGCTGATGATCAAAGACAGCTGTTGTTATGTAATTTATGTTTACAATTTCACTATAATTCTTATGATTAAATGAATATATTATTAATGAGTCCATATCTCTCATATTCCTCATTTAAGTTATTTGTGATAAATATTAATAATTTCTATGATACGATTTTCTAAGTTTCACGACGGCTCTGACATTTATTGTAGAAACTCATGATTGGAAGTATGCAATCTCTTATCAATAAATTGAATGTGATTGAGTTCAGCTAATCTACCCTAGAAATAAGGGTCGTGCAGGAAGGCTGTATTCATTGGATCCCGGGCAATAAGCAATGATCGCATGCTTGAAATACTCTGAAATAATATAATCTATTGTATTGCGATTGTTGCAATACATTATGCGTGTTCATAATATTCGTTTATTATAATCACAGTGACAAAAACAAACATCATTCCAAATAGCTCCGTCATTTTTTTACAACCTTTTATTGCTTGCACTGTTCGTATTAAGTATGTCAGGGCTGGGACGAAACTCTTATTACACGGTAATAAATAACTATATCGTCTTTGATGTGTTTCCGTATGGTCAACGTTTTGATAACTCTTATGTCAATTACAATAATGGCGACTGTTGATATAAACGATTCTAAAACACGTCAAACGCGATATCGTTATAACGCAGTAGAATAGAGACCCAGTTGTCCGTTTTAATCAATTTTTCAGTCACCTGCCGCTATCGGATTGAGTTGAAATTTGGCATACTAATGTAAATCCGATGACAATGCAATAATTTGGTACTATCGACCTGGGCTGATGATGGAGACGGCCACCTTACATCTCCAATAGGATCTCCTAAATCACACATGAGAAACCCGTCGTGTTAGGGCTTTAAACTCGTAATAAGCAGATCATGACTAAGCCAAAAAAATACAGTTTGCAACAAAAGCTTAAGTCAAAAAATAATTTCTACTACCTACTTAGTACTAAATTATTTTTAATAACAATATCAATTTTAATCATGAAATGGTTAAAATGAGACCATTCTTTTTTCGGATAAAACTGAAAAAGCG
Organism: Acleris holmiana; assembly: GCA_949316455.1. Classification (NCBI taxonomy): domain Eukaryota; kingdom Metazoa; phylum Arthropoda; class Insecta; order Lepidoptera; family Tortricidae; genus Acleris; species Acleris holmiana. The sequence continues at coordinate 51,806,365 of OX438762.1, forward strand.
AGCAGGTTTTTAGGTGTATCCCAATTATTTAAAGATGATGTGCAAACAAAATTCAATCTTTTGCCGATAACTTATATTATTGGTCAAATTGTACTTGTATTGGTCTATAAACAAATTTGTACTGACACTTTCTCCACTTAACTGTAACCGTTGACCTAAAATAAGGGTGGTGTTAGCTATGTTTGACAATGTCCAGTCCTCTTCACTCAAATGCCAAATGGCATTATAGAGCCCCCATTGGTGTGTGCGGAGAAAAGCTGTGCAGTGTGCACACACGTAACGCATGAACGGGCTTTACGTGATGAGTCAACGTCATAACATAACCCTAGCATAACATACTCGTAAGATCAAATCATAAGAGATGAATCATTTTTAATTAACCGCAGGCTTTCTGCTATAGGGCTCCTCTGTGAGCTGAATAATAATTAAAAGGTCCCTGTGCTTCACTTATTGTACGGGGTGCGCTGCCATGGAATAAACAATATGCATGTATGCTGTTAACGCCGCGCCAACAGCTGGCAACATTACACGTGTCAGTGTGCGTGGCACGCACACCACCACAGCCGCAGCGAGCAACTGCCGCGCCGCGGCCCCCATCGCTTCCTATTGCTCCAGCAGCCGCCGTACCATCAACACGCTCCGACCACACGCGCCTCCCGCGGCTCCTTCCTTGTTTTTCGTTAAACTCATGTACTTACTGTAATTACGATTATACTTAATTTCAAGAAACCGGTGTCGTCTGCTCATTTAAGAACCTGCGTCAACATATGCGACAACGATAATCACCACTGATATTCAATATCGCATTAAGTAAGGTAAGAAATTAATCAACAATTTTACGTGTGTGTTTACAATATTGTTTCTTCTTTGTACAAAACACAATACTTATTATCTGATAAGTTAGCCTTTGTACATTAATATCCTGTAAATTTGAGTTTCTGCTTACCGAGATAACTAACAAATGATAAACTCTACTTTTTGTAAAGCAAAGTCTTTATTAAGTCCCTACAGACTGGACTGATAATGCAGTTTGCCTGCAACCTCTAAAAGTAGAAAAACTTTATACTACTTAAAATAGTATCGCATTCAATATTAAACTAAGATCAATACAAGTAGAAATGTCCGTTCGATCGCTGCTGTCAGTCCTATGTAATCAGGCCACAATTAAAAGTTATTAGCCGCCTACTTAAATACACGGCAGTTCGAGCGAGACAAAGTGGCATGCATGTGTACTTTGCCAAACTAACTGCAGGCAGTTTCAGTTAAATTGAATCGATCGAGAAAATGTAAACGTGACGTTATTGCGATAACTTTTAAAGAGAAAAACATACACGGAAACTGCAATTCTTAAAAAATCTGTTATATATTGCTGATTAGATTGCAGAACAAACGCATTTTACTTATTGTCAACAGTAAAGTGTTTTACGGAGAATATGCCAGGCTCGTCTGCCTGTCTTAACAGCATATTATAAGATTTCTGCAGTTATGCTCTCTCATTTCTGTTTTTTTCCTCGCTTTGGTTATATAGAACACAAAAGGTAGATACAATATTAAAATGACAAGATTTATTGTGTCCGGCTCCAGAGCTTTAAATCAGCGCTACAACAACGGATTCATTACGAGTATACAAGCAATATAAAGAGCACTCAGCAGCCAACAACAACAACAACAGCAACGAATAGAATCATCACGCTTACCATACCAATATTCACGTACATACATTTTATAACCGGTTGTCATTTTATTTGTTAGTCGACAACAGACTGGCGTAAACTGTAAGCAAAAACCGGGCAAAAGCACGTCAGACCATGCACAGCACGGCTAGCACATGACGGTGCGCGAGATAGACTACCCGTCATTGTCTAATTAGAACGGTCAGAAAAAGACAGGTAGTCTATCTCGCGGACGACATAGCTCGCGCGCCGTCATGTGCTAGCCTTGTAGTGTAGGGTTCCGAAGCCGTTAAGTAGTTACTACAGACATAAAAATCAACAAGTAATAACTAATTTTCTATTTGAAGTCATTTGGTGCCGTCTTAGATGATTTTAGTAGGTATAAATAAACACTTTAATCGCCTGTATCTCAAGAACCAATTCGAAATATGTGCTTTAATTTTAGGCTTTTTTCAGATTTTTAGTACTTGAGTGTAACAAAAATAGCGATCTCGAGCGGCGGTGATGGAGGGACTTACGTGGCTTTTAACGTGTCACTTTCACACTATCAGTACTACATTTATCAATAAGCCCCGAGACTAACTTGGAAATGGCGCGTATATTAAAGACTCATTTGATTTTTTCAAATACTTGACCATCAATAAAAATGTGTCAAATTAAAAAAAAAAGGAATAATAAAATATTGATTTTGCTGAGATTTAAGTGACGCTACGCTTGTAAATTCGATGCAATGGAAAAAAACGAGTTTTGCGTGTTGATAAAACATTGTTTTTTAATGGGAAAAAATACCGTTGAAGCACAGCAATGGGTTATAAAATGTTACGCGGGATTAGCTTCCTCTAAAGCAACCATTTGTCGGTGGTATGCCGACTTCAAACGCGGTCGCATGGACACAAATGATGGGGCACGCTCAGGGGGATGATTCTCTCAACACAGCGCTGCGTCGATCTCAAAGGCGAAGTTTTATCCGGCAAGTTTAAGAAGTTCCGTCGGAGCGTACAAAACACATTTTAGCGCGTGCCTTCTCAATTAGGTAGCAGGCAGATGAGTCGCGTTCAGTGTCGTATAAAGCTGCCTAACCACGTGTTATATCGTAACACCTCACGAGGGTCGAGGAAATTATTGGTATGCAGGATAATGTAACCATTGTACACATTATCATAAGTGTAATGTTGACATCGTCAAATTGGATTTTAATGATGTATATTAGAATCACAGTCCTGGGTTTTCGGTAAATAAGGCCAGACCGCAGAAAAAGCAGAATTATTCAAAAATGAACAGAATTTTCTTTAGCGATGGCTTAAAATAAGTTAATTGTTTTTATATATTATATTTAAAAAAATATTAACGTAACCCTTTTTATTAATAAAATACTCCTACCCTTAATAGAATTTGAACTATGATAATGACACTGAAAAACTTACGGTTGGTTGAAATATCAGTCTTAATACCTCTTAGCAGCATTATTGCTGCGAGAAAATCGCTCCCTTCTCGCTCTCTTTTTTGACCTTTTTGGTTTTCCGACCGTTTTAGGTGTTTAACTCTTTAGGGTTTGTACTTGTCATTTTAAAATCTTCGGTTCAAGTTTGGAATTGTAAAATGTCAAGTCTGATAGCGCAGTCTTCTTGTCGCAATATGAATAATATTTTGAAGCTGCAAGGGTTGGTGTAATACCGCTACAAGACGCGCTAGCACCGTTTTTTGCCAGCCATTTTGCTTTTAAATACTTATACGTGTCCGCTTCCTGCCGGATTGTCCGGGTAAGTTTTGTGTCTAGCCTGAGGTCCTGTTGAGTTTAACATTCTGCTGTCAGGCCGTTTTTATATCGTACCTTTGTTATTTTTAGCGAACCCCCTACCCCGAAAAGTAAAGGGTTTTTATTTAAGAACACTTGTCAAAATTGTCTATACCGTTGGACGTCTACAAGTTCTCCGCACATTTTACGTGAGGTACTCTGAGTCATAGGCTGTACAACCAGCCGCCAAGAAACCAGCGTGATTGGCGTGCCCACTGATGCGCTCGCTGTTGACGTACGACCCCAGCAGAAGCCGCATCTCCGCAGCGGGCTGTGACCACGACATCATCCTTAATTATTCAACGTGTTTTCCCTATTAGTTTTTATACTCACTTTAAAACTGTCGCCGCATTAAGTAAGATACCCCTTTTTATTTACCTAGAAGTACTATAGCATTTTTGTAGTTTAGCGCGCTTAGCTATAATTTTGCTATTTTTCTAGGCTGATTTTTAACTTGCGCTTACCGCATTCGTAATTCCCCCCCTTAATTCTAAAAAGGCCCGCGCGCCCCAAAGTGTATTTGTCAAGTTTCGGTCTTTTTTCGGTTAAATATTCCCTTTGGTTTTTTCAACACCGAAATCTTAATGTTTTGTCTCGCCTTTTTATTCTTGATGTAAATAACTCTGAACAAATCAATTCGTTTAGTTAAGTTACGTATTATTTGAACCTGTTTTACTTTAGTATTGTAATAAATATGTTCTTCCGTTCTTCTCCTTTCCGTTCGGTTTATAATTTAAAATTTAACGTTTGACGCTGACGTCGTTATATAGTATCGAGAAGTGTGACAATCTATTGGATTGTTGCGCTTCACTCGACATAAAGTTTAAACCTGATTTGATTACATTCACGTGAAAATATACTTTGTCTTAAATTACTCTCCAATAAACAACTAACTTGAATATGTATTTAAATTGTAGTTATAATCAAAGAGCGGAATTCTTCATAGCAAAAATCAAACTGTCAGAGGGATTGACCTAACGGTTTTATCGACTTATCGATAAATATTTGTCACTTAACGAAACAAAGTTAAAGTAATGAAATCAGGCTTTTGGATATACATACAAACAAATTAACGTTGTCCCTAATTAGCTGACCGCCACTGTATTTTAGTAAATAGTAAAGAATAAAACAGAAAATACTTTTTTTTAAATTTTCTATATGAAACTTATCATTAAAAATTAAAAACAAATATTGCTAAGAGTAGGTAACTAATCTTCATTCAAAATAACAAAGTCGAAATCTAAATCTGTACTAAATATGTTTTCTTCATCTTCCCTGTAGTAAAAGAAAATAGTCATTATTTTTTCAACATTGTCACCTTTCAAATTACTCCTTTTTTCATTGTAGATCCATTTATAAGATGAAAACGAGCGTTCTACCTCAGTTAAAGTAACAGGAGCATATTTGTAGTACTCGATAACGGTGTTTTGGCTGTAATCACTTTTTTCTATAAAATCAGCATATTTGCGTATCATGTCGTAGTCCGGAATTCTATCTAGTACTTTTTCAAGTTTATTTGCACTGTCTGAGATCCACACCAATTTAGAATACTTCTCACCTAGTCAAGTATTTGAAGAGAGTCTAATAAGGATAAACAGGATGTTTGTAATTTGATAATTGCGTCAGGTAAAATGCCATAACTTTCTTTTATGTACAACAGATCATTTCTCAAATTATTGTGCTTAAGTACTCTTTTAGCTTCTCTTATTGCAGCCGACTCTTTTGAATTTAAGTTTGAAATTACTTCTGTAATACATTCCAAATTTTCTGCATAATATATAGCTGCATTAAGCCATGTGCCCCACCTAGTTATAATAGTTTTTGGAGGCAATGGTACGGATGGACAAATTTGTTTGAATAAGCGGACTCTATGTGGAGACTTTAAAAATATTTTTTTTACGTTGTTTATTAAGGCGTCAACACTTTTATATTGAGATCGTATGTGCTCGCAGACTCTATGTAATCCATGTGCCAGACATGTAACATGTAGTAGATTTGGAAATGTAGCTTTTAAGATTTTACCAGCCTTTAGCATGTACGCGGCACTATCAGTGCTCAAAACAAGGACATTTCTAACATGCTCAGAATCAGAATCAGAATCAGAATCAGAATAATCTTTATTCAAGTAGGTTTACAAATAATAAACTCTTTTGAAACGTCATAGTAGCGACTTAGCCTAAATTGACTGCAGGTTCAAATCGCGACCGATCAGAGAAGAACCTGTAAGAAACTCTGTCGGATGTCTTTTTTTTTTCGACGTTCGCAACCTTTTGTCGTAAGGACTAAACATTTTATTACAAGCAATTCAGTCCCAAGCATTGTTATCATTAATATAGTCTTTAATACTATAATATGCTTTAGAAATTAGTTTACGCTTAACGTAACTCTTAAATTTATTTACTGATAGTTCAGTAACATTACTTGGGAGCTTATTATAGAACCTAATACAATTACCCGTAAAAGAGTTTTTTATTTTATGGAGCCGCGTGAAGGGCACTGCGAGCTTATATTTATTTCTGGTATTAACATTATGTATGTCACAGTTCTTTCTAAATTTAGCGATGTTTTTATGAACATAAATAATGTTTTCATAAATGTATTGACTGTGCATGGTCAATATATTAATTTCTTTAAACTTATCTCTAAGCGAGTCTCTCTGGCCCATCTCGTAGACAGCACGAATAGCCCTCTTCTGCAGAACAAAGATGCTATTTACATCAGCAGCACTACCCCACAAGTAAAATACCATATGACATAATACTATGGAAGTAACTAAAATAAACTAATCGAGCGGTATCTAAGTCTATTAATTGCCGAATCTTATTAACTGCAAAAACTGCTGAACTGAGTCTACCCGCCAATCCAGCAAGATGAGGACCCCATTGGAGCTTGGAGTCTAACGTTATACCAAGAAACACTGTATCATTAACTAGGTCTAGTTTGTCATTTTTAATAGTTACAGTAGTTTGACTGTTTTCACATTAGTAGTCATGAACTTTATACATTTCGTCTTTTTTCCATTCAGTAATAAATTATGAACACCAAACCAATCGACTACTTTTGATATAGCATTGTTTACATCGACATTAAACTGCTGTTGTCGTTTAACTTTGAACACAAGGTAAGGTAAGTCATTTATGTAGATGAGGAATAAAATGGACCCAATATTGAGCCCTGTGGTACGCCCATTGAGACCAATGACCCAGGTGATCGTACTCCATTCACGTCTACCCTTTGTATTCTCCCGTATAAGTACGTTTTTATTAAGTTTAGCGCAGTACCTCTAACTCCATAGTGGTGTAGTTTCCTGATCAATGTGTCATGGTTAAGGCAATCGAAGGCCTTGGACAAATCACAAAAAATACCTAAAGCATCCTGTGACCCTTCCCAGGCATTAAAAATGTTTTTAATCAACTCAACACCAGCTTCGGTTGTCGAGCGACCCCGAGTAAAACCAAATTGTTTATTGTGTAATAAATTATTATACCGAAAATGTTCCACTAACTGTGACAAAATCAATTTCTCAAATATTTTACTGAAAGTGGGTAGTATGGATATTGGTCTAAAATTAGTGGGGTCAAAAGTACTACCCGTTTTGAATAATGGAATTATCTTACTATGTTTCATAAGATCAGGAAACTCACCACAATCAACACAGTGATTAAATACGAACATTAAGTCAGATGCTATGACTTCAATTAAGGATTTGAGTACATGGACCGACACTCCAGAAAGGTCACTGGTTTTCTTTATATTGATTGAGTTGAATGCCTTAATTACATCCAAGGCAGTAACGCGCCTGAATTCAAAGTATATACTGCATTCAGGCACGTTATCTTCTAAAAGTACAATGGCAGACGCAGGCGAAGAGTTCAAGCACTTAGTCGTGGACATTGGTATATCGGTAAAAAACTTTTCAAATTCAATTGCGATATCTGGATTAGAATCTATTATTTTACCATCTACTTTTAAACGATAGTCGTTAATGTTCTTTTTTCGGCGACCTGTTTCTTCATTAATTATTTTCCAGGTCGTTTTAATAACATCAGAACTATTCAAGATTTTGTTACTTAAAAAATTTCGCTTAGTTATACGGCATTCTATCTTGAATTGCTTAGAATACTGTTTGACATGTTCCTTAAACTCCTCACTCGCGTTATACCTCCGTTCCTCATATAGTTGATACAGTATTCTTCTACGCTTATGTAAGTCCGCAGTAGCCCAGTCACTGAAAACCTTTGCACCACCAACCACAACCGATTTGGATGTAAATACTGCGTTAAATTGTTTTATGAATGTGTGAAAGAATGAGTTGTACATGTCATTGGGTCCCTTATCAGTTGTTAGAAAGGGCAAATTATGCACTAGGTTATGTCTCATTCTTTCCACACGGTCTGCAGTTATTGGCACAAAAGTAATTTATTTTTTTGGAATATTATTCGATACTGAACTTATTATTCGAGACTTGAATTTAATTAATTGACCCAAATGATCCGATTCCAGGTTGCTGATCACACTCTTACCAATAGGAATTATATCAGTAAAAATGTTATCAATACACGTGGCGCTAGTGTTAGTAACTCTAGTTGGCTCCATAAAAGTATGTGTCAGGCCGAAAGATTTGAAAAGATTTATTAATCTTTTGGTTAGTGGACTGTTTTCTAAAATATTTACATTAAAATCTCCACATATAATTGTTTTTTTTCTCGAATGAGATAATTTTATTAGAGCAGTTTCCATAATCTTTTCAAAAATTTCGAAATTGCCTAATGGTGGCCTATATACACATACAACTATGAATTGCTCTAACTCTATTGCAGCGAGTTCTAATATTCGTTCAACAGATAAGGACACAATGTCCTTACGGTCTTTAAATTTTAATTTATTGTTTAATATGATTAACGACCCGCCATGTATCGAGCTATTTCTTGTAAATAAACTGCCGACCTGGTGGTTGATAAAATTAAACATAGCTTCGTTACTAGTTAGCCAGTGTTCCGTTATACATAAAATATCAATGCTATTACTATTAAGAAATAACTCGACTTGCAGGTCTTTACTCCTTATACATTGAATATTCTGGTGAACCAGAGTGATATAATTAGATACTTTGCTGCTAAATTTGTCCTTATATTTATTACAATTTTGGTTGCCAGGGTTGAGCTCCTCTGTTGTCTTGTCATTTAATTTAAATGATTGATAGTAATTGGAACATGTTCCAAATACCTGTCAGGTTGCTGAATAGCAGCAGGAGCCAAATTCTTGGCTGAAATGTCAAAAAAATAGGATAGCGACATAGCTATCTGTTTCTTAAAATAATTAGGCAGGTAAAATTTACCTTTTGTTAAAATATAATAATTGCTAACATAATTGTTAGAGTCAATAATGTCATTTTTTTTATTATATGTACACATGTTATAAAGTGTCACATTTAAATTATGTCTTATGTCATTTTCCAACTGTGACAACTGTTTACAATAAGGGAATGTAAACAATATGATTTTTTTCACACTAAGGCTAATCAAAGTTTCAAAAAAATAATTAGTTTATTTATGTTTCCATTCCCTCTATTTCCTACAAGAATAAGCAAAGTCGTGTCTATATCAATTTAGCTGTCCTCTAAAATTGTATTTTGGATATTTTCCAAGCTGCTTAGAGGTAAACAGTTGCTGATCACACTATGTCCCTTAGTGTATGAGTTCAATAATGAGCCCATATTGCTACCAATCTCATCGCAGTACATTATTATGTCAGGTTTGGATGTCAAATTGGTATTACTATTATTATTTAAGTTTTTATGAAAGGAACACTTCTCATCATATTCCTTTTGTGTAGGGACACTGACACACAAACTCTGCTTCAGTCCACCGGGGGCCGGACAGTCACTCTTGTGTTGACAGACACATGTGTGGTCGTCCTCCAGTGACTGAACTAACTCTAAATTATAGTTGAGCTGCCCTATTAGATCATCCATTCCTAAAGAATACTCATCTATAATTTTATTTGAATTTTCCTGCATATTGTGCAGTTTTTGTAACGACTCCTCTAAATCCTGAATTTTTAATTGTAACATTTGTGTGTCATTGTCATACTTTAACTTATTATTTTGTAACATAGTGGTATATATATATAATTTATCAACTAACTTTACATTTATTTTACTTAGTATACATTTTCTATAATACAGTTTATTTTGCTTTAACAACCTTCGGGTTTTCCTTATATATCTGTTTATTTTAATATATTTTTTTAGTTTATTCCTGCTACAATTACTTAACCTTGTTGTAGTGGACGTCTCATTAGTTAAGTCTATAGTAACAACAGGAAGGTCAATTGAAGCAGTAACAAACTGCGGGTCATTCTCTACCAATTCATGAAAGAATGACTGTGTGTGTACCTCTGCAGTGTCTTGCCTGGCCTCCTGAAGCTCGTAGATCTGTTCATGGGCAATATGCAGCGCTCTCTCCAGGGAGTCAACGTCCTTCAGGGCCTGCTCGTACAGAGTGGTACACTCAGTGAACTTATCTACTGTATGTTGAAGCTCGACCCGTTCCAAGTTCACATCATTATACTTATTTTCAAGTAGAGAGAGTTCATTTTTTAACCTATCCCTACTGTTTAGAATCTGGATTACTTCTTTCTCATTGTCCTCTCTCTCACTGAGTAATTGAGCACACAATTCCTTGGATTTTTTTAGTTCTAATAACGTTATTTGAAGCATGTCAGTTTGTTGCTGACGCGCAGCTACAGCAGCTGCCCTTCGAGTCATCATTTTTACAAAGTTTTAGTATAATTAAAGTGGTAAAAACAAGAAATTGTATGCCAAAGGAATGCAAGTTACTTACGTGAATATAGTAACGTAGATCAATGTCCACATTTCAGCTCAATTATATAATGTCAACCAACGCCTACCACACAGCAGTATTTATAGTAAATAGTGCTTGGGCAAGCCGACAAATATGAAATGTAGACATCGAGTTCAAATTTATAACCAATAACGGTTACCGAATTGAAATGTTTCGGAACACTATTAGACATCACTATAGCACTTGAAGTAAATCACTAAGCTAAAACTTAACTTATAAACTGTCTGCTTAACAACAGAGAAGCTCACATTAACAATAAATATCATTAAAATATAAATATTTTATAGGGACCTAGTGAAATCAGCTGCTTATCCTTTGACAGCCAGTGTTGCTCATTATATGAATCGTGCCAAATAAACTGCAATTGCTTTTTTAAGTATTCGGCCATTGAGTTACCATCAACTTTTTCAAGAATTTTACTTCCGATTAAGTAAGATTTGCAACAAGAATTTTTCTTTAGTTCTCTTACAATCAAATTAGTGATACTTTTGCCCATCCTTTTTAATGTTTCGTCGACTGTTATCCATATATATTTTCCTATCAGGTTCATGCGTATGTCTTGAACTGTTTGTTGGTAAACTATATCTAAGTATACTTTTCTCAGCAATGATTCATCAGGAAGTGATTTTGATGTACAGGAACAACAAATATATTTTTGGAAAATTTTTATAAACTGTGGATTGTTAATCTTTTTCCATGGAATATTGCACGAAACTAAAAATATGATTAAATCTATATAGAATGTGTCTGAACTCGTACTTTTTGAGCATTGTGGCAAATGAGTTTTACTCACTAAATGACTTTCAACACAATGTTTCTTTAGCTGATGTAAATGAACGTCACATTTAGAGCAATATATTGTGGAAGAATCTTCTTTGAAACTAAGAGAAGAATCTTTCTGTATCCATTTTTTTATTGTTTTTCTTTTAGGATTCACCATTTTAGTAGCACGGCACGTGACATAAATGACATATGTGACGCTGACATGATTTACTTTAATATGAAGATGCAAGTTGCTTATCAAAGAGGTCAAATGTTACAGAATAATCTTTTAAGTTGATTATGGATACCTAATGCGATATTATTCCGTAACATCGATAAGTTGATAAAACAGTTAGGTCAATCCCTCTGACAGTTTCATTTTTGCTATGAAGAATTCCGCTCTTTGGTTATATTATAATACCTAGATTGGTGAGGCCTGCTTAAGGGTTAATCGACAAATTTAAAAAATGCTTTTTAATATTTACGGGCTAAGTTCTCTTAGCTCGTAAAAATTTAAGAACGGAAATATCAAAAAATAGTATGTATCTTGTTTAAAACCTCTCGTTTGTTCAAATATTTAGATGTTAACATACCATAGGTCGACTTTTGAATGTCTCACTCGCTAGTAATTCATCGAAAGTGTGAAAGGCGGACTCCAACGACTCAACAATTATTTTTAAGATAAGGATATTATTCGTAACATCTCCATCCAACCCCTTACTAATAAGATCATGCAAAAGCTATAGCGTGAATCTGTTTGAAATTATTGCTTATTGTGATAATTGTGATAAAACTGCAATGTTTCTATAATAGCTGTGATTAATATCAATATCAAAGTCATATTTCTGCAAAACTTTGAAGAAAAAACTAGAAGAGAAAAAACTTAGAAGACTTAAGTAAATATTCCCTGCAAAATTTCAAGACCCTAGTCCAGCGGTTTATGCTGAGCGTTGATCAATCAGTCAGCCGGTCAGTTTTTTCTTTTAAATACCTATAATATAGATACGTATAGTCTCTTCCTAAATTATTCATGAGCTTGCATTTTATTTATCATTTGTGCAGTCTCATAAAATAAGTAGGTATTATTAAAGTTAATCAGTTTGCCGAAAAGGCATTAGACAAAGAAAAACTGCTTAAAGTCAACAAAGGGCGTACACGGAGTTACGCAACGCCGCCGGTCGCCGGTCGCGCCGTCTCTCGCGCCGGGTGCTTACTGGAACAGATTACATTACTTATCTGGTCAACTATTTTACATTGTATTAGCTCGTCTTGTTCGTGACTATAATATTTCTCATGTACTTGACTGACAGTAAGAACTGTCTTAGAGTCAACGACGGAATTACGATGTCGATGCAAAATAAGCAGAATCAATAGTAGAACCTGTAAGAGAATTGTAAAGCGAAGCTTGAATCGTACACGTAGCTGTCAAAACAAAATCTAATGAATTTAGCTGTGGTTGAGAACGTTTCTCACGCCCTGAATCAAGTTCGATTTCCATTTTTGAATATTGTTGATTTCATAAAAAAAGGTTTGTACGTTTCCGATTTGTTTTGTTTCTTTTTAAGAAATATTTTCTTACAAAGGAAAACGTACAGACCTAGTAGTGTCCCATAGGAAGCTTATTCGCGGCGCCGCGGGTTTGTGTTCGCTCCTCGGCCAAGGCAAATATGTGAGTGAAGAGCAAAAATAATTTGATAATGCTTAGTCAATGATGATGGGATCCCAAGGAAATTGAGGGAACTCCTCAAATATTAGTACTAAATAATTGTACTAATTGTACTAGTAGTAAATAATTGAACTAGATGAAACCCCAGGTTTCCTCGGGTAAAATGTAGACTCATAATAATATTCCACATTCATAAAATGTGTATGATACTTCTGTAGTTATCGTTAAAGAAAAATATTTTGGCTAGGCATAGATTCGTGTACCGATATATATATATATATCGTGTCGTACATTCATTGTGGCACTCAGTCCATTAAACTGAACAACTTTTGTTGTATAAATTTCTCTATAGGCAAGATTTTTCGTTAAATATGTGTCACCTTTCAAACCTTGTTCAGTGGCATTGATAATTTGGATTTTAACATCATCAAATCTTCGAACTCGAGAGAAGGCAACATCTAGCTGGCCGTGGGTGAACACGTTTGGGTAAAAATATACCGATTTTGACAAAACATTGTCCCTGGCTTTTATTATTGTCATAACAAATGCTAAGCGGATTGAAAACTGGAGCCAACTAAATTTAAACTGGTGGCTGAAGGCGAATTTAAGGGGATAAATACTCTGGTAACCATATGGCTACCACAAAAATAATTTCAGCATCAATGGTGGCGTCCGTTCATCTTAACAAAGAAGATTGTCCAGACTAATTAAAACAAACGCAGTTTTTTTCTTCTCAGATCGTAATGTTGGACTGGACGTAAAGAGTATGTTAAAAAAATATTAACTATTATGATTAAAACTATTAAAATATCGACAGTGGAAAGGCAAAAACGCATAAGCGCCATACTGAATACTGGCGATTTAGCTTAAGCGCCATATACCTAAGAGGGCGCTTAAGCTTAACCTCCATTCTTAATAGTGGCGCTTAAGCATTTTTACCTTTTCACTATCGATATGGTAACAAGAAAATATAAGCCTAGATATTTAAAAAAACCGGGCAAGAGCATGTCGGACCATGCTCAGTGTAGGGTTCCGAAGCCGTTAAGTACTACAAACATTTTATGTCGGTAATACAGGTAATAACTTAATTTAATATAGGTAGTATAAAAACTTTAATAGCCTGTATCTCAAGAACCAATGATGTCTACTTAGTCGTGATAGTTTTCTTTTTAAATTGGTTATATGCGCTTTAATTTAACATTTTTTCAGATTTTTTGTATTTGTAGTTTTGGCTGTAGGAGCGGGGGGACGTGGGAATACCATCATATTATCATCACTATTATATGAAAAAAAAAAGAATGTTTTAATAAAACAAAAAAGTCAACGATTTCTTAGAGCTCAGACAAGATGCATCTACGAACGTTAATAGACCAGGGCTCTACTTCGAAATCCGTAATTCGAACTTCGTCTATTGCTATCGCTTTTGCTCTCGATGCATAACAAATTTGCAAAATAGTGACGGGGCGATCCGAAGTTCGAACTACGGATTTCAAAGTAGAGCCACAGTGCCGAAGCCTTCAAAATGGTAAAAGGTGAAAAAGAAAAATAGTACCTTTGATAAAACCAATTGGAAAAGGAAGAGAATAGGTATTACAGAATAAATTTACGGGCGAGAATATTCGTTAAAAATTAGGATGCTTGTTCGATATTAAGTCAAAATAAGGTGTCAAAAAAGAATATTGTAAATCAAAAAAAATATAGTGTGTTTGGAACATAAAAAGATAAGTTTTCACCAAATTTTGTAAAAAATAACATGTTTTTGTAAAAGATAAAAATGAAAAAAAAACTTGGTTCCATAGTACTTGTAGTTTTGCCGGAAATCGAGATAGCCGTTTTTTTTTACCCTTAACCACGTAACTGTTAACCCCTACGTATAGTTTGATGTTAAAGTCAAAACGCCCAAAGAGTAAAAAAAAAAAATATTTAGCTGATTAATGACATCAATGCATCGTTTAGTTATATTTTATTACATTAGATGGAGTGATTTCACATGCAATCACTGGAAAGGTACGAGTAGATACAATTTACAAAATTGGTTCTGGCACGTGGCCAGTCGCGCGCCAGATGTTTACACTAGACGTTGGATACACACTTTATCGCACCTTCGGTAGAACAAGGGCACAATGTACAATGTGACTAAAGGGGAAATTGTGCTCTTGTCCGGTAGAACAAAGGCACAATGTACAATGTTACTAAAAGTGAAATTGCGCCCTTGTCCTAACAAAGGTGCGTTATGATTTTCACACAAGTGTACTTCAAACTCGCAAAGATTAATTGACAGCAAAAAGTTAATTAGTTTGTACACTGTTTTACAGAAAACCATTTTATAGAATGTGTCTATGAAATGAATTTCTGTAAAACAAGGGGACACCAGATAATTATCAACGTGCATCATAGGCAATATACAAAGTTAATGAGCCTTTAGTGCATAAGACCTTTTATTATATAAGTACGAGTATATGGCCTTCCATTCATCCAAAGCGGTTGCACTACACCCACAGGTCGGGTACAGGTATGTAGTACTATTTTATATTCTGTGGCCTCTTCTTTATCACGGCACCCTCTTCGGTCCTGCGTTAATCGCATGCATTCATATGGCCTTAGTTTTGTTATGTTATGTTTCTCAAACATGCTCGCAAAGAATAGCTTTTCTTATGATAAACTATGACGGAAAGTGCTTTATTTTTTTCCTAGGAGTAAATAAACGTATGAAAGTACATTCCTGTCCACTGCGATAAGTTATTTTAAAATGATCTCCATTACCTGTAAAATTAAAAAGACCACGAAGAAAATCCCATACACCCAATTTAATAAAAGGTGCGGGCGACGGGTCATTGTGAATATATCTCTTGTACTTTTGAAAAGTAGATTCTCTCTAAATTTCATCGTTTTTTTTTACAAATACTTCTGACTTTTTTTATTCTTCTTCTGACTCGTATTTTAGCACCTCGTCAGAAAATCCCTTACTGTCCGCGCCTAGGCAGTAATGTACTATTATGTTCATTGATCCAATAATAACATGTATTTCATTGTTTGTCTCATACAAATCTCCGTTTTAAAAAAACTACTCGCCACCATAGGTCAACCCAACCCAAAACACACCCTGCTTTCGGTGCTAGAGAAATATAATATACAAGATACATTGAAAATTCCGAACACGCGTCCTCTTCCCCAGGTCAGCTGGACTGGAAAGTTATTATTATCCACATAGGACGGCATGCATGCCACGGATCGTGCATGTCATCGTTAATTTATTTTAAGCTATCACGTGAGATGTCTTTTGAAAGCTGTCAAGTAAGTGCGGTGCGACTAATATTTTTTTTTTGGATAGATTTTGTATTGGACGTTTCTAAAGGAAAACATCCTGTTTCATTTACAAAAAAGTTATGGTTATTCCGGTTTATTTAAAAGAGATTTAATTTATTTCCTATGTAGTCGCTTCTGGAAGCTAATGATACTAGTAGCAGTAGCAGGACTATGGGTGTAGGTGGTTGTCGATCCATAAATTCTGTACCATCGCCCACACTGTTAACTGTCCATCGGTAGACCTTATGCCTTTTGTAATAAGGTCCACCGATGTACAGTTAACAACTGTTGTACTGTGAATTATTTCAATTTTTTTAAACCATATTTTTATAGAATAAAAAGTAACATGTACTTCTACTCCTTTGCAATAAATTATGTTCAAGCTTAAATCACCCATTTGGGAATAGGAAACCTTTTTCAAATAACACATGACGATGATGCTCGTGACTGCCACCACTTTTATAAGGACATAATATTGAATAGACTTTTATCTGAAAAATTGAAACATTCTTATTTCTCTATTTTCATGGTGCTTGCTAAAATGAATATTAAGCAATCACTTCTTTGCCTGACTGCATTGATACCTGCACAAGCAGCACATACATAATTTTGTCAGTCTATTTTATATGTCCCCGTATCAAATATTTAACTTCTAGTTGCTAAGTACTTCTGTTGACCTGGTCAGGGACATTGTCGCAATTAACAGCGTTAGTTATTACAATATGTAGTTACATTGAAAAAACTGGTTTGAAAAATAGTAAATTGCAGTTGTTTCAGGTCGCGTGTCGTAGGTCATAGGAAGTTAGTCGGCCGGGCGTGCCGCGAGCCGCCCGGTGCGGCGGTCGGGCGGCTCGCGGCACGGCGAGGTGAGCGGTGCTGTGTCGACGCGACGCGGCCGTGCTCGACGGGCAGGGACAATCACATGTAACAGTACACGGCGCGGTGTTTACCTAACGACGAAAATATTGTAGTAACTCAATTGCTTAATGTTTAAAGTAGGTAGGTACAGTCGGCAACAGAAGTAGCTACGCAAGCGAAGGGCCCAAAATGATCTGCACGGGACTCTATTACTGCCTAGGTGGCGCCACTGTTGCTAGCAGCAATTATAAGTTGATCTTGTATCTTATATTTTTATTTATCAATTTATTAAACCATAGTAATATAAATTACGCATATTTGCATAACACAAGTGTAGGAAAGTGTAATTACAACAAAATTTAACGGGTATGGCACCTTCGAAGACGAAATCGGCTCTTAATTTGGAAAGTTTAGTTATTTTATTATCGTTATTTTGAATCTAGAGAGCAAAATAGTAAACTTGCAAGATAAATTGAACAGCTGTCATCTGCTAATTCTCTAGACAAGAGCAGCAAGAGCGCGTGAAAGTCAGGCGTCATGCTGTTCTCTGGCAAAGGTATAGCGACACCACTGTCTCTAACCAGTCCCATACCACTGCAAAGAGTGCCAATTTCTGGGCTTCACTAGAGACTGCAACCTAAACGGGAAGCAGCACGTTAACTTATTTTGCATCAGGTTAAGCAGTGCAGCCTTCGCTTTACGGAAGCTGAAGCCAATTATTGCAAGTGACGGGCTTAAGCAGGCGTATTTTGCTTATTTTCATTCATTGCTATCTTACGGTACAATGCTGTGGGGAAACTCCACGGACTCAAATCGCGTAATGATCCTCCGAAAACAAGCACTTTGGATCTTTGCCGGAATAGAGCAACGAGAATCATGCAAGAGGATCCTTTCTCAATATCGCATTCTGACCCTATATTCCGTGTACTTGTACCAAATATTTTTTTATTACATACGCGTTTGAACTTAAATACCTCCGCACGAATGGGAGTCGAGGGCAAGGTCACTCGCAGCGCGGGCCACCTGCGACCGGCTCCAAGCCGCATGGCGCTCGCTAGGAAGAACCCGCGTATTATCGGCTCAAAGTTCTACGAGCACCCGCTGACTTAAATGAGTCCAGCTCGGCTAGCACATGACGGCGCGCCACTTATGTCGCCCGCGAGATAGACTAGGTACTTGTCTTTTTCTGACCTTTTTAATTAGACAATGACGGGTAGTCTATCTCGCGCGCGACGTAACTCGCGCGCCGTCATGTGCTAGCCGTGCAGTGACGAATCATTCAAGCACAAAAGACCTTTTTTCGGATAATGCATTTTACTCTGTATTAAATAAATTTATTGACGCAAATTTTGCGACTTAAAATACCTATACTTTTGGGATTGTTATATTATTAATTTAATTTAAAATTGACTTGTTTTATTATTATTATTTGTGTTATTATATCTTTGATATCTGACATTGATTTAATAATTATTTTTCTCGCTTGCATAATTTATATTTGTTATTATGCTTAGCTACATTTGATGCTGGCTGTACTCTTGTTTGTCCGATAAAATACCTTAATGGACAATATTGATTAAAGTTAGACAATATTTCTATTTTGCAAATCGTTGCTTCACAGAAAGTTAAATAACGGTGAAAATATTACACCTGGATGTGAATTTCTTTGTTCGTTGATAAAAATGAATTTTACAAAATGACCATGTAAGGTGATTCTCAAGACAATCTCGCTTTACAACTTGATGGAAGAATTATTAACCGGTGAGTTTAAGTTGTTCCGTCTGTATGTTTCATACACATTTTTTGGATATTCTTATTTAGGAAGGGAGTTTGCTTGCTCGATCTACCGTTCCGACACCAGGTCAGGGCCTCTATTCTCCTGCGTTATAACGATATCGCGTTTGACCTGTTTCCGTATTGTCAACGTTTTCATAACTCGTACGTCATTTACAATAATGGCGACTGTGACATAAACGATTCTAAAACACGTCAAACACGATATCGTTATACTCGTAACGCAGTTGAATAGAGGCCCAGGTCTGAATGCCGATCCAAACACGACCAAACTTTTATTTCTCTCTTTTCGTTTGTAAAGTTACAACGTAAGGAGTTTAATAAGGTTATGTTGAGCCAACAATGAATACGCAAATTATAAACCTAACTATCTGTAATAACAATAACTGATCGGGTATACTAAATATCAAGCTCATATTTTAGATCATCGTAACCCTAATCATAGTAAGTAGCTTTTATGTGATGAATACTAAAAAGAATGAAATACCAACTGGAAAAATATGACATAAACATAAAAGTTAATATGTATTAGCGAGGTAGCAATTGTGTTAGTATAAGCGACCTTGCGCTGGACGAGCCGCTGTCACGAGCGCCGCCGCCCCGACATGGAACGATTCAGGTCGTCTGCGGATCTGGAACCGACATTGCCTCAGAAGACTAAACAAGACCAAGACGTCACTGAGAATTTCCACTTTATTTTTTCTCCGTTTACTAACCGCAGTAGAAACATAAAGAAGGTTTAAATGTTTATAAAAAGCTTGATATAATAACAACGTATACTTTCTGAATTGATATCTGTTAAACGGCCCAACTGATTTTTATCGAACCTAGATATGTGCTAAACCTAATTGAACTACCTTATTAAAAATATGACCGCATCTGAATTGGTCGATCCGTTTGGGATCTATGATGATACACGCGTTTGTTTACACTTTTGAAAGGATAATTAACAAGACTACTAGTAAATTCGCTACGCTTTGTTTTTTAACTCATATCTACATGGTGTCGCACAATTTGAGATAAATAATATTTCGGCATAAGAAAGCCCCTCTATAATACCGGCCCGGAACATATTATATGTAGGTAGTTTTAACCTTCCAATATGTTTATCAGTTTAGGAGTAGATCCCTAATTCTGCCGCAATACCAAAGAAGACAGCCAGCTGCAATGTAGTCTAAGAATTCTATAATCTATTGGTAACCACATAAAATTTAAAATGCTTATAACTTACTATTACCTTTTATTACCATGCAGTTAGCCACTTACTTTGATATTACGGCAGAATTAAGGTTTTAAAGATACTGGTAAAGAAAGCTACCTTACGTAGCTGCTTATAAGTAACTCGTTATTTCAAAAGTTAATATTAAATTCTGGATAACGTAGAGCAATGTATTGAATTACACCACAATTCCAAAATATTACCGTCAATTGTAGACTAATTTTGAAAATTATTTTTTATTTCGTAGGATATACTCCCGAGGTGGTCCCACTGTCACCAAGTCGGTTTCTGATAAGGGTTCCGTGAGGAATTGAGGGAACTCCTCAAATATTATAAGCATATATATATATAGATAGCGATTTAAATCTTTTCAGTAACAAGTCCAGCATTTGCATTCAGAAAGTCTTATTTGTCTCATTTGGTAATGAAAACCCTAAGTAAAGACATGGCATGGCTATCGGAACTCCTAAATGGTAACTTTTTCAAGGGTGGTGATAAGATATATCGATTAAAATAGTGGAGGGACTATAACGAAGTACAATTTGAATGCTTTAAATATATACATTATAACTTTCCGAGGCGTTGCTTGCCGCGAGCGTGGAATATCCCGTGGTTCTTATTATTTGAGAAGTGGGACTGTGGGGCTACCTAAGACCATAATACGATCACTAAAATGTAAAAAAATAAATAAAATGTCCCATAAAATTGCTTTACTCAGACCAAGTGGCATCTTGTCTCCAAAGGTGGCGCAGTTATTCAATATTTTGAAATCGTGGTGCAAGTATTACTAGCGTGCATAAAATGTAGTTACAGCTGTTTTTTCGATTTTGCACGCTATTTGATGCAGTTTGACCAATGCATGAGTAACGTTGCAAGAAGCGGTCCATAGTGTTCATTTATGTAACATACTGGCCTAAGTAATTATTCATTAAAATAATACAGGCACGCGTAGTAGTCGCTACAGCGACGAGGCACTGAGGCTCGCGGGGTGATCAAGCCGCGGTAGGTCACTACGAGCTGCGGGGAATCCTAATCGCGCCCGGATTCCGCTGCATTCCACCTACAGCCTTAGCATTCAGGCCACGCGACGATCGATGATCAATACCCATCTCTGAATTAAGCGATCATCGAATCTACTTGTTAAGCCAACTTGAAAATTAACTAATTAAAGGCTTACAATTATGAATTGACTGGCGTAGCATGGCGTAGCATTTCCCGGCTTCATTTTAATTGCTGTCATTAAGCGTTCAGTATACAAATCTTGGCACCCTCGTACCTACAAACTACAAATGGGTGAATTTCAACAAGCGTCAAATTATCCTAATTTTGGTGGTATTTTTTATTTTCTTAGTAGGGTTTACAATTAAACGTTCAAGTGACGTCATTAGTCATTATAAAAACAGTGTTAAAATGGCCCTTTATTATATCAAGTGTTTTTTTAAGATATAACGATTTTACTAATTATGTACCACCAAAATTGTTATTATCCACCAAAATTACTTTTCTTAGAAAAACTCACGATCAATAATAACATATCGGGCTAATTAAAATATAATCGTTAAGGAATCTTCCTTGTTATTTTTGAAAATCCAAAACGTAAGTTTCTAATATTATAAATAATGATTATTTGTTGTTTAAATAATTTTGGTGGAGACCAGAAATTTTGATAATTTTGGTGTTTCGCAAAAGCCACCAAAATTGTACCACAAAAATTATAAAATTTAACATTTTTTTTAAATTAAAAACAATTGTTTTAGTTTAACAAAAACTTAACTCGTTACAGTTAAAAAGACACCATAAACATACTTGAAAAAACTATAACACAACAAAACTTTTTGCGAAATAATGACTTATCTAAGTTATCACGATTAATAAAGTGTATTTCATACCACCAAAATTAGATACTTATGTGCTTAGCGGGAAGACGCAGAAAGATGGTACAAATCTTTCACCGTCTATTGCTGGAGTAAAACTGAACGAACATCTGACGCTATATTTGTTTGTTTAATCACGTTTCGTTCGATCATAAAATCAATTTCAATATTCACCACCAAAATTAACTATTTCGCTTGGACAGTTTTATTTACACTGCTCCCAGTTTCTTTTTACTTGCAAATGCAATAATTGATACATTTTAAAATACCTCAACTGATAAAGAATACAGATAACTAAAATATAAGTCTAGTTGAGGCTTAATAAGTTTGTACCACGACATATCAGTATATGCGGGAAGTACAGGACACGACACCAAAATTGATTTTGGATTGAAAATATTTTTTTACGATAAATATAATAAGTTAATAATAATTTTAACTTTGGCTCAATATGGTACTTTGAGTAGGTTATTTATAAAATAAATAGTTTTCCAATACATGTACTTTACACCCCAATTATCACGTCCGCCGCTCAAAAAATGTGGTTGAGATAATTACCCAAATACGAGTACAATACATTTGAGCAAATACAAATGTTAGATATACTTGATATTTTACCATGTATGATGTCGGTCGTTAACTAGTGCTTTCATGTGTTTGATGTGATGAAATTGCGATAGCAATATTTTCGTTGTTCTTCAAGAGATCATTTCGCCTTTGTAACGTTCTTGCTATATTTATATATTTTTACGGGTTAAAAGTTAAACTAGGAATACTTACATTTATAGTTTTGCCCTGTCCGCCTGTCTGTATATAGATAAATGAAGTGTTTCTATTGGTTCATGACAAACACATCCCTCGCAACGCATCCTCGCACATCTCTGGTGGAAACGCAGCCTAAATAGTGATATTCCTGTGGTACAATATTTACCATTTTATGGCGACTATAGAGTAAATTACTCAATTAACTTAAATTTAAGTAAGTAATCAACACAAGTTGCATGTATGTATAAACACTTTTGACTTAGTTTTCTTAACGTTATACAAGTTTTAAGGGAATAAGGGCTTGTAAACTTCTTGGCCTGATTGTGCAAAATGTGGTTATAGAATTATAAACAAGTATTCTTAGAGCTGTTGGTATTTCTGTAGCTCTGCCTACTCCAGAAATGACGGCGTGACATTATTACAGGGCGTCCCAAACTTATGGGACATGAAGGGGAAGTACCTTAAATATCGTAGATAGTGTATTTTGCTGAAAGAAGACTTTATGTTATTTTTAAGAGGTAGTAATTCTGCATTCCTAGATTTTCTAAAAATTACTTGCTGTGTCTGGGAATCGAACCGACTTAAATGTCAAAAAAAAAAAAAAAAACTTTTATGATGCCAATCGAAAGAATAGCTAAAAAATAACAACTCTGCTTAAGTAACATTGTATTTAAAAAAAAGGAACAACGTAAAATTAATCATTTTACACCATTAGATTTCTTCTTTTGGGGATACGTGAAAGATATGCTATACAAAAAGCGATACGAGAACGTGGGCGAGTTGCAAACAGAATTGTGCCATATCACATCGAGTGTTTACCATAAAATGATAAGAAAATCAACAGGCAGCGGACTCATTAAAAGATTGGCGATTTGCGTAAGGGAAGAGGGATCACATTTTGAGCATTTAATTAATTAATTAAAAAAAAATACCCACTTATTGACTACTGCAGTTTCATGTATGTTTTTAATTTGTTTTTTTTTGACATTTAAGTCGGTTCGATTCCCTGACACAGCAAATAATTTTTAGAAAATCTATGAATGCAGAATTACTAACTTTTAAAAATAACATAAAGTCTTCTTTCAGCAAAATACACTATCTACGATATTTAAGGTACTTCCCCTTCATGTCCCATAAGTTTGGGACGCCCTGTATACTATGTACTTATGTGTATGAAACTTTCACATAATAAATAACTCTAGATTAAACTTGCTTAATGATTTTTAAAGCAATTCATTTGCATTTGCCCCACAAGAAGTGTGGAGTAAACATTGATATGTCACTCGAGAAATTATTTTCTTTTTCAGGCGAAGCCGTTCGGACGGTGAAATATCTCGGCTCGCTCAGAATTCTACTATAGAAATACCCTTGCAACGCACTACAATCAAACGTATGGACAGAATCTTAACTGCTAAAAAATAAACCTTTGCTGCGCTTCTATATCGTTATCATATCTATAATATAATGGTACTTAGCTGTTATTAATTTGACAATACAGGCGGCTAAAACTTAATATAGCAATATGGTTTTGAAAGCAACATGAAAATATATTGGAATAGGGATTTTATAATGAAACATTTTTATTTAGAGTCGTATTGATAAACTGGGGACTTATTCTACATTGGCTTTACTCTTATTGTTATTGTTTTGTTTGTAATTCGGCTGTCATTTCAGTCAAGTTCTTCTTCTTTCTTTGCCCCCGCGGCGACTTGAACAGCTACTACCGCGGGGATATGGCGTTTCCACGTGAAGTGATTTCGCCAGTGTCAAGTAAGTATATATAATTATAAATCAATATAGCAATAAAACACAATCCAATCTTCTCTAGGAAGATTGGGGGCAACGTTGTACGGTGATTAGTAGGTCAGAGGTCAAGATAGTTTTAACCTCTGCACCACTGCGAGTCCACTTGAAACGAGAAGAAAGATGCCAGATACACGAAATAAGTCCAAGTCTTCAATCACTGTGCGACACAAAGGCATAAAAAGTACAAATCACTATCAGAAAAGAACTTTGAACACCTAATTACCCAAAAATTAAAGTCTAAAACAAATCACACGTCCGCCATCTTTTAACGTTGCAAATGGCCCCCCTTCAGTCAAGTTAGTAAGAACTATCGTAACGTTGACAATACGATAACAAGAATTACCAGACGGTTGCTTGTAGAATATTAAGGCCCATGGTTTTGTGTAAAACGCCGATTTGATAACAGGTCAAAGCAAATATTTTTTAAGTTGTAGGAACTATAATATTTGGCGCGTCCCGGAACGGGCTGGAACTCGAGACTCGTTAACGAATACGGCTATAAGTTGCAGTTCTACTATTAAGGGCTAAGCAACTTGCTTTTTACTTTATTAGCCTTTATTAGACTAGAAATGTTTCATTAGCAACATATTAAATTCGCTTATTAGCTTAATCTCGTAAAGTACAACATAAGTAAATACTAATTAGGTCAGTTTACATATCATGAACTCTGTAAAATGTAGGCAATGTAGATGTTCATTTATTACTTATCGGTAAATTACCGATAAGTACTAACATACATATATATATGGCACGCAACTCAAGCGAAAATGTCACTTGTCCGCCGTTGAAAATTGATCATAACCTGTACATAATTATTTCTAAAAGGTATCCAATGATGATGTTATAATGTTAAAACAAAACCTTTGTTTTTCAAGTAAAACGTTTATTTTTAAGGTTTTACTGGCGAGTAAGCCTATTCTAAAACAGGAGGCAATGGGAGACAGAAATTTAACGAAAAGATAAAGCACAATAATTTACATGACTTATACAAACGGGACAAAAAATTCAGATGAAAAGATTCCCAACACGGTAGGACTTCGTTAAGTATAGCGGAGATCTTATCTTTACCTTCTTCCTCCATCATCTCATCAGCTCTTAGATACCGTAATATTTTACTGTCATCGGGTTTACATAATGTGGTCCAAACTTTAGCCCAGCCACGCAAGCCGGTTCAAAATTTACTGGCTTAAAAAGATTGCAAGATAATAAAAAGCTTGTGTAAAAAATTAAAGGATATTGACGTTGGTATTTGAAAGAAAATAAAAACATTATCAACTTGCCTATTTCAATACTAGTCATAATATCACAATATCACAGTTTTTGACACGGATACAATTTTTATAGCAAAATATCTAGTAAAAAATGTATTCATCCTATTATAATGAAAAGTTGCGCATCACAACTCTTATACTCGTGCAAAGTTTTTCAGTCATTAGAAATATTGATGACTAATAATAAGAGTAGGAGTAATAGTAATTAGGAGTCTATTAAATGATTATTTATCCTACAAAATGATTTAACAAATTTGGAGACATTTTAACTCAAATGATGTTTTTAAATTCTAACAAATATTTTATTATTATTTTTAGCAGAAAAAAGACTAACTAACTTCCACTTCAGCTATGTCAAACAATCCTGTGGAATAGCACATCTTGAGCTAGAAAGTCAACCACTCATTGGTGAACTAATAAATCGAGAAATACAGGACCGTAACAACAGAGAGAAACATGTTACAGTAGTGGGCATACAAGAACCTAACTCGTCTATTGCAGAAGAAAAAACGATCGCAGATCACTGAAGTATTAAAAATTATTGCTGCAACAAACACTAACATTCCAAAGCCGTTGAAACTTTTTAGAATAGGTAAGTATATTGTTCAGGAAAGACACGCAGTGTCAAAATATGTTTTGATGTACAGTCAAGGACTTTAATTGTTATGCCACTATGGAACCCTGTCGTAATGACAGCATCAAACCACATGAAAGAAAGCTAAAATTAATGATTGACGCTGTCATTATAACAGGGTTCCATAGTGGCATAACAATTAAAGTCCTTGACTACTTAAGCCTGCTAAGATACTACTTCGTAACAAAAACAGATTACCGGATAATATCAAAATTTACTCGGACCAAACCCCAGTTCAGCAAAACTACCTGAAAAGGCTAAGGATGAACTAAAACGTCGTGAAGGAATTAACGATCAGGGCCTCTATTCAACTGCGTTATAACGATATCGTTTTTGACCTGTTTCCGTATTGTCAACGTTTTGATAACTCTTATGTCATTTACAGTAATGGCGACTGTGACATAAACGATTCTTAAACGTGCC
Source organism: Acleris holmiana (assembly GCA_949316455.1). Taxonomy (NCBI): domain Eukaryota; kingdom Metazoa; phylum Arthropoda; class Insecta; order Lepidoptera; family Tortricidae; genus Acleris; species Acleris holmiana. Next base: position 51,833,077 of record OX438762.1, read on the forward strand.
AAACACGATATCGTTTTAACGCACCTGAATAGAGGCCCTGATATATTAACGGAACGCCGACAATAGTTAAGACTGATCCAAAAAACTACAAACTGTAAATAAAACTAATCACAAGGATGCCGGAAATTCTTATGAACTACGAGATAACTACAACAATTTCAACAAACCACTAAAATTGGCTTTCTGGTCGTAATATGTAAATAAATTGACATGAATGGGTTCACCCATAAATAATAGCCTAACCTAACCTAACCTAACCTAACCTAACCTACCAATATCTGCATGTCTTAACTCTTATTTTATTTAATTATGTTATTTTTACTGTATGTGTTGTCTACCTTAAATATTATTTTGCATTCTTGCGGTGAGAACAACCAAGCTAAATACATGATTTGAATGTAATAACCATGTTCTCATGGAAGTGATGTATATCTTATATGAGAATAAATGTCTTTAAACCGTATAGATCGTGTTGGTCAGATACGGATGCCATATTATGGTGGTGGTGGTATATTGTGGTGTTATATTATGACCTCTAGACGATGGTATTTATACCTGACATTTAAAATTATATCAAGCAAGTCATTGAAACTGCTAGGCTTTATGTTGCGGGCAGGAAAGCCTTTTAAGAGACTTTTAACGTAGCATTCGGCTAGATTTTACTAGCGCCGCTTGGAACCCGCAATACAAGATGTGCAGCGAAAGTGCAGAAAAAATACGTTAAGACAATTGAGTAGCGCCCTAGAAATAAAAACTCGGACTATGTAACCGCTATGAAAAAGTTAAATAAACATAACATATTTAAGATCATCGCGAACCTATTGCGACTGTTCACAAAAACTTACATAGACAGTTCTGCGTTGTAGCACTCCCTTTCCTCTAGAGTACCGCGTAGTTGTAAGAGAACTTATATAAAGAAACCTTTTTTCATATCCTCCGCAGCGGGACTTCATATGCTAGTAACAGGTTCAAGAGAAAGGCGTGCAAGTTGTTTGATGATAATATTTTTCATTTGTTATTTTTGGTACGAAGTTATGTGTAAGTACATAGCTTCACATGACTGTCTTTGGAGTGGATGTCACAACCTACATAGGTTGTTTTTGGCTTTATTTTATTGTTAAAAAAGAAAAGTTAGTAAGAAGCATGTTGTACGTAGCAACAAATATAAATATATTTATTTAGAATACTAATAATCTAGTAGTACTTACATTTTTTTTGCAAAGTTTACTGTGGCACTAAATATAAAATTAAAATGTAGTTAGAATACTAATAGTGTAGTAATAATTTAAATTATACTTTCGTAATTATTCTTTAGGGTGACTGTAAGTTAGGATTTGAGTTATGTTTAAATCTTGTAACAGTGTAACTATAATATGAAGTGTCTCAATAGAGATTAATAGTAACTTTATAGGAAAACTGTACCTACCGTCAAGTCTGGCAACTTTGCTAACGTCAAGGTCTATCCAAAGTTCAAGATGCATTTTCTACAGACAAATACTACTTAAAACAGTTTCAAGTCAACTTGTCGTTATATAAATATGTCAAAAATTATTTCAATACCATTGGAAATGAAATATACAAATGATTTATTAACAAAAAAGATCAAAACAAATTGTGGCAAAGAAGGCACTACCCTGTGGTAACTTTGCCAACTAGATTTGTGTTTATAAAACGACAGTGTTTCTTCTTGCTGTCCATAAATGTAATGTTACTTCTTTCGTATACAATAGACCCAACATCTTGTAAAATATTTTTTTTTTAAAGTACTATGAAAAACCAATAAGTGGCATTGTTGAACACCCTTATATGCAATTTTCATTCAATGTCAAGGATTGTCACTAATTGAAACATTTAATATTATTTTATCAGCATTAATTTTAAAGCTTTATCGATTATCCCTAAAACTTATTATTGTGTTAAGTAGGTATAATGAGTATAATGATGATAAAATTGACAACCCTAGGTCATGTCAAAACGTGGCAAAGTTGACTTCCCATCCTTTCTGCACCGGTATGGTAACATTGCCAATGCAACTTTTGAAGGGTTTAACAAAGAATGGATCAAAATCAATGGCAGTATTTGAATCACTGGGATATTAAACACGTTGACAAAAAAGTGTACACAGCTATATCCAGTCCATAAGCACAAATTAGTTGAAAGTTCCAGAACTTCCAGACCACTAAAAAGTTAGGTTAACTTACCGGCGAACTTTGGATGTCAACTAAAAGTTTACACTATCCGTAGGGATACCATACATTAAACAGTGTTGTCAGTTAATAATCCGATTTTCTACTCGTGGTGTCCAACGATGAAAAAATATTGCCTTATTTAAAATATAGGCGTTATTCTTATAGCACACAGCAGGTGGCAAAGTTAGTATCCAATTGCAAAGTTGCCAGACTTGACGGTAATGATAACTTGGCAATTACTATCCCGATAATTGTTTCGGCGAACGGTCTCATAGCGAAGAGTCTATAGAAGGCAGTAATTTCGGACACCGCATGTATTATCAAGAAGTTCTCTGTGTAGCCCTCGCCACTGGTAGCTCGAACCTGCAAACCCGTAGCTTGAGTTTGGTTAACAAGTTTATTTTTTAATTAGTATTGCTATTTTACTCTTATATATAAACATAATAAGTACGTCTGTAAGATGTAAATATGTAAATGTCTGTGTTTGTAAAGTTTACAAGACAAGTTCGGTGACGAGCACAGACGGCCGAGCCAGATCTTTATCAGTCGACGACGAAGCTCAGCGTAACGAACAGTTTGCACGAAAGAGAATTCTACTATAGAAATACACTACTTTCAAACTTTTCTTTGGAGATTTTGTTTCGTATGTCAAGGTCAAAATTATAAACCCAGATGAATAAAAAAGCTGTCCCGATGTATTATTATCAAATGGAAATGATGCGAGTCGCTGCTTCGTGCGGTAATAGAGAGATCTGGGGATCTGGCCGTGCCTAATCATCAATTGTGATACCAGCTAAGCTGCATCTGTGACCCTTACAATTTTCTTATTGAAGGCCATATATAATTATGATCCGCCGAGGGAGTTGCAAACAGATTTTTATAACCCTACGATTTGCATTTAACGTATATTGATAAGGTAATTTAAATAATGTTCACAACAGGAATATCGAATTTAAATATATTAACATACTCATACAACTTTTGCTTACACTTTTTAACCCCTTAAATGCGTTGGGCCTAAAGTAACATGACAGTGTAAATGTAATCAAGGCAATTGGTATATATCGCAAAAATCATTTTTTGAATCGAGAGGCGTAAGAAACTATATAATATAGCGAGTGCTTTAGCAGTGCTCGTTGACTCAACGTATTGTGTATCCGAACGTGGCAGAATCTGTAATAGCCGTGGCCGCGAAGGTAATTCAGTGAGTGACCGATTGTTATCACAGATAGACCACCAACAACCCTTTTTAATTAAGTATGATAAACTAAAAACACCTAGTTGACAAAAGTACCCAAAAACTTGGCAAGTAAGTAGGGGTTAATGAGACCCCCGTACGTAACTGCTGAGATCGATCGCTGCTCGGGCCGCGGCGGTAGAACTTTCACGGATTTCGCAAATAACTAGCTTCCATTCAAGGTGAAACCATACCACAGGTTACCTTACTGTTAGTATTTATAGAGTAAAAATGTTCAATGTCAAAAAACCTGCAGACCTAAATTAGTCATGAAACACGAACACGATAACGTGTTTAGTAGTAATCGTTAATACATGAGCGAAATGATTTAATTAAGCAAAAACAAATAATAAATGCATATTAATAACTGTCAAACGGACGGTTTACCGAGGGTTGCCCTTATAACTGTCGTGAATAACACTAGTCACTCAAGAATTACTGTACGTAAAGGTTTTCGATAAAAGTAACTTAAGTTTTGTACGTTTCATTTTGTAACTAGATATATTTAACGCGACATAATACATATGTGTATAGAAGTATATCTAATATTATCGAAAATATATATCGTACTTCATAGTAAATAGATAGATAGGTGCGTATTTATTGTATAAAAATGATATTTAAATATTTGATCGTTTTCTTTGCGTTTTTTACTACTCTTCAACCAATGAGATATACTGTAAAAGTTTGGTGAGTTGCTGCGCCCGCGCCTACAAACTTTTTTGCGGAGATAAATCTATATTGACAATTGCAGAATTATCATATTGGCCATAGCTAAAAGTATATTAAACATATAACATACTGAGCTGAGCTGACCGTTGTGCTGGATTTGGAGTTACACGACAGTCTGCGCATAGTATTAAGTTTGTAGAACGGAGGCATCAAGACTCACCTCTTGCGCGGCTTCCGGCGCGGGCGGCGGCGCTCGCCCTCCAGGTCGCCCTCCGCGCCGCGGCGCCGCGGGCCCGACGCCCCCGGCGTCGCGGCGCGCCGCTTCTCCGGCTTGCGCTCCTGCACGCGGACCTCCTGCACCAGGGCTACCCGGGGCACACATTCATCTTCTTCGATTGGTTTTGGGGTCTGCGGCGCGCCCATCCGAAGACGGCGTTGACGCCACCACAGCACCCACGAGCTGATATTGTCGCGAATCTTGGAGATGAAAGACTCTTGGTCGACAGGTAATTCCGGGGGCAGCACCGTGATTTCCTTTGACAGCGATCTACAGCGTTTTATACATTGTTTAGTTGGCGACATTTTACATGAAACCGGATAAAGACTACCGTTCAGCAGTGATTCGAAAGCTCTAAGAGGCCCAAAGCTACATGGCAGTGACGTTACAAGCAGTCTCAACTTTTTTATCACGATTAGAACAAATATTTGTTCTAAGTTATATCAGTCTTTTATTAACTCTCCGAATAAATTCATCCACTCTCAAGCAACAAGCGCTCTTTAACTCTAATTACATACTTAATAAAATCGACTTAAAATTATAAATTTGGCAGGAATGCGATTGGCAGATTATGATCGCGGATATCTATTTTTTTTAACTTTTGCCATAGGAGTGTAATATGGTAGCCATGGTAACGGCTTCAATATCCGTAGTGGTCGCGGATGGAGTCATGACGGGTGCGCGCGAGATGGTCAGCGGTGAGAAGCGTGTCGCGCTAGCGGTGCTCGCTGGTCGCACTCAACAGGATGTCGGTGTAAATAGCGGTTACGTAACGGGCCGTACAGAGCGCGAGCGTGGGGGCGCGTCGACGCCGGGCGCGCGAGTGCTGCGGAGCGGAGGCTTCGCTCGCATCGCATGGAGCCGCCCGCCCCGCGCCGCCCGGCCGCTTCTCGCATGCCGCCCTGCTTGCTGATAACACCGCCCTCCGCCCCCACCCGTACCTGTAGTACCGCTTGAGCCCTGTGTCGAGGACGACGACGGGGTTGATGATACGCTATTGTAATTAGCATTGCTAGTTTTAATTTTCGCACTAAGTATTTCAAAGTTACCTATGCTGATCCGTCAGTATTAATTACCCACCGAATTTTCCTCAATATACAATCATTTATTAAAATTTATTTTACCTTCAGTGAACGCACAAACAAAAAGCTTTCCTTCAGGGGCCTCTGTAATAACATAATTCACTTGCCTGAGGGAGCGATACGGCCGCTGCAGGGCCAATAATATTTTTATTAGGATACGACCCGTACGAGGACAGCTCGAGGCGGCGGTCCTCGAGGCCGGGAGGGAGGATGCAATTACCGAGAGCTCTTGGCAATCCATACGCGGAACCTTCAATTACAACTAATTAAATTAAACACTAAAATAAAAAAGCTAGTCAAGTGCGAATCGGACTTGCGCACTGAGGGTTTTGTACAAGCTTATAAGAATTTAAAATGGTATTGAGGGGCAAACTTGACTTTGCCGTTGAAAAACTGTTGTCTCAATACATTGACATTGGTCGCGATTAGTTTACCAAATGCAAATAAATTTGCGATCGCAAAATCATTTTTACTTTTTAATATTGGTCAACATTAAGTTTTTTAAGTTTTTTAATTATTATTTTTAACTGAATTGTACAGCGTCTTGGTTTTAACTGTAAGGCTGTAAACAAAATGGTTTGAATAAATAAATTAAGGTTTAGTAAAAAAGAGCTATCGTAACGTTGACAATACGATATCGTAAAGCTGTCAATAGGGTTTTACCCAGTAGAATAGAGGCCCTCGGTAAAGAATGTATTGTTTTGCACATAATTAATACGTTTTTTGTTATCAGATTCTACACAAAGGGGCAAGACCTAGCCATTTTTTCCTCATCTACATAAATGACTTACAAAGGATAACCATGATATAGTATTGTTTGCTGATGATACGTCACTTGTGTTCAAAGTTAAACGACAACAGCAGTTTAATGTCGATGTAAACAATGCTATATCAAAAGTAGTCGATTGGTTTAGTGTTAATAATTTATTACTGAATGAGAAAAAGACGAAATGTATAAAGTTCATGACTACTAATGTGAAAAATAGTCAAACTACTGTAACTATTAAAAATGACAAACTAGACCTAGTTAATGATACAGTGTTTCTTGGTATAACGTTAGACTCCAAGCTCCAATGGGGTCCTCATCTTGCTGGATTGGCGGGTAGACTCAGTTCTGCAGTTTTTGCAGTTAATAAGATTCGGCAATTAATAGACTTAGATACCGCTCGATTAGTTTATTTTAGTTACTTCCATAGTATTATGTCATATGGTATTTTACTGTGGGGTAGTGCTGCTGATGTAAATAGCATCTTTGTTCTGCAGAAGAGGGCTATTCGTGCTGTCTACAAGATGGGCCAGAGAGACTCGCTTAGAGACAAGTTTAAAGAAATTAACATATTGACCATGCACAGTCAATACATTTATGAAAACATTATGTATGTTCATAAAAACATCGCTAAATTTAGAAAGAACTGTGACATACATAATGTTAATACCAGAAATAAATATAAGCTCGCAGTGCCCTTCACGCGGCTCCATAAAATAAAAAACTCTTTTATGGGTAATTGTATTAGGTTCTATAATAAGCTCCCAAGTAATGTTACTGAACTATCAGTAAATAAATTTAAGAGTTACGTTAAGCGTAAACTAATTTCTAAAGCATATTATAGTATTAAAGACTATATTAATGATAACAATGCTTGGGACTGAATTGCTTGTAATAAAATGTTTAGTCCTTACGACAAAAGGTTGCGAACGTCGAAAAAAAAAAGACATCCGACAGAGTTTCTTACAGGTTCTTCTCTGATCGGTCGCGATTTGAACCTGCAGTCAATTTAGGCTAAGTCGCTACTATGACGTTTCAAAAGAGTTTATTATTTGTAAACCTACTTGAATAAAGATTATTCTGATTCTGATTCTGATTCATTTGGTTTAAACCACATATCCTATCAAGGGCGCGGGTTTTTAACAGTGAATGAAAAATTTAAAAATGTATCACCCGCTCGATATTGGCGGTGGCACTACCGTGCCCGTATCGTGTAGATAGGCACAAGGTTGTTGATTAAAAGATACCTAAAAATGAATATTTTCCGGATTTGATTTCACCTAACAAAGATAACCTTTATTAAATTCGGTTTTGAAACTACAACATTTGTTTTGTAAGAGTGCCACGCCTGACGAAAGCCTGACCCGGTGCTTTTACTACGGCTTATGTGATGAGTGCAAGTGTTTGTTATAGCGTCATGCACCACGATTTATTTCTAGGTAGGTAGGTATATACGTATCAATTATGTTCAACTGGGCCTCTATTCAACTGCGTTATAACGATATGGTTTTTGACCTGTTTCCGTATTGTCAACTTTTTGATAACTCTTATGTCATTTACAATAATGGCGACTGTGACATAAACGATACTTAAACGAGTCAAATACGATATCGTTTTAACGCACCTGAATAGAGGCCCTGGTCAATATTACATATTAAATGTGCAAGTAAATATTATTAATAATGCCAGAAACTCGATACCTATAATAAAGCACCGTTGACAATACTTACTTTACCCTCCTGATTAGAGGCCCCGGGAGTGCGACCAACAAGTGTTACGCTTTCGGATACATGATTATTTGCTTGAATAAAGCAGCCGGTAATACCCAGAGAGTCTCTATTTCGTAATATAAACATTAATCATGAACATCAATCAAAATTAAAAAAAAACAGGGGTCAATCTCACATAAATTGACCTAATCCCAAAATATACCTACTCTAGGTATGTACTATAGGTACTAGACAAAACATACTTATAAGTACAGAGAAATAAATATCTAAATACAAACAAAGCTCCCAAATCCCCACACCGGGAATGGAACCCTGGCCCGCTAGCGTCGTAAAAAGGGGCGCGATCAACTATGTAGGATAAACGCATCGTCAAATAAGACAAATATAGTTGAAGACAAGATGGAACAGAGGCCCAGCAACAAGGATCAAGTTTACAGTAAACTTGCTTTAAAGAACGCGTCAAGCAGTTGTATGAATAAGGTCGTTCCTTGTGAAGGGTGTAGTGCGATTTAAAACTTTATTATTCAATGGCTGTGAGCACCGCAGTAGGTGACCTTGCCCCAGAAATCGCTACAACCTGACGTCCACACTTCACTCCGCAGTTCCGAAGCTAATTTATGTAATCGTTTAGTTTTCAGTCGGGCGGAAACGCCCGAGGAATTGTTAAACCAGTTGCGTAACGCTGTTGCTGCCCTCAATTAATGTGCAAGCGGTTGAGACCCACTGCAAGTTTATCACATTGTTCCCTTGCTTTCCGGTAGGCTTAAACTAAATAGGATCGTTTATTTTTATTTCAATATATAAGTATATATTTAAAATCTAGATACCTATTTTTTATTTAAGTAACCTTACATTAATGATGGATGAAGTTACAGAGGAAGGTTTGTCAGTTTCCAGGAAGGTTGACGTCCGCGATGTGTCTTGAAGTAACATACAGGCGTCCTGTTTTAAGAGGTCCAAGATCAACCTGTATATATAGACGAGCCTTGCCTTTGCACTATTTAAACAGCTTGAGATGGGCCCAGTTTTTTTTTTACTTTTCCATAGAATCAAATGTTTAAGTTGCTATGTTGGACTTGATGAAAAACACGGTCGAACTTTGAAGCACTGTGGTGGAAAAAATATGTAAGTATGCTAACCTCGTGGCCCACTAAGACTTTTACATTTAATGTAACATGAAATCCAATCTTATAGCGAACCAAGTCAGCAATAGCAATTCAGAAATAATTAATTAAGTTGAATCCTGAAACAAGACGCACAATATCGAAATTTTAGTAAGTTGCGAAATTTTAAAAACTGTAATATTTTTACTTAACCGGTGTTAGGTTGTTTAGATAGAAAAAAGGCTCGTCTATATACTCGTACGGGTTGATCTTGGACGTATAGTGAATTGACTAACTAATTTCCAGATATTGGTCTGGGTAGTCCCGACAAGCCTCCTCCTCAGTCAGCTTATCACCAGTCCGCCAAAGAGACACAACTAGCTGACCCGACAGTCGTTGTGCTGTTTTTTACCCGGCAACTATACTGAATTATTTTTATCCAATGTCCTTATTCGGACTATTACGAACATTTAAGAACTGTCCACATGTTCTGAAGTAATGCGCTTGTCATCGATCACTAATGGTGTAATGGAGTAGGTATCGTATCAAACAGGTCAAGTGGTTTACTCGATGCTCGGTGAGGGTGGATCTCGAGACGATTGTGACAGCAGTGCAGTCAGCATCAAAAGTAGCTAAGCAGAATAACATGCTCAAAATCGAGTGCAGATCATTTTGAGCTCTTCGGTTACGTAGCTACTTCTGATGCTGACTGTACCTACTTTAAAATTAAAAAGCTTTCTAAATATGGTAGACATTCGCATTTACAAGACTATAATATCAAGACTGCAAACTTATGACTGTAATATATGCTAGTAATTTTACCGGTTCTCTTATCCCCTCACCGGAACACAACAATGTGAACACTGCTGTTTGGCGGTAGGTTAAAGGATAAGATGGTGTTAGCGATCCGGGCGAACCCTACACTCAAGGTTCTACTACCACTAAAATAATATCTCGAGAGAACTAGAGACGCTATTAGCTTATTCAAATAATACCAGTAAAAAGTAAATACTTTCTACCTACATAAAACTTGTTAATTACTTTAGAGTAATGGTATGATAATTTTTTTGGGCTACTGTGTTTGTATTTTTTTTTGCGTCGGGGTTTTTTTAAACAAAAGTTTATTAATTAACTAACGAAATAAATAACAATCAACAAATAAGAATTGAGTTTCCAATCCAAATTGAAATACCTAAGTTGCAATTATCTCGAAAACCGTAAGACTTTTGTGACACCAAAATTAGGCTATTAATGAAAATGAAAATGAAAAATATATTTATTTCGTTAAAGCTTAAGTGTAAATTATTACTAGGTGGAGACTTCCTATTAAGTATGCAATACCTGTATCAGGAAGCCCCGCTCCTCCATAGCAACTAGTTTTCATATAGAGAAAAGATTAAGATATTGACAACGTTAAGATATTGCGATAACTATTCATATCCTTATAGACCTCTAAATACGGGACCCTCGTATATTCTTTTCAAAATGTAATAACTTAGTCCAGAGCCACCAACTAAGAGCATCAAAAACTCGCGTTTAAAAATAAATTGTGATTCAGAGGCGGGTTCCCCAGTATCCTTCAGCCAGATGGTATCGCAGGCTCGTATCGGGCGACCTTGACTGCGTACTTGACACACAGCCGCTGCGCACCGGCTGCGGCCTTGGGCGCGCCGCCCGCAGCGGGAACCGGCCGCCGTCCCCCGCCACCCCTTCACACTGAACCCACCATTATGACAGGTCATGATCTAAACAAAGTATAAAGAAAACTAAGTCCAATTCATTTCAATAACATAATCAATTATTAACGTTATATATAATTGGTCCGACCGATTAAGTAGTAAGTAGTAGCAGTATGCTATCAAATGGTCGTGAAAGTCAAAAAGCGCGTCAGGAAAAGTTTCAGCAGGCGAGGAAACACGCACAAGTGGTGTGAGAAAAAATATAATATCTTAATAGTTACAATTTAACGTGTCACTATTATAGGTCTGTTACAACATGAGTATATAACGATTAAACGAGTTCGTGAAATCTGGGATAACACAACCAAATGACCGTGCCGGCTCGCTTCCATAAGGAATCTTCCGCTCGGCTTCACGCCGAATTGCTAGTTTGTCCCCTCACCCCGCGACCACGTTTGGTAAACCAAAAAAATGCATACCTCGTCACAATTCTAAGGGTGCAGGCACTTCCAATTGAACAATACAAAAACAGAGTCATAAATAAAGTAAGTTATGGACTGACATAATAATATTGTTTTCGAACAAATTCAACAAATCGTAAAGTCATGAATTGAATAACTAAGAATATAGGCTAGGTATATTTTAATAACTAAGAATCAGGCTACGTCTAATCTAGTCAGTTGTGCTTGACAGCTCGCTCCGACAAGCATATCTTTGTTAACCGTCTGCTCCACGGGGCGAGCAACACATTATAGCGTGGTCTGTCTATAAAATAAACAATGCAGGAATAGGTACGAGTAAGTTTGTATCTTGTTACCTTTGAATAAAACTATGTAACTGACCAGTTTATTTTATGTTTTATGTAATTTATAACTTTATGTTTGTTTTATAACAAGGCAAGCAGCCGAGGTTTTTTTTGACGACCATTTTGATCGATTTATTTTCACTGTCCGATTCGATTTTAAGGCCTAGGGCGCAGGCCGAGCTACCGCAGCTCGGCCTGCGCGACTTGATCAAGGCTTAAGAGGTGGCGGATAGATTGTTCCAGGCGGCTCGGCCTAGCCAAAGTGGCATGCCGTTTAGGTACACGTACTTTTAAAATACCGGTCAAGTGCGAGTTATAGTTCGAGCACAGATGATTTCGCTCCTACAACTTATTTGTATGAAATATTCAGAACTTAATAAAACCCTCTTATTTCTTATTATTTGTTTTATTTCTTTTAGTGATAATACTTATTAAACGATGATTGAAAAACAAAACATGCGAATTCAGTTTTTATACAATGCAAATAATATATGTATATGCAATGACTGCTACCGCCATCTATTATTGGGTAGCGGTACTATGCAACCAAAGAGAATATAACCACTATGTTTTATATGCAACATAAAGTGTCAATCAGTGTTACTTGTAAACGACTCAAAATTAGGACCCGTGTCATATATTTTTGGAACCCTTTTTTCAATTTCTGGATAATGATTGAAAAAATGTGCAGATACGGTCAACGTTTTTATTTTTATCGTTCGTTATTTTGGTTCCTACCATTACCACCACATGTTTTTAAGACAAAGCCTAGCCTAAAAATGTTACTTGCGTCACAGCTTGCGTTAATGTTACGATTCCAACGATACCCCTTACACTTAGGTTTGGTTCAGGTATTTAGAAGTAATCGCTGAATAAAGAAATTCACAAACATACATACATGAATCCTGAAAACATTACTCCTTTTTTTGGTCAGTCAGCTTAGATGATTTTTACACGACTGCCCAAAAAAACATCTAAGACAGCACCAAATAACTGCTGAAGGTACCCACGCATTGATAACTTATTTGGTTTATGAGAAAACTCGTTTGGAGCAATTGCCCCGTGGTTCAACTATCCCCGGTCTCCCCTAACAAAAATAAAAAAAAACCTGGCAGGATCATGTCGTATCATGCCGAAGCCGTTACTAAAAGCACGAAAAACTATTGTTAAAAACGTATTTAGGTATTAAAAGGTCCTCTAAACCATTGCACGAAAATCATTCGTAGACACTGGGAAAATAAGTGTCTATCATGTTCATACAAACATACCCAATGCCCTTTCAATTTGAATTTGAATTCACACTGAAAAGCTTTCTACATTCTATAGTCGGGATCGAAGAGTCCGAAATGTCTGTTTCAAACGGGGGTAAGGTCAAGGACGGGCGCAGCGTCGTCTGGGGAGAACAGGATGCGACATACAGACTTCGTCCACGCGTCCCGTCAAACAACGTTCAGGCTTATATCGATCCTCCTGAGCTGGCTTTGTATTATAACCTCAGCACCTCGCGCTTTCAACGACGACCGCAGAAATTATAAAAGGAACATGTAACTTTACTTTTTATCACGCGTTTTATTCAAAACATTTTGTGCATGAATCCGACTCGCAAAGCGTATTGATCTGTGCTCGGTAGGTCGCAGTGATTTACTTGATTGTATAATGCTACCATGTCGTGCTAGCAATGGAATATTTAACGTTCACGTAATACTCCTCTTTCTTAGGTCAATTAGATACGACATATTTTGCAATAATATGAAAATCATTATATCTCTTATCCTTAGATTTAAGCAATGGTGTAATGGTTTGTAGCTACACCCATATGGTAAAACCTCTTTACGCGTTCAGAAACTGTAGGTTGTAACTAGAATAACGTCAAATAGTAATGTATTTTATATCTGTAGTAATGTTAAAAGAAATTCACGAATTCGGCTGTTGCGCGAATCTAAACGCAAATTCAAATATATATTTTTTATAAAAATAACAAATGTCTAACACTTGTTATATTAATATAAAATTTTGTAACTTTGAGGAATCAAAGGAATATTGAATTAGATTGTGAAATTTATGCGACGCGACTGCTAAAAAACCGGCTACTGTTGAGAAAAATTAATGTCAAACAATAACGACGAGGAGCAAAGCCACATTCTTCTTCTTCTTTTATATTAACGGCGTTCCACCGCGATATTCCGCAGTGATTTCGCCAATGTCCAGTGAATAGAGTAAATCAGTAAAGATAATAAATCAAAAGTAAAAGCTGGACATCCTCCAAATATCGGCCATCTCCCCGAAGGTTGCCGGAAGACCAGTTAAGAACTCGCAAAGCCACATTTATTAACGAAACCCCACCAGAGTCCAACCGTCCAGTCCAGAGTCAACCACTTACCGCCGAAGACGATTTAGTTCAGACGAAATCTAAACTCAGGTACGAAAATGCTTAGAACGATTTCTTGGGATGGAAAAATATTTTAATTTTGTGAATTAATTAATTAAAGTTCAATTTCTGTCTTTGTTTAGATTTGTATGGGTCATTGTAATATAAGTGGTATTTCTGATTGAAATGCATGCAGATCATAACCCACAGTTCCTGAACGCGTCATAGAGGATTGGCAATATGGGTACAGATCAATTATTGTACGCGACTCTGCGTAATTGGCATTACGCAACCGTCACGTAAACTACTATTGTACATAATTACTATTAAAAACGAAAAAAATATTAATAGTGACATATATGTATACCATTTTTCGAATTGGGATACGGTTATTCGAAAACCATTTAGAGAAAAAGCCTATCTAGCCTATGTTAATCACCTTCATCATTAAAATTTCATTATTATCTTATTGGGTGTTGGCTGTAAGCAAATTTATTAGTTGGCTATCGTTTTTCCGGTTACCAATATCCATTGCTGAGCTAAACCTACATTTATTCTATATATTATATCTATCAGCTGGGTCAGTGCAGACGGAATAATAGTAGATTGTTCAACAAGGGACTAAAGCAAGCCATAATGACACGAGATGTTTAGCCACGCGGGCGAGCTTGCGAGCGAGGGTGGCTGTAGTTCGAGTGTCATTATGGTTGTTTAGTTTCGCGTTAAACACTCTACTTTTCACTTTGAATGCGAGGAAAAAAACGACGTTCTAAACAATATTGTTTTTTAACAACGTACGCTCAGGGCCTCTATTCAACTGCGTTATAACGATATCGTTTTTGACCTGTTTCCGTATTGTCAACGTTTTGATAACTCTTATGTCATTTACAATAATGGCGACTGTGACATAAACGATTCTTAAACGTGTCAAACACGATATCGTTTTAACGCTCCTGAATAGAGGCCCAGTACAAGTTATGAACATCTAATTAAAATACAAATAGGAAAAAAATGTTCCGGGGTTTTTTTGTGTAGTGATGTTTTAAATGCTTGCATATTTAGCCAACAGATTCAAACTTGGAAACCATTTTAAAAGTAATTTGACCACGCATAAAAGATTTCGGCCTTAATATGATTAAATAGATTCATATTCGTAACAATTAATCGTGTTTCACGAAATTAAATCCTTTTTTTTTTTATATATTTGCACAGTTGTCAGTTTGAGGTTATTTCGACACCCAAAAATATGGTCCATACACAATCACTGAAAATGGCGATAATCCTCCATTCACAAACACCGTGATTGGTTGTTTAGGGGTTTCCAAGGTAAATTTTAAAAAAAATACTTTAATCCCTAGAAAAAGGAGCTTTAGTCCCGATTCGCAGAGATTTAAGTAGCATTTTAAGAGCATGAGAAGTGAAAAGGAACAAAATACACACTTTTCCATTTTTAATAGCAAAAAAAGGATACGTAATCGATCATAAAGAATCGTATCCACTTTTGCACCTTATTAATGGAATAGAATTGAGAGAATTGCCGTGTGGTGCCGGTCGAGAATAGCACCACCCCCTCTCTTCCCGTGGGTGTCGTAGGAAGCGACTAAGGGATAAACCGGAGGATGGGCAGCAGCGTCCTCTGCGGACTACATGGTATGACTGCGGTCGCCAACCCGCCTGCCAAGCGTGGCGACTACGGCTTTTTTCCCCCCAAACGGTTCTAGATCAAAAAAAAAAAAAAACATGAATGTACAACAACAGCCCAGACCCCTAGTCCCCGGCGGCCCCGCTATTCCTGGCTCCGGTAGCGGCCATGGTAACGGCGGGGCAGGGGGTGCTTTAGGTAATCTCCGGCAGAGACCCGGCTACCAGAAACGACGACCTTTGGCCCTGGCAACATACAACTGCCGAACATTGCGGACCGACGAAAAGTTGCTGGAACTGGAGGAGGAGTTGAGCAGGTTACGATGGGGAATCATAGGGTTGTCAGAAGTCCGTAGAGAGGGGGAGGACATGACAACCCTGGAGTCCGGTAACTTGCTCTATTTCCGGGAGGGCGACCACCAGTCCCAGGGAGGTATCGGGTTTATCGTCCACAAGTCCCTCGTGAACAACGTGGTGAAGATCGAGAGCGTGTCGAGCAGAGTAGCGTGCCTTGTGCTCAGAATGACCCAACGATATTCGTTGAAGGTCATACAGGTATATGCTCCGACCTCAACGCACTCCGACGATGAGGTGGAGGCTATGTATGAGGATGTTTCCAGAGCCATGCATAGCTCCAAAACTCACTTCACGGTTGTTATGGGGGACTTCAACGCAAAGCTGGGCAAACGAGACGGTGAAGAGCAGAGAGTGGGGAATTTTGGAGTGGGGCATAGGAATCACCGGGGCCACCTACTGGCCAGTTTTATGGAGAAGGAGGGACTCTATATGATGAACTCCTTCTTCAGAAAACGTGAGCATAGGAAGTGGACCTGGATGAGCCCTGATGGTGTAATGAGGAATGAGATAGACTTTATCATGTCGACGAAAAAGCACATATTCAATGATGTCTCCGTGATCAGTGCGGTTAATTGAATATCCAGTTCAAGCTTGAAAGGTCTAGACTGATAAAGTCTACGCTCCGCCCGGCACCCGCTCAGCTCCAAAACCCCGAAAGCTTTCAGCTCGAACTTCAAAACCGTTTCGAGTGCCTAGGTAGCGACGTGGACGATTACAACGACGGGTTTGTGGAAGCTGTCCAAACGGTCGGGTCTAAGTTTTTTAAGATCCGCCGTACAAAGATCAAGAAGCTCTCGGAATCCACCCTTAGGCTCATGGAGGTGAGGCGCGAGATGATTCTGCAGTCGTCTGGTGATGCTTGTCGCTATCGGCAAGTCAACAGACAGATCTCGAAGTCTCTGAAGCGTGATGTACGCCAATTCAATACTAAAAGTATTGAAAAGGCTATTGAGCGTAACAGGGGCTCTAAGGTGTTTGCCAGGGATCTGTCTGTTGGCCAAAGCCAATTGATGAAGCTGAAGACCGACGACGGCAGAGTCATTTCATCCAAACCTGAGCTATTGGCGGAGGTTGAGAAGTTTTATGGACAGCTGTACACGACAAACCGAACACCCGTCGAAAATCTAGCTAAAGATCCGAGGGCTAGATTAACCCGACACTATACCGAAGATCTCCCCGACGTCAGCCTATACGAGATTAGTATGGCCCTCAAACAGCTTAAGAATGGCAAAGCCCCAGGTGAGGATGGAATTACAGCTGAACTCCTGAAGGCGGGTGGTAAACCCATCCTTAGGGGTCTCCAGACGCTGTTCAGTTCCGTTCTCCACGAAGGGAGAACGCCGAAAGCATGGAACAGAGGTGTGGTGGTTCTCTTCTTCAAGAAAGGTGATAAAACCTTGCTGAAGAATTATAGACCCATCTCACTTCTGAGCCATGTTTACAAGTTGTTTTCGAGGGTCATCACAAATCGTCTCGCGCGCAGGTTTGACGATTTCCAGCCTCCTGAACAAGCCGGTTTCCGAAAAGGCTATAGTACCGTAGACCACATACATGCGTTGCGGCAGGTTATACAGAAGACCGAAGAGTATAACCTCCCCCTTTGCCTTGCATTTGTGGACTACGAGAAAGCCTTCGATTCGATCGAGACCTGGGCTGTGCTGCAGTCTCTCCAGCGGTGCCAAGTTGACTACCGATATATCGAAGTGTTGAAGTGTCTGTACGAAAACGCCACTATGTCCGTCCGACTACAGGACCAGAGCACGAAGCCTATTCCTCTGCAGCGGGGAGTCAGACAAGGAGATGTGATCTCTCCGAAGCTGTTCACCGCTGCATTGGAAGATGCTTTTAAGGTTCTGGACTGGAAAGGACGAGGCATCAACATCAATGGCGAGTACATCACTCACCTTTGATTTGCTGACGATATCGTAGTCATGGCTGAGACCATGGAGGAACTCAGTGCAATGCTCGCTGACCTCAGTAGAGTTTCCGACCAAGTTGGCCTGAGAATGAACATGGACAAGACGAAAGTCATGTCCAATGTCCATGTCGCGACAACTCCCGTGATGGTCGGAGGCTCTGCGCTTGAAGTTGTTGACGACTATGTTTACCTGGGACAAACGGTCCAGTTAGGTAAGTCCAACTTTGAGAAAGAGGTCACTCGTCGAATCCGACTCGGCTGGGCAGCGTTCGGGAAGCTTCGCAGCATCTTTTCGTCCAAATTACCGCAGTGTTTGAAGTCAAAAGTCTTTGACCAGTGTGTGTTGCCAGTGATGACTTACGGATCTGAGACGTGGGCGCTAACAATGGGCCTTATAAGGAAGCTCAAAGTCACTCAGAGGGCTATGGAGAGAGCTATGCTCGGGGTTTCTCTGCGTGATAGAATCAGAAATGATGATATCCGCAGTAGAACTAAGGTTACCGACATAGCCCGAAGAATAGCTAAACTTAAGTGGCAGTGGGCGGGGCACATTGCTCGCAGGACTGATGACCGATGGAGTCAGAAGGTTCTTGAGTGGCGTCCACGGACCGGGAGACGAGCTGTAGGTAGGCCTCCAACAAGATGGAGCGATGACCTTGTAAAAATCGCGGGAACGCAGTGGATGCGAAAAGCACAGGACCGGTCTGAATGGAGAGCCTTGGGGGAGGCCTATGTCCAGCAGTGGACGTCTTTCGGCTGATATGATGATGATGATATGATGAATGGAATAGAAGATACAATTCATAAAAACCGGGCCAAGGCATGCTTAGTGTAGGGTTCCGGCAGAAGCCGTTACTACAAACACAAAAAACAACACGTATGAACTCGTTTTCTATTTAAAGTTATTTGGTTCTGTCGTTTGTTGTGTTAAAGTGGTTGGCGTCGAGTATTCAAGTGGTGTGTAACGCTCGGCTCAACGACCAGTATCCTATCCTTACCATGAGTGAGTTGCAATTACCGTACTCGCTAGCGAGTCGAATACTGTCTCTCACAGTATTTATTAATTATTTTTTATTTATTTATTTAATCAGGTTTATCAATATTTGTTTACACCAGTACATTCAATAAAAACATGTTAAACGTTTGTTGAGTAGTATAACAACTAGTTAAAGGTAAACACCACATACAAAACTTAAAGTGAAGACTAAACTAAAATTAAAGTTAACACTGCTTTATGATTATTGATTAGACATTCTTGCTTTAACAAGCATTAGAATTTATATCAGAGCATCTGCGGAGAGTTCTTAATAATTTACCGGGTAGGTCTAAGTGGATATCCCTAACGTCACTGGATCTGTTAGCACTCTTACAAATACTACAAATTGGAGAGTTTCTACTATGATACAGATCTTCTGACCGGTAAGCATAATGGCGTAATAGGGTTGCGGGAAATTCTAGACGGAGCTCTAAAACTAAGGAGACTTAATTATTGTGGGCAGTCTTTTTTGTGGTGGAGTATTTTGTTTAAAACCATTCTACGTGTTTCAAGATTATCAATATTAAAGTATTGTAGTGGATTGAAAGAGACAGAGCGTAAGAATCTCTAGCGAGTATCGTAAGTCGTAACTATAACTCATGTTAATACTACGGGCCACTTGAATAATAAGGCAGGTTTAGACTGGCAATAAAAATTGGACATGTTTATTGCTGTCTTACTTTAACTTTTAAGTTAGAAAAAGACAGTAAAATTGTGCTTCTTGCTCTACAATTGAAGTTAAAGTAAGACAGCAATAAACTTCTGCAATTTTTATTGCCGGTCTAAACCTGGCTTTACACGCGAATGCTCTCGATGAGGACGCTCCTTTAGATGATTTTTAGTGCGTATAAACACTTAAGCAGCATGTAATCTCAGGGGGTGATTCTCTTAACACAGCTCTGCGTCGAACGCAAAGGAGCATGTTTATACGGCAAGTTTAAGTAGTCCCGTCGGAGCGTACAAAACGCATTTTAGCGCGTGCCTTCTCAATTAGGCAGCAGAACTCAGTCTTTGCGTTTTCGACGAGCGCTGTGTTAAGAGAATCACCCCCAGGATCGAATCAAGTCTTCTTAGTCGTGATAGTTTTCCTTTTAGGTTCGTTATAATTATGTGCTTTAAGTATATTATTCAGATTTTTATAATTTGTAGTTTTGCCTGTAGGACCCATTATAGACATGATATGACTTAATAGCACCTAACGCGCGATTTGAGATTTTTTAATCTACTGTCGGATAAAGCATGATTTCAAGGATAATGTGAAAGTTATTCAGTTTTAAGATTATATAGTAGATCTTAGGTAAACTTAAATAACACAACCCCAGTTACAATTATAATTATCACCTCTGCTGTAGTTTATAACGTATTTTGAATTCATATCGTATTTCCTACGTATTGCGCATTATAGGACGCATTATTATGTATGGTAGGTAAATTGATTTTTCCTCCAATTAAATGTTAGTGTTGACTTTTCACCGCGGCTACCCTTTGTAATAGCGAGATTCCAAATGAATGATATTCAGGAGATCCATTTTTTTTACATTTATTAGATACACAAAAACTACTCGGATTCCAAAAAACAAAGAATTAAGAGTGATAGCGTATTTTCCATCTGCGCCGTTGCGTCATTAAGAGGCCCCCTCGGCACGATGTCGAGCCAGGGCAGGGCTCTGATTTTCAGTGATTTTTTTCTTTGGTTTTATTTCCCACCGACGTGTCGGTCATCGGACGCTTCAAATTGGTTTACGGCCGTTCCCGACACACTGTACCATACATATACATACCTCTATCTCTTGATTAACCCACCTGAGGTTTAAAAAGGTTTTTAGAACTTTTATTTGGCTTACCCAATAAACTTATCACATGTCGGAATATGATAAGGCTAGTTACTCGCGATGGAGGATATATTAACATCTTTCATTGAAGATGGAATATTTTAAACCATCGCTTTTCTCTAGCCGGTAAAGAGAAATGAATAGAAAATGTAGTTCGTAACTTATACTTAACACTAAACGGTAGTATGATAGAAATAGTAAGTTTTTTACTGAAACTCAAGTGACACCAAATATTCATCATTTGGCTAGACCAACTTGGTACATATTACTAGAGAAAGTAAATAATCATGTTTTACCAAATGAAAATTAACTAGTGCACATTTTATGTTTATAATTCACAGTGTGTGACATCCATAAGAACATAAGTTGTAAGTAACGATAGCTTTAGATGCTGTGAACGGTTTTATCTTTATTACGATGACAATTATTTTTAAAATTTTCTTTAGCAACAATGTAATGCGAAGAGGCAAACGAGTTAGGTACAAGCAATCAAATGTTAGTGTCAGTTGTTAGCTTTGTTACCGATACATTGCGTGACGAATTAGTTGGTATTACAAAAAAAAAGTTCACACTATGTTAACAATACACATTTTTTTATGTTAATTAGGATGCATATTAACTATTGTGAAAATATATGTTCGTATGGATGTCACACACTGTATGGGTGAATAATTTAATTAAAGAACCTGTTGTATGAAGTTGTGTACAAAATGAATATGGATCATATAGTGGAGTCCTGTTCGGACTGGAAATGATATTAACAAGTATACCTGATTGTTATTGTCTTTAGATAAAGGACTAAATAGTGATGGAAATAACGTTACCACTAATTAGTTAATTAAAAATTATATCGTATGTCCGAATGATAATTTCGAAGGTGCTTCCACCGGAGTTTCGAACAGATGATTTAGAGATTTTTTATGTCTCTGTGGTAGGTGTCTGTATTAAATCTTAATTATTTGCCTTCTAAAGGGTTTTATTTCTCCTCTTCATCCAATTTGGTTTTGCGTTATTAGGCAAGCGATTATTTACGCTATCAAGTTTCGTATGTATTACGCCTTGAGTTGAAACTCCATCCTGGGGTCGCACGTTATATTCAGAAGCTTTTATTCCGTATGCCTCCATAATAAGCGAATCTCAAAAAGAAATGTTAAAACTAAAAACTTTAAACTAGCAAACAAATAAACCCAGAAACCCTAGTAGGACTCTTACCTTCTGGCTCCAAATATAATTTTTTTATTAGGAAATACATTGTCCATTATTTGCGTTGCCAAGTCGTCATAATCCTACCGAAAAGATCAAAACTTAAGGGTTGGCACCGTGGCACTCGGAGGCCTCAACATCCGCGTGGCGCGATACCAACGCAGCGCAAAATTTTGCACCTTGCAGATCTTGAGTCGGCAGCGCACTACAAATTTTCAAGGCTTACCCCTTTTACTGCACGCTCAGTTATGAAGTGGTCGAAAGAAAGGGACAGGACAGGGATAAAATAACATCGAATTCGATTTGATTCTATGTATTCCATATTCCAACATAATTATAAAGAACTAACATTTAAAATGAAAGTATTTTGTGTGATTTGAGTCCTTTTATTACTAAGCAACTTAATCTCCGAGTGGCTGTCATTTTAATAATTTCATAATAATATTTGACACTAGTTCCCGTTTGACCTCATTTGACACTAAGACACTAAGTCTCGTGGCAGCGTGCGCGGTCCACAGTTGCCCTATCTCATTCTATTTTTAGCGAAAATGCTTTTTATTACAAAAGATAATATTTAATAGAGATTACTACCTCAGAATCATCATGAAGTCAATTGTTAAGTGTATAAATACCTAAATAATATAACCATGCTCAAACTTCAAAAGTACGTGATTATGAAGTAATAAATAATGGTAAAATGATTAGTCTATATGAGAAGCGACAAAAAAAATGGTTTCGACAATACAAATGGGTCCTTTACCTAGAAGCTTATACAGGGTTACTTGTGAAATAGTAATAAACCCTCAAAAAGAGGTTAAATTATTAACATCATAATCCACAACTTTTATTTCAAGACTTTTGGTCATTCGTATTAAACAAATGTTTTTACTTTTATACAAAAATAAAAAATAATTAATTGATCACTTTAAATGTTTGTAACTCTAAGTGGTAGCAAAAGAATACTGTTAGCATCGGTAGTCAATAAACAAATTGAATGCAGTGCGAAACGCAGTGGCAGGCGGGGAAAGAGGTCGGGAGACGAGACAAATGTCGACTTAATTACCTGCAGCCCTTCACTTTAAGTGAAGTTGTAGTGGAGCGGGCTCACAACGGCGTATCGATATTCGACTGTTCAGTAGGGACACGGAAATGGTGCGAGTGCTTTCTATGATGGATGATACACTTGCATGCTTACAACTAAAAATAACTAATGAATTTTAGGATTTTTTAGTACAATATTTACTTGTTTAAATAGATTTATTTATTTATTATTATTTATAGATGTAACCTGTATCACGATTTATTAAGTTCGTGTAAGTTTAAGAAATCTTTAAAAGATGTTTAACTGTTCCTCCAGTTACACAGTAGGTAGTATTATTCTTACTTTATCTTTAATGTAGCCAGTCCTTCATTAAACCTGGTGAAATATGAACAAATTGTGGATACTCGTACACTGTACAAGCAAAAAAATAACGGTGACATTTTAACACCTTGGCGCTTTCGCGTCTTGTTCGAACTGTCACACGAAATTATTAAAGCAGTTTAAGTGACAAGGTTCTAAAATGTAAACGTTTTTACCTTCGAATTTTAAAGTTTTGACTATCAAAAACAAGAAATGTTGTCGTGGAATGTGACGCGAGCGCGCCCTTCCAAAAGATATTACTTACAAGACAAATTACAGGGCTAGAAAGTTTCAGATAGTACAACAAAAACTAAAAATATTTGTAGTATTTTGGGAAAAGTAATCCAACAAAATTTGTTGTTTATAATGTTAATAAGATAACCCTGAGAGGTTATTAGTGTTTTACAAGTAACTCTGTCTACGAAACTGGATTTAGCAATGCAAATTAATAACACCTTAAAGTGAAGAAAAGTGACATTGAATGACGTCTCTTATTGTTCCTTTCTTTGACCAGGGCCTCTATTCTACAGCGTTATAACGATATCGCGTTTGACGTGTTTTAGAATGGTTTATGTCACTGTCACCATTATTGTAAATGACATAAGAGTTATCAAAACGTTGAAACATGTCAAAAACGATATCGTTATTACCGTGTAGAATCCCAGCCCTGGGGCCCTAGCCAAGATTCAAACGCTCCTAACGTTTTTCTTTTCTATCGCTTAAAATGTATGGGATGACAGTCGACCACGTGGTTTACCGAAACGCACGAGAATGTCATCCCATACATTTTGAGCGATAGAAAAGAAAAACGTTAGGAGCGTTTGCATCTTGGCTAGGGCCCCATGTTGGATCCTTTGTTTAGAACACTACAAACCTACGTAACGGTATAAACAAAAAATTAATGAAAACGTAGGAAAGGAACATAAGTAGCAGGTATTTAGGTCGTTCTAATAGTAATGAAAAACAGCAATATACTACCAAATATGTTCTTAATTTATGTACATAATACATTACTTTCATTGCACATTATGCTTAGGTACATGTTAAAGTAATTGATTTGTGTTAGTAATCAGAAAAACGGAAAAAACAAACATTAAATTAATTAAAAAAACAGATCGCGCTGAAGGTTCCGCAGAAATTAAACTATGCAGTGTATACTAAGTGTGAATATGGTTTTATACAGGTATTAGCGTAAAAATAGACTTAGGTAGGTACCTATGAAATCTAGTTCTTGAATTTGGTTTCCAAACAATTCTGCAATTTGGCACTACCTTCACATTACATTGTAAAAATTGCGAATTTAACAATTAAGTACATTTTTATTTATTCATATTACATTCGAAGCGGATCTGTTATAGTGTGTTATAGTTAAGTTGATTGTTGCTATAATGTTAAAATGGCCGTAGCTGCCATTCTACAATCATCAACCATGGAAATAAAGAGCCTGAAGGGCCGATCTTTTGATTACTTTTTTTATTATCCAAAAAGTACCCCACTAGTTTACCTTTATAATTACTAATTAGTCAAATCTCATCATAAACCAAGAATAGAACATGAGTAGAACGTAGAACCTTGCGAATCTTGCTTGGCTCATCCAGGAAGCTTAGGCTCCTCTATCTATCACACTTCTGATTGGGACGTTTTGTTGTTAACCTGGCAATTTCAGATAGTGTGTGAGTAGGATAGAAAACATCTAGTGGTCATTAAACTTGTCTTCATAAAAAGGTCTGGGTGCCTCCTCCAGTGCCATATACAAGCTTCTTGTCCTTTACTTAACTTTTTCACCAATTCATAGTCATCATCATGTCAATAAACAAAGCTCTATTCCAAATTATTTTACTTGTTTCTTTATCCTAACCTTGATATTTCATAATACAGTTTTTACTATCACGTAAGTAAATAGTAGTTGATATAACGTCAACAATTTGATTACGTTATAAAAGAAAAATGTTTTGCGACGAAATGGAAAATAAAATAAATATGCCTCGAAAATGTTGGTTGACCTCGTTTTATTCCTTTGGTGTCATTGCATCAAGTAACTTTTTAACGAATGCAACCAAAGCCTGAAATTGTACGGCGTCAGATTGTTCAAAGCCGCAGGGCGCCGCGCCGCGCGGCCGCGGCCCAGCGGGCCAGCTGTAGCGCGAGTGCACCCACTTGCTTCTGGAACGGCTCTCGCTAATAATCGGCAATAAACGCGGCACATATTTGAAACCAGATTCCGCGCAACGTATGCACCTCAGAATTTGGACGCCAACCAGTATTTATATATTAATAATAAGATAATTTTACGTTGTGCATACTCGTACCAACACAAATCAAGCAAAAAGCAAGTTTCAAAAAGGTTTAAGTTTATAAACCTAGTTATGACGTATTTTGATATTCTCGTATAAATGTTTATGTTGTATCCATTTTGTATACATTTTAAAATCGTTGCTTAATTTGATACCTTAAACAATGGTGTTTAGAGGATTTATTTCAAAAACACAGTAGGTATTTTGTTAAAAATTCGTATCGTACACTGTAATTCTATGGAACTTGCTAACTATGTAAACAAACAATATATTGAAATTGACATCTAATGTCAATTTTAGTATGGCGGCTTGTTTACATAGTTAGCAAGTTCCATAGAATGACACTTTAGAGACCTTCATTTTCTTTAAAAATTACTTTTGTCCTAGGTTCATATTCCTCTGATACCTATATACGAAAATGTACAATAGATATTGACATATTGTTGCTACGGCATATAGGGCAGCCGAGGTTAGAGAATAATACCCTGATTTCATATACTACTTTAGGGCCAATTTTATATGAGGCAATTGTCTATAATCGTAACCAGTAAGATCATCATGAACGTTAAAAATAATTTTAAATCTAGACAAATTCCTAAAAAAGTTGTCAAAACCCTCGACGGTAGTTGTCAATTTTAATAAAAGTTACCGATTTCTAAATCGAGTTAGTGAAAATTGGGCCATCCATGAGGAAACAAAGAACTATTAATACTTAACATTTATGTTCTTGGGCCCGTGTGGTTGTCGGGTTTGAATACTGCGTTTGAAAACTGATTTGCAGGTGGAAAACTAATCGCGACTTATGTAAAGGGACAATAGTTTTTCAACGGCAAAGTCAAGTTTGTCCTAAGTGTCGTAAGCAAGGAACACACGCGACCATGGTACGCTAGTATTTCATCATTGACACTTTTTGCTACAAATTACTAAGTCGTTGATCCCGACAAAACTAATTTTAAAAATTATCAATAGAGCTTATTTCCATCGCGAACAGTATCTCTTATGTATGGCTTATGCTATTACGATACATAAAAGCCAGGGTCTCAGTTTAAATAGTGCACTGATGGATATCGGTTCTACGGTATTTACTTGCGGTTTTAACATTGCCACTAGAATAGTGCCACTCCAGACTTGGAGTGGCACTATTCTAGTGGTTCCCGTGGATGTCGTAAGAGGCGACTAGGGGAATAAGGGTTTATTGTACTGTTAGGCGACGGGCTTGCAAGTTGTCACTAATACATTGGTAAACATTTTAGCCTGATTGTGCAAAATGTGGTTACAGAATTACCAACCAATTTTATTCGCGTTGTTGGTATTTCTGTAGCTCTGGCTACCCTACTCGTACGTTTTATGTATGTATTATTATGTTCTTGGGCAGTCGGATAAAAATACTTCTTACTTTGTATTTTATCAAAAGTTAATTGACGACTGACAGTAACTACCCAAAAATACATACAAAAAAGAACCATAGGAAGTCAAGTACAACCCTAACAACGGCAAAATATTTAACTCTAAATTAACCATACTTTTATCGGTCTGGGCCTCTATTCAGGTGCGTTAAAACGATATCGTGTTTGACACGTTTAAGAATCGTTTATGTCACAGTCGCCATTATTGTAAATGACATAAGAGTTCTCAAAACGTTGACAATACGGAAACAGGTCATAAACGATATCGTTATTACCTTGTAGAATTCCAGCCCAGGGCCTCTATTCAACTGCGTTATAACGATATCGTTTTTGACCTGTTTCCGTATTGTCAACGTTTTGATAACTCTTATGTCATTTACAATAATGGCGACTGTGACATAAACGATTCTTAAACGTGTCAAACACGATATCGTTTTGACGCACCTGAAAAGAGGCCCTGATTCAATCCGATATCGGAGCGAACGTGTTAAATAAATAAATATATATACAGGGTGTCCCAGAACTTGACATTAACATTGAGGCGTAAGGAGATGAGAAGCGGTCCAAAATATAATTTAACCTTTAGTTGCGGTAACACGTTTAGCTCCTGTAGATGAAAATCACTATATTTGTGATTCAAAACCGTAATATCTAATCCCCAATAACGAATGAATTACACCATAATCCCTAACTATCACCGCTTGATAAATAAATCTATAGGTACTTTCGACGCCACTATAGCATTACTCGTTTGTCATTCAACATCTTTGAACTTTCATACTGAAAACACATGCTCTAGACCTAGGAGGCATGTTGTTTTAAAAGTAGGTGCAGTTAATAAAGATAATTAATTGTGTAAGTACTACTCAATCTGGGAAAAAGTATTAAGTTACAGTTGCTTTTCTTTCCAGTGACTTAATTTCGATCGTAATTTTACAGTCTTGAGATTTTGCTAGACTAATCACGGCAATTGTTTTTTATATGTATAGTTTTTTGTATTTTGTATTTGGTGGTATTTCACGGAAAAGTAGAAATCTATACATTATATCTATACTATATAAGTAGTACATTGTCATGTCCCGAAGCGAGTTCGCCAAACATAATCTTTAGGAAATAACATAATTAACAGTAAAATTAATTATCTTTTAAGGCATTAGCCAACATGAGACTGTGCGTAATAATCAAAAAGAATTATTTTGATAATTAATATGATGTAAATAATTATGTCCTTAGTCAGTCTTCAGTTTGGGTAGAACTGTGATAATAATACTTCGTTCACCAGCTGTTGATACACTTCAGGCTGTATTATAAGGTCTGTAAAGCCGGCTAAACAGTCTATGCACAGCAATGTTATACTGTTACAGCGTTAAGGGTTTTTTAAGTGTCTAGCTTTAATACAGTTCGGATTGTTACTTAGGCGGTATAATTCAAATTCAAATTCAAATTTTATTTCTCAATATAAAGTCACAGTATAAATTGCACAGCATGTCAAATTATAAGTTATTACATTGAGATCGTCAAATTAAAATTAGTAATAAATTGTAAAATATCTTAAAAAAATATGAAATTTGAATAATTTAATTTATGTAATAAAGTCGTCTTACGTAAGAATATCTCCATTAAGGATCGTCATAATAACATGCAATAAACAACAATAACAACGAGGTCAGTAAAGTAAGAAGCATTAATAACAATAAAAGTCAAAAAGTCAACGCAAAATACTTACCTACATTAAATGAATACAAATTATTTCATATCAAGCGGATTATCGAACAAAAGATTTCTCAGCCGGCGCCTAAACGTTTCGTTAGATGATTCGCGTTTGAGTTCGGCGGGTAGACGCTCTTAGTATAGAGAGGGCTTTCTTGTGCTGTATATAAAATAAAGATGAAGTTCAAAAACTTGGACATAGTCACGTTATTGAGTTTTCTGACTATGGAATTTTTCGTTGTGTTACAAAATTAGGCATACAATACAAATTGCAAGTAATTATTCGACTTGTTCGTTAGTATGATTAACTACGGCGAACTATTTACTAGTTATGTCCAACTTTTTGGATTCCGCCCATACTTGCGCAGTGTGAGAATTCCCAACAATTATTCAATCATCCGTTACAAATACGTACGATACAGCTCCTGCCAGGACACGATGACAGCAGTGCACTTCCAGCAGACGTGTGAATTATGTAGGTATTTCACTTCCCAAAGCGCCTGAAAATTCCTGGGCGCACCGGGCCTTTGTAGTGAACTATAAAATGAAAGGCTGTTCCAATACTTGTCAAGGCGGCATCCACTCGATTGCTTTGTGTTTTTGAAAAGGTAGGTACTTTAAAAATGGCTATGACTCTTCGGACGCAAAGTGGCTAGTTGTCATGCTTTGTTTTATGTTCGATAAATCAATAACTTTTACTATATTGGCTTCAAAGTCCTACCTACTTTGTTTAGCGAAATAAATAAACAACTACTCTCTGGTACTACTTGGATGGGTTACTTAAGTTAAAATAAGCTATAAAATATACAAACTATTATTCAATTAAAATCTAAAATGATTGCAAATCATATTTGTTTAATTTAACAAAGAACAGTGTATTTACATTTGGGAAAACGTTTCGATTGTATACCATTTTATGTGGAAGGTAAATAAAGCTGTATTTGAGCTGCGCAATGCATCGTTCGTGGAACAGTGCAATAAATTAACTTTTAATTTAACAAAAAAATGTTTACGGAATTGCAGAAATATACCGACGAATAAAATACAAGCTTTTATTTTTATCTTTTTTCTACGTTATATATTTATAACTTGTCCTTTGCTTTGTCCTTTTCTGTCATTGTGACATAAGCATGGGTCAGAATTTGACAAAGCATACTGTTTAATATTTTACGTCTAACATTTACTTAGGTACTTACTATTATCTACGTTCATGATAAAAAAATGGATTGGATAGGTCAATTTATGGAAAATTGTCTCCTAACTACAATTTATAGAGGGAATTTTGAGAAAGGGTTTTTTTTTAAATCGGTAAGTACTATTTTGGTTGCGCCGAATAAAAAACGAATAACAAGTTTTAAGATCTAATGCAGTGCGAAGATAATTGGTAATGATTACAAATATTACCCTACCTACATCGAGAATGCAAATTTCCGAGCGAGCAAAATTTCGTTTTTACTGACGCATAAATAAATAATTGCAATTTGTATTTACGCCGCGCAGGACAGTCAGGACGCGTCGGCTCTCGTTAATGAGACCGATCGCGTTTACCGCTCCGCCGCCGACGCGCCACGTCTCGCCGTGAGCGATACCTATCGATCTCAACAATAGAAAACATTCTATAGGTAATTCATGAAAAACTATAATTACCTCATCGCTAGGCTAGCAGACCATGTCAAGAATAAAACTCCTAAGTTTACACAGCCATTAGTATTTTACTACATAATTATTGCAGCGAATTATGTGCAACGTTTAAAATAGCTAACAATCGATAATGCCATGTCGCCCTACTGACACAATTTTACTTAGGATTTTATGCCACCAATAAATTTATTCGTTTTTGGGTACTGTACTGCTCAAAGTCTAGCGCAGCACAAGGTCAGTGTAAAGAGTTTTCAAAAAAGAAAATCCCACCAAAAACATAAATGTAAAAAAGGAGAGCCAAGTTCAATACAAAAATTATTCTCTGCTGTG
Source organism: Acleris holmiana (assembly GCA_949316455.1). NCBI lineage: Eukaryota > Metazoa > Arthropoda > Insecta > Lepidoptera > Tortricidae > Acleris > Acleris holmiana. Next base: position 51,863,755 of record OX438762.1, read on the forward strand.
GGCTTCGCCGCAAAAAGAATGGAGATCTGAGATTGAGTGCCAAGTTCTATGCAAAATCGAAATATGTAGTCTAAGGGCTGACTTGGCTGGTTTTCCCATACGAATTATTATTAAGTAGGTACCTACTTTTACACAGTCATGGAAGAGCCTTATGTTCGATGGGTAGTTTCTACCAGCAAGCCAAATTTTCGGAATAATAAAATAAGAACCGAAAGGTAACAGGTTTAGAACATGCGAAGGCTATATAATTCGTATGGGAAAACCAGCCAAGTCAGCCCTTAGACTACATATTTGGATTTTGCATAGAACTTGGCACTCGATCTCAGATCTCCATTCTTTTTGCGGCGAAGCCCACAGCAGAGAATAATTTTTGTATTGAACTTGGCTCTCCTTTTTTACATTTATGTTTTTGGTGGGATATCATTACTTTTTGTAGGTAAGTTAATAATATTACTACAAATTATAAGTTTTCCTTAAGAAAACTTACCAATTTCGCAGCATAAAACGCAACCTTATAGGTCAGATATCGAGAGACAACCGGACAGCAAGACCGTTCGCTCGGCCACGTTCGCGTCAACGGTCCAATTCGGTTGTCACAGCGCCCCACCCACCCCGCCCGCGCCGCTCCGGCGTCACTCGGCGCGCGCGCGTCGTGTATATACCGAAAATCTAAATACCTATTATTTTATCATTATTTATGAGTAATTATGAGTAGGTAATGATTTTACACTATTGATGTGCGCTGAATATAAAAATAATAATTAATCCCAGTTAATAACGGAGGTACCCTAAGTAATATTAGGTATTTATGTTAAGCGTTCATAATAGAGTCTAATTATTTAAAAATTGCCAGTTTTTTATTTATTCCTTTGTATTCATCTAATTGCCTATCTGCATACCAAATTTTAACTCTCTAGGTCATCTGGAACTGGGTTAGAGTTTTGGTCTATAGGTCAGTCAATGATAAAAATGAGGAATTTTGGACATTAATTAATAACTAATTAAAAAAATTAAAAAATAACCGTTTGAGATAAGCTTATGAAATTTAGAACACATATGTATCTCGCAAGTTTCAATATATGAGCCAAATTTGATACGTTTATGTAAAATAGTTTTTGATTTATGAGGGGGTCAAAAGTGGTTCCAAATGGTTCGTGTAATATTTACACACGGTGCGGCTCGCCAGTTCTGTTTCTTGAACTTGGCTTGACACGCTCCCGCGTGTCTAGATGTTAATGCATGTACTCGATCTGCTGAGCGTGAATGATTTAGTTTGTTATTTTATTGTTTTCTTTAACAACGCGTACAGCGAATAATAGATAGAGTTTTGCCAGAGGACCTTTAGACCAATGGTAAAAAGAAGTTACAATATTCGACCATTGAATTATTATAAATATACCGTTTAGTTTGTAAGTACCTACCTAAGCCTAAAAGAGGGCTCACTCAACACATTTTTTTATTAACAGGCGGCGCTTCTAGTTTATAAGTAGTAGGTACTAGGTATGATTGGCTACATTAAGCATTTAACCGCGATATCATCTGATCAAACAGTTTCATATTGGCGGCTACATTGTAAATTGACTTGGTTAATAACAAACCAAATGTACCAATATTGCGCGACACAAGTAATTTTGTTGTCAAGTAGATACATTAAGAGGTCACATAATGATAAAATCAGTAGTTCCGCTCCGCGATCTGGACCTCAGTACCATGACGCCTAAGTACCTGTTCTTTAGATATGTTTAATCCTATTTCGTTAAACGTAAAAACACAATTAGACCTTACTCCTCAATAGTTTTATATTTTGAACTTGACACCTTTCTCGCATTTTTTGGTTGAATCTTCGAAACCCTAAGATCTTTAAGGATGATTTTTAATTAAATTATAAGTACATATAACTTCGTAATCCTGTTAAAAAGAATTAGTAAATATTGTTGGTTTTAATTAAATGAACAGCTATATTTTGAATTTGGTGCTGCAATCAGGCTGCGCTCAAACTATCTCCATCTCACGTTCTTTGTGCGGAAGCACATAAAGCCATCCTTTTTGATTCTTGTTGTGTAAGTAATAATGTATCTTTGTTGGACTTCGAATGACTAATGCCAATGCCTGCAATATGGATGGGCATACATCATGAACACAAAAAGTAGTCCCGTATACAGCGTTTATTATGGGCTGAAGTAAAAGAAACATTCCTAAATAAAACAGGGAAGTTTTACAAGTATTTAAATATTTATTTTATTTATTTTCTTCTTTTTCTGCATTTATGTTTTTAGTTCTAAGTTAATTTTATTTCGCAAGTAAGGCTTTTTACAATATTTATAAATAATTGATATTTGCATGTTCCTTTTGTTAGCCTAAGAACCCATGTATTGTGAGAGATAAATAAAGATGTTTTTCTATCTATCTATCTATCTATACCTATATCAATATATACAAATACTCGCACTTATCACAAAAATATTTGCCCTGACCAGGAATTGAATCCTGGATTGCTAACTTCGTAGTTAGGGTCACTATTCAACTAGGTCAACCGCGTCGTACACACAACGTCGTCATACTTATACATTCTGTTAAGTATTTATATTAATTAAACAAGCTGAGTTTACAGAATGCTGCTATAGAACCAAATAACAGTAAGTTAATAACCGCCAAAGTCCATCAAAGACAACTAGATTCTTTTACATAATTCTGTAGGTACTTATGAAAATTTTCACTAAGGTACTACATATTTAATCGTCATTAAATGATTGAGTGCGGCCGTGTAAATACCTAATTACGATTCTGCGATCGTCAATTTCGTTTTCCAAGAAATTACATTGCATTGACTGTGGAAACCTCACTAAACTCATCCTAATTATCTTAATAATCAACTTAATTTGGTATAATTTCATATTTATATTACATAATTATAATAATACCTACGAGTAGGTACATACTTTATAGTACATTTATCACATCTTTACAACTTTTACATCTTTATTACAAGCAATTCGTGTTTCATTTATTTTTAAAAAAATCTTGTCAACATGTGTGATGCTTTGTGTGGTGTACCTATCTGCTGCTGCCGTCTCCGTTTTCGCTTTGGAATTACCCTTAAACCGAAGCCATGGGTGAATTTTATCAGCTAGTGCTATTACATACCTAATAATACTTTTTGTTACGTTTCTTAGTTTACTTAAGAGGAGCCATGAATTAATTCGAAATATTTTAAAATGATGTACCATGTGTACTAGGCCTAGGAGCCCATAATAATAGGGAAGTATCGAGTACCATAATAATATTTCAATTACCCAGTCACTCCCGTCAAATACGTACCGGGATTAAATTATTCATGCGAAATTGCATTCCCTTATAGAACTGAAACTAAATGGCTATAGAAACATCTCACTCATTACATTAAGCATCTCTGTGGGGCTAGACGAGTTGCATTCGACAATCGTTAGCGATTATGTTTCGATTGATAAATGTATGGAATTGACGTAAGCCACCGAGATAGTAACGCGTGACACTTACGTCAATTCCATATACCTATGTATTTATCAATCGAAACATAATCGCTAACGATTGTCAAATGCAACTTGTCTAGCACCACAGTGGTCTCTTTGAACCGCTAAGAGTTTGTACTAAATTACACCCTGCAAATGGGCATGCAGTAAGAAATATTACTCATGCATAATACAAATTGTGCCATGGCGGCATGTAAATGATTTAATAATTGTAACAATTAATGTGTGATAATTTTTACTAAGAACTACTATGAACTGTATATTTTTGTTCGAAATAAATGCTTAAATAAAAAAAAAATATATGATCGAGGAAAAATGGGAAAAAAACACGTTTGTTGTTTGGAAGCCCCCCTTGAATATTAATTTAATTTTAATATAATTATTTATTCTGAAAGCGAATATAAAACTAAATATTATGTGAATATTTCAAGTGTCTACCTGTTCCTGTTATTAATATCGAGCAAAAAACGACAAAAAACACGTTTGTTGTATGATAAATTTATTATATTTTGTTTTTAGTATTTTTTGTAACAACGGCAAAATAAATATCGTAAAAATTTCAACTGTCTAGCTATCGCGGTTCTTGAGATACAGCCTGCTGTCAGGCAGACAGACGGACAAACAGCGAAGTCTTAGTAATAGGGTCCCGTTTTTGTCCTTTAAAATACCCGGCACGGAACCCTAAAAAAGATAAAAGACGTTTATTCAGTAAGTAGGGCACACGGGCACATTAACACGTACATCTGCGCTTCACATGCGCGGACCGCTAACAATAAGTCACACTCAACTCAACTCAACAGTCGTCGGTCATTTTTTAACATAAGCAATTATTATTTAATTAATTGTATAAATGATAATACTTGACGAAGCATTATATAAATCATACATACATAACATCACACCTTCGGGGTAGGGAGAGCTACAGAAATACCAACAACTCTAAAAAGACTTCATTATAATTTGTTTTACAGGATCAAGCCAAGAAGTTTACTAGTGTATTAGTGACAGGTTGCAAGACCATCGCCTAACAGTACTACAAGCCCAACCTTACTCCCTTAGTCGCCTCTTACGTTATCCACGGGAAGACATGTAGTGGCACTTTATTATATAAATCAATGAATGTAAAATAGAAATATCATGCGTAGTTAAACAGGAAAACGTGTGAAAAGTTAGAATTATTATCATAAGAGAAAATAAGTAAATAAAAATATGTATACTGACGAATATCACGGTTCAAGACAACTACGTGTAAATAAAAAAGTTTCGATACGTTCTACTACATAGCCGTGTCCCAAGACAATGTTTGATTGTTTTAGTGACCAAGTTATTATTAAGTCGTCTCAGGTTTAGGTAAAGCATTTTCGTCTGTTAGATTGTCCTTTATTATAGTAAGCTTAAGTGTAGTTAAGCTTTTTAAGTATTTTAAGTGCTGAAAAATAGTCTAAGAATTGTTTACTAACTGCTTTTAACTATTTATTTTTTTATTGTTTCACAAAACTGAACGTTACACAAGCATAAATTATAGATTCATCTTTATACATTGGCGATGGTGTACGCTCTCCTAGATGTGAACTCAGCATGATGTAACTTATTTATTGACGCCCGTCTTCTAAATCGACTTTATCATGTGTAGCAGCACTTACTAAACACATGGCGCTCCTAGCCATTATTTTTATCATTAAATTAGATTCAACTTAATGTAAGTTCGTTAGTTCATCTTCATTGTTTCGTTTATAATCAACCCTTATAATCTGTATTTATTGGGGCAAAACTTTTTAATAGCAGGTTATCTGCTATCGATTGTGACCAGAACGAATCAGGTGTTATCTAATTTAAAATATTTGTAAACCTAATATACTCGTATTAACGTCAACAAGAATAAAGTTTGGAGATTATTCATTTAGGTTTACAAATATACATATTACCTATGTACGTATTTCATTCAGATACACGCAAAATAAGGATGAGGTTGAATGGCAATCATATTTCTTTGGTTTTATTGGTATTTTTTTTTGTAAATAATGCAGCAGTTCTAACAGCACTGAATTATTAGTTGGTGGCGTGGCGATGGTAGAGTAAGTAATTATAAATTGCGATTATAGCTCGCGGCCGCCCGAGCGTGACTGAAGGACAAAAGGCTAGTATGCGGCACAGTTATTTAAATCAATGCCGAGCTGTGCTCTGGTGGTTTCCACGATGAGGGAATCAAAAACCAGTATAAAAAATGCCTTTATTACTATAAATAATAAATATGCTCTAAATGGTTTTCGCAATGAGAAAATTTGAAATATTTGAAACTGTGCTTTTGATTAAACAATAACGACGGCAATCTGAGTCAGTTAATGGCGGTTACCTATAATGCTTTAGAGAAATGCCTCAAGCACAAGTTTGAAAAAGGAACAAGTTCTATTGTCTATGTCGGCGAGTAAAGGTGAGTATGTTGGTAAGCCATCAAATCGGCCAAATATACGTATACAACCGTGAGGTTTATTCCCTTTGAAATTATACATTAACATTTTCATTTACTTGCGTCAATATTAAAAGATCGACAATTGATCCATTATCTTATCAAGCTAGCTGTCAAAATTAATACAAGAATTAGATCAAACAAAGCTCGTTTGGTAAGAGACCTCAAAGCATATCGACTTTTAACCCCCATGTAACCATTTAGAAAAATCATGTCAAATTGACTTCATATTCATATATTTTGTTAGAGATCACGGTGGGACTTTCAAGATAATGATCCACAAAAATGTCCCTTGGCTGCAGTACAAATTTGGTTATCGCTCAATTTCCTATTTTTGTTTTGGAATATTATCACATTTACTTTAAAGTTTATATAAGGCAGACGTGCTTTTTAATTATTTTTAATTATTTGTTTTTTACTCCAGTCCTTTAGTGATAATTGATAATAATTATTAGACGACGATTGAAAAACAAAACATGTAAATTCTATTTTATATATAATACATTCAAAATTATATACAATGACTGCTACCGCCATCTCTTATCGACTAGCGGAACATTGCAACACAAAGTTTAAATGAGTGTAACTCATAAACGACTCAATATAGGACCCTAGTGTCATATATTTTTGGAGCCTAGTATTCTTTAATTGCTAGATTATGATTGAAAAAACATTCAGATTAGATTACTTTTTTAAATTTTAGAGTTTTTTTACTTTGATACTATTGCCACAACATAAGGCAAAGAAAATTAAGCCAGCATGCCAGCCAGCATGGGCAATCAGGGAAAATAATTTGTGTAGTTTTAAAAATTGCCACAATGATACCTTGAAGTGTCTAGATGTAAATAGGTACTAAATGTCCTCAATTGTGGGGGCTGTGCTGAGTGTGTAGTGTACGAGGCGATAAAGTTCCATTTTTCACGTTTTTGCTCATATCTCGAACTTTTGTATCAATAGCATTATAATTACTTGTGACAAAAGATTATACATAAAATTTTCAACAAATTTGGTCATTTAAACTTTTACTCTAAGATCAATAATTTAGGAATAATTTAGGGTGTTTAATTTATATGAGAGTTAAAAAAAAAACAGGTTTTTTTCTGAAATGGCTGAAGCTATCGGGCTGAAATTTGGAACATTTGTGAAACTTAGTGGTCCAGACAAAGTCTTATCATTAGAATTTGACTTTTGTAAGTGTCCATTTTATCAATACTTAATAATATCGGAACTCTGACTCACGTTTCACTAGTTTTTATTATTTGTTTTTATGATATCTCAAACACCATGTAGCTTTAAAATGACTAATCGTGAAGTAAAAATAGATATATCCAAATTTGTAGAAAATTGTTTATACAATATTTTAAAAATTACTTAATTAAATTTTAAAAATTATTCCTATTCGGACAAATGTTCGAGATATGAGGAAAAACATGAAAAAGGACCCTTATCCCCTCCCTACACCCTCAGCACACCCTCTTAATTGAGGACTTTTAGTAAGTTCATCTAGACACTTCAAGGTATTACTGTGTCAATTTTTAAAACTACTTACACTACAATTTTCTTGGCCTACATGTTTTTTAAGAGGGCGCCGAGCGTCCAGTGGCGCCCTCATTACTTTTATGGTGTTTTCTAATAAAATAAATCATTATCTTAAGGTCTAAGAGCGCTTTACTATTGTACAAATAAATGAACAATTTATAGAGAATATGACACAACTTAACAATAATTGAACTATGAGTGGGCAACAAAAATCCGGGCAAGAGCATTTCGGACTATGCTCAGTGTAGGGTTCCGGAGCCAACGTTTTGATAACTCTTATGTCATTTACAATAATGGCGACTGTGATATAAACGATTCTAAAGCACGCCGAACGCGATATCGTTATAATAACGCAGTAGAATAGAGGCCCTGCAGTAAAGCGCTCTTATATTTTCAGATAAATTTATTTGAATAGAAAACAATAAAATGAATGAGAGCGCCACTGGACGCTCGGGCGCCCTCATAAGAACAAACAAAACCTAGACTATGTTTTTGGCGGTAATTTTACAATTTCAATGATACCCTATACGCCAGTGTTTGGCTCAGGCATAGGAAGCTATCATAGAATAAAGAAACTCACAAATCTACATGCATGAATCCTGAAAACATTACATTCCTTTTTTTCGGCAGTCGTGTAAAATATGTTTATTTTGAATTAAGAATGGCTGCTCGTCTGAAGTACATCTCTGTTAGACTGTTGAATATGACAACTTTTACTTAAATTACTCGTAAAATAAAACTACTTAGGTACACTTTTCATAATTTTATTCAATAGAAGTGCGTGCATATGGGCTATTTCTAAATAAAGTGTACCCTAGTTAAGGAAAATTAAGAAACGTTAACTTTTGTCAGTTTTGTGACTAAATTAGCCATATAAATGTATACAAGCCTAAACTCGTACATAACTGATAAAAGTTAACGCTACACTTTATAATGAAAATGCCCATTACGTATATCGTTATTTTTCCAATTTTTGAATCTCACTAAAAAGCAAGCTTTAATTAAAATTAAGTCGCGCAGTTATTTCGTTTACGAGTGGGTTAGGGCACTCGTATTTGATATCATTATGCTGTGGGTTATGCGTGCAAGTTTTAGTCACTCATAAAAAATAAAATACTATCTACCATATAAATAAAAAACTACTATTTTGGTGAGTGACTTAAATCAATAAAATCGACCCTTAAGGTTTTTAATAAAACGCTTATATAAGCTTGAATTGGGACATTACAGTTGGAACTAACTAGCTGACTAAGATTGCTTTACCGGGGAGCAACATGATGAGAGGAGAGCGAGAGATAACCACTTGTCAGTCAGTTACAATCTAATTTAATCACAATAAGACTTAGGTATATGTACAAGATCAACTTAACTAATATGTAGATCAACACACGCATAGATAATTTTCAATCTAAAACGAGATTCATCAAAACGTGCATTGATGATATCATTATGAAACGTGACGAACGAAGTCAATTTTAACCTTATTCTTATTTGTCAGATGGACTTGTATTTTGAAATGTTATGTAAATCCGATGACATTATAATACTCTAGTAGGTACTTCAAGCTGCTAGTACGAAGATGGAGACGGAAGATAGCCAGAGCATTTCCTCGATGGCTATTACTACCTACTTACTATTAATATTATCTCCGTCGAGTTCGTTCGACTCGTCATTTAACAGCGGGTTAGTTATCAGATTTATCAGTGATACAGGTACAATGGGCAACATTAAAACGTTTCATAAAATGTTTAGACTAATTAATCATACCAATTGAGTAATGAGTATTTTATGGAGCACATCACTGTTTGGATCTTGATTAACCAATAATGAATTGCATGGATAAAACATTCAGTACATAGGTACATACGTAGCATCACGCCTTCATTCCCAAAGTGAGGTAGGCAGAGCTACAGAAATACCAACAACAACAAAAAGGCTTGTTTGCAATTCTGTAACCACAACATTAAGTAAGTTATTCAATAAATGAATTATTATCCAATAACATAAAAGTAATTGAGTAGGGATAAATAAAGGTAAATAATAATCCATTCAATTTCGCTTTTTAAACTTATTCAATAAATCGTGTGTTCATTAGTACAACTTACCAACACTTCAAATTCAAGAAGATACTTTAGTTTATTACAAAAACCTCATTAATACTACCTATCGAGGGCGCTAGAGGACGCCCTGGACGGTCATGTCATGTCAGCGTAGGCTCAGCGCAGTCTACCCCCCCGATTGTGCTGCCACCTTGCCGTGGTGGGGGGGCTTGCGTGTCTCTATGATTCCCGTGGCTATACCGGACAGGGCTACCCATACCGGAAAGGCTCGGGGTGAGGGGCCAGACTAAGAGCGGCACGTCCCTATCCCATTCCCACCTTCCCGATTTCCCATTCCTTCCCAGCTCCCATCCTTTCCCCCTTTTCCACCGAACCAGTGGCGGGATATCCACTTTCCAGGGCCAGCGCGGGCCCGGGGAACCAAATACTCCCCAAAAGAGCGCACATGAGGGGGGCGACGAGGGGGAGTTTGAAGGGACGGAGCTCGGGTAGGTGTCCCCGTATCCCGTTCCCGGAAAGCGACCCTGGTTCGCCCAGACGTGAGTCTCGGGTCTAGTGACCTCTGTTTTCAGAGGACATTTTAGACCTGAGACAGGTGTAGTGTGGGTGTTTGAAGGAACGTGGACTTACCCCGGTCACTGCGACTGGGGGGAATAGCCTGCCGGAAAACACCCTACACTCCATGCAGGCTGTGAAGGGAAGGCGAACCCAGCTTTTGCTGATCGCCTGAACTTCATGGGAGCCACGTGGGTGAAGGGCCCACATTGCACGGCTCCCCCAGCTTGGGGAGATCGCTGTGTGCGTACGCAGTCGTCTCCTCCTTTGGCGGTGTGCTCTTCGGAGCGGGCTGGGAGGCGCCCAGCGGGCAATGCTTTGGCGGTACCGCGGCGTCTCCGTTAACCAGCCAGGAGGGTTACGCCGGAGTGGTTTTAAACGGTAGTTCGCTTAGGTGAGAGTCCGTTATACCCCCCATTGCACGGTCATCCTTAGGCCATCGGGGGGATGCGTAAATGCATTTCCACTTCGTCATCAAAAAAAAAAAAAAAAAAAAAAGGCTCAGCGCAGTCTTAAATAAACTAGCTCGCTGTTAATCATAAATAACTTAGTTTGGCAGCAACTAATTGTTCCAGGTACCTCTCAGGAGATGGCGCTTTTATGTCTGTGTCGCCTTCAACACATGAGACAATTTTTTGGATATCAACACACACACAGTTGATTTTATTTAGTTAAGTACCTACTGCGTTTGATGTCGTTCCTGGTCACCAGCTTATGACAAGCAACTGTTTGTTGCAGCCACCACTCCAAAGAGGGCGTTTGTTTACGAACTTATGTTCTTCAGAGTCCAACTTGTTGATACCGACTATTATTTCTTATTTCCAGTAGCGGGCAAACTAAGTGACTCGAAAAAACTTCATCGTGAGAAGCAAATTATACAATGAACAGTTGATGCTCATAAATATTGAATTAGTGAGAATTGAAAATACTGCCCTCTATATTCGGCGCGTTGAACTCCATGCGTACTTCGCGCTGCGGCATTTTTTCGTTTGCCGGCCATTACATTGCCCTCTTTCGACAGATTTTCAAACTTGATGAAACACGTTGTGTCACTTAATTTTTGTGAGTTCTGGAAAATTACACTAGATGGCTCTAGCTTTATCTCAAAGATCCATTCGGTATCCCAGCCACTTGCCTATCGTAATAAGCTTGACTTTTCTTTACGTTTAAGCCACTGCGTAAAGAAAGTTATACCTAGAATGTGCCTTAATTTGCTTACTGAAAGGCACAAGGTAGAAGGGGCAAACCACAAAGTCGCGCGCGTCACTTGATTATCTTACGGGCGTGTGTCTTCTCAACCTCCTAACAAAGTACAACCAAATCGGATTTGGTTACACAAAATTACAGGCACATCAACCAACTGATACTAATAGATATCCACACAGATTAGAAGGGTACCATGTCGATATCCAGAGAACAATGTTCCACAATCTTACCATTCTATACTAACCCCTTTGAACCTTTAATTAGGCTACCGTAGGCAAAAAAAGATGGCAATGTCAGATAGTGGTTGACTAAGTAGCTACGTACGAGTTCATTTAAATACGAAGAAAAACAACTATTTTGTAACGATAAGTATTAACTACCTTTTTAGTTTATTCAAATCAAAGTAGCACTTTTATGTTTAATAGTACATTACTGCCTAGGCGCGGAAAGTAAGGGGTTGCCTGACGAGGTTGCTAAAATACGAATCAGTCAATCACATTCCGCCGAGCCCATATATTATAATGCTTTTCTCAATAAATGCGAGGAAATGATACAAATGCATAAGCAGAAGTATTCGTAAAAAAATATCGACGAATTAATAGAGAATCTCTTTTTGAAAACTACAAAACAGTATTGAGAATTCACGGGTAGTTCTACAAAGTAAGGAATTTTCGACAGCTCAGCTAAAATGTCATGAAAAAATTGTTACAACCAAGTTTATTTTCATAACATATTGTTTACCATACCTATATCTACCTAGTCTCTAAAAATATTTTAGATACTAATATATTATCTTAGGAAAAAAAATACTCAAAGCGTCAAATTCCCAGGATCCTGGAGTGTCCCACGAGCAAAATTTAATCTAATGTGCAATATTATTTATTTTCTACTACATTGAGCCCATAAGTTAAACCAATATAAATGACATCCTATTATTATTGTTACCTAGGTGACATATTTCTAATTTATTTTAACAAAAACATTATAAAAACTTTGTCCAGAAGTTGTCCCAACAGTTTTATATCAGGATCCTGCCCAATGTTAAATAAGCGAATATTCAATATTCTATTAGCCGCGCGACCTTGACGTTTAGCCGAGTACGAAAGAGACAAAGAATACCACCTATCGTTTTGCACCCAGTGTGTTGCTTAGTCTGCCCGGCACATTTGATGGAGGAAGTCGCGTCATAATCAGTCGAGCTCACAGAATCCTGGTAAGATATTTAATTACGAAATTCATGTGGTAAAATGGTAATTGTAGCATTTTGATGTATAAATTGCTTACACGAAGGCTTAATGCTGCTTGATTTTGGTTGAATGTTATAAATAGACGTTATTTTTAAATATTATTCCGAAATTTTCAGGAACCTGGTCTCAGGATCCTGTCAAATAAATAGCCAGGATACTCAGAAAAATGCAGGATCCTGAGTGTTTATATTGAAATATAATTTTTGTTCAACATCATATGCTACTTTTTCTGCTATATACTATGAAGTCAAAATAATAAAGCAGTTAGCTAGTTCAAATAATCAATTTTGTAGATTTAATGATAAAAGTTCCTGTTCAAGACTGATTTAGATAGATAATTAGTATTAGTCAAGAATAGACTTAATTATCACGATAGTTCAAGATATTTGGACAATTACAAACTAATGGTTAGAAGCATAGTTTTTATTTGTGAATTTATTATAAAATAAACGTTGATTTTGATTGATATTTGTTTTAATCCTCAGTCTCCTGGTTACAATCTCAGTTTCCTGCTGCTTGATTTCTTAAAATTGCCATAACTCTAATATTTTTAATTATTTTGTCCGTTCCACTTAACATAGGCTAAAAGACCATGTAATCTTTATGATAAACTATATTTTGTAACCATAATGAAAAAAAATCGTCGGTCCGGAATCGGACTCATTTTCGTCCTTAGTTTGTAGAACAACCCTCACAATGACTCGCCGCCCGCCGCCGCACTGCACCGCCGCCCCAGCGCCGCCACCTTATATTAAAATGGGTGTATGGGATTTTTTTCATGGTCAATTTTATTTTACAGATAATAGAGATCATTTTCAAGTAATACTCCTAGGAAGAATAAAAAGCACTTTCCTACCTTGTGTTTCAATCGAAAATCGGTTCTTTCCGAGCATCTTTGAGAAAACTTTTTCCACCTTGGGCGTTAATATGTCTTTTGCTCCCTTATTACACAATCTACCTACTATTATGTGATTATGTGAAAATAATTATTTCTGGTAAACTTCTTAGCCTGATTCTGCAAAATGGGGTTACAGAATTATCATCAACAAGTTTTTTTAGTGCCCAACTCTGGGAATGAAGGCGTGACATTATGTGTGTATGTAATTGTGGCGGAAACCACATGCAGAGCATTGTATGCTCTGGGTTTGAATTGTCACGCGTGTAGGTTTAGTGAGTTCAGCAGTTCGTGATGATATGTTATCGATCAACTGATTAACGTGTTATGTATTTGACAGGTAACGATGTAATTTGTAGTATTTATAGGGCATCGTTTTACTTCTCAGATTAGATTGATATCAACTGCAAAAGTGATTTCATTTCTCCCTCCTGCCAACTATCCATTGGTAAAGTGGTGACCCCGACAAAGGACACTATCGTCGTTACGCTGCCCAACTGGAAAAAGAAGGAAGCCATTACGAAAATATCAGGAGGAAACGCTTTTTATCACTACCCGGGCCAGCTGTTTAGAAGCCTATAGGCAACAAATTAATTATTTTGCCGCAATGTCGCCTACACCGAAATCATCTACGAGTGCGAATTCCGACATGATTGAAGTTGCATCGACCACTGTATTGTCACGTATTCCGGAATTTTGGAAGGATCTTCCGGGCCTTTGGTTCACCCAGTTTGAGGCAATAGTTGCTCCACAGAAACAGGGTGACGACTACAAATTCAATTTGGTAATCTCAAAATTGGCCAAGGAAGAGATACAGCAGATAATTGACGTTATTGCAAAACCACCCGATACTGGGAAATATGATGCAATTAAGGACCGATTGATAAGATGTTATGAAGAATCTGACCAAGTCAAGTTCCAGAAATTGTTAACAACTGTGGAACTCGGAGACCAGAAGCCATCTCAATTGTGGCACAGGATGCGGAATTTAGCCGGGAAAACAATTAATGACGAGACGGTCCGGCTTATGTGGATAAGGCATCTACCATCATCTGTGAGCACGGTATTGGCTGTTACAGGTTCATTAACAATGGACAGCATGTGTCAGGTGGCCGATAAAATATATGAAAACTCCAAAGCAACAGAGATATCGGTAGTAAGCAGTCAGGCGAGCAAGACAGACGAGTTTGCAAATTGCTTAGCTAGCGTCGCGTCGCAACTCGCAAAAATGCAACTGGACATTAATGAATTACGGCACGAGCGTGCGGATTATCGTCACCGCAGCAGTTTTCGAAATGCATTTGGCAGGCATTCTTCGTCAAGATCAAGGTCAAGAGAGCGCGGTAATCGTTATTGCATTTTCCATGAAAGATTTGGTATCAGGGCTAGAAGATATCTGAAACCATGTTCTTGGGTGAGTTTTAGCCGTGATCAGCGCCAGGGATTTTTTTTTACCTTGTCTTAAAGTAATTGTAAGTATTACTTCATTACTGCCGAGACCGAGAAGCAGCCGTTGCGGGACGAGTTAGCGCGAGTTAATAGTACATTACTGCACACGCCGGACCGGAAATAGGCCGTTGCGGGACGAGTTAGCGCGAGTTAATAGTACATTACTGCACACGCCGGACCGGAAATAGGCCGTTGCGGGACGAGTCCAAGTTATATACGAGTCTAGCAACCGCCCTTCCCGGCCGAGGCTTGTATAGTGCTTTTCTCCAACAATGCCAGAAAATATAACAAAAATGCTTGAATTTATATTTTATCCACAGTACAAAAACTACCATAAAAAGCACTACCGCTATCGGCACACACATCCCTGATAATTACATAGTATAAAAATTAAAAACACCATTAAAACCACAAAATTTAAATCTAATTTAAATAAATTAAGGGTTAAATTAAAACATTAACGACGCGCTTAAGTTAATTCAGCCATTTATTTTATTTATGAATGCAATATGTTTAAAACATAGTAAAACTATTTGATACACTTTTAAATACGCTATAACGTCGTTCGTAAAGGTTAACCTTTTTATTCTATGACTTTTTAAAAAGTAAAAAGTTATGGAACAATTTTAATTGTACGAGTGTTTGGCTGTTTGGAGTTAGTTATCCTAGTCCAAACATGGTTTTTAAAAGTTTAAAACGCGGTACGTAATGACCTGTTTCGGGGCCGCAGCGCTGCGATTGGTAAAAACTTTTATTTTTTAAATTTGGCCTAGGCCTGGAACTCAGAGCTTCGCGGACTGTTTTTACTACAGTAATGTTACGAGTATTATTTCCGAGCATGTAGGAGAAATGTCTTTTTCAACAACAATGCGAGGAAATTAATTCGGTACGGTTTGAAAAATAGGTACTAGTTTTCTTGTTACATTTGATAATTTCCGCACTTTAAGAGAGTGTAAATAATTAAATTATTTTCATCACTAAGATCTTCTATTTTCCTGATAGAATTAAGTGATGTGAAAAGCAGTATGTGT
This sequence comes from Acleris holmiana, assembly GCA_949316455.1. NCBI lineage: Eukaryota > Metazoa > Arthropoda > Insecta > Lepidoptera > Tortricidae > Acleris > Acleris holmiana. The sequence goes on from OX438762.1 coordinate 51,879,713, forward strand.
CACACGGTGGCAAAATAATTCCCACCTTGGGCGTTAACACTTGAAGCCCTCACTACGCTCAGGATTCACGGCACTTCCCGTGGTCCCACTACTTCAACCCAGTGCTCTATTCGCTTTCGTCAGAAATCAGTTGTATTCTGCAAAAGTAGGTAAGTTAGGTTCGTTAGGTATCTTCAAATGCCCGAAAAGCAAACCGCCCTGAAATAGGAGCTCTGCTATACAGGGTGTAAGGGACGGTCCAACGAAAACTGAAACTGTGGTTTCAGACCATTATACTGAACTGAAATCCGTTGGAATTTTTTTGCGGAAACGTAAGGTTAAATTTTGACTTTTTCAAACAAAACTCAGCGCGCAATGAAACCGTCACTTCTAGTACGCAAAAGCAACGCGATAGGTAGTTATAGTACGTTTATCAATGGGAGCGGGCGCGGCCGCGCCGGCCGCCTCACTCGTCGATCGCCGCCGGCGTCGGTCGGTTCATTCACCCGCGGTCACGTGTCCGCGCGCGTGATTCCCTACATAACGTAGAAATAATCTCTCCCTGTTTAAAATAATCAACAATTACCTACTGCCTTCAGTGTCTACTTATTAAACGACATCAATGGTAACAAGGTTTTTTAAAATTAATTAACTTGCCTACCTATCTACTTCTTATTTTTTTTAAGTACCTGATGATAAGAGGTATCGGCATTGAGTGTTTAACATGCTCGTGGTTATGGGTTATGAAGGCACCTACCTACTGTATTTAGTGTTAAACTTTACAGTTACCTAGGTGTATGTTATGATGACCTTATAAGCAAAGTTCTAGGTACCTAGGTACCTAACTAAAATAAATAAAAGAAATTGATGTTTACAAACTTACGTGGCAGCAACTAACCATCATCCAAACTCCTTTTGTCTAAAGTTTAGCGTTATTAGCAAACAATCTCTCTCAAATCTAATAACGTTAAATACCGTACCTACCTACCTAATTTAATTTAATGATGGATTACCGTCCGTCAACTTCTTTAACTTTTTATTTGGTAGTAGTAAGGTAGGTAGGTAGGTGCATTATTTTTGACTGTAATGGTAAACAAGTGGGTAGTTAGGTAGGTAATTTACTTATTTAAGCTGCTGGCCAGTGTTATTTAAGTATTGTTCATGCGTAGAATAAACAGTTGAATAATTAAATTAATTCATAAAAACACGTTTTTATTGTAGGTTACTCATAAAGTTCATCAAAGTTTATCCAACGAGTTGGCACAAATCACAAGACAGAAACACTAGCACACGCACAATAACACACGAAAGAACAGACTCATAAACAAACACTCAGCGAAGGAAATCAGTAAGAAAACAAAAACGCATTGCGCACACCTACAGGTAGGTGCCTACGCACACGCACAGCCTCGCGAAAAATAAGACTAGGTAGGTACCAAGTTCAGATTCAAAGTTTAAATCTATCGGCGGTTTGAATATTAGTAGGAATTTAATTAAGTAGGTAATTAATTGCAGAGCTATTAACCGCCGCGCCGCCCGAAAGTAAATACCTACCAACCTACCTAGTCCAGTCGAAGCATTTATAACATTTTTCGCAACAGTGCGTGCGGCCGAAGCACAAGGTTCGGCAGTAGGTAAGTTTAGTTTACCTGTTATTAGTTCGATAACGAATTGAAAAGTGATTGGTTTTAAATAATAACATTCCAGGCAGGTAGGTATTTTTGTCACACCTATTCACCTGCTTACTTCATTTATTCGGTTACCGGTGGATTATGGCGAGGTACAGTCAAGGACTTTAATTGGTATGCCACTATGGAACCCAGTCATAATGACGGCGTTAACCAGATTAAAGAAAGCTAAAATTAACTATTAACGCCGTCTTTATGACAGGGTTCCATAGTGTCTAACAATTAAAGTCCTTAACGCATAATTTGTAAATTCAAATAAACAAGCGTTGTTTCCACTTAGATAAAGATAGTGGCAGTTAGGTACATACCTACTTATCGGGCTTAGGACCGTCAAAAACACCGATTACAGTGTAATAGAATAGCACAAACGATTCTAAACTACTTATTTAAAAAAAAAACTCTTAAAGTTATGTAAACGATTGTAAAATCAACCTAATCACACCGATGAAGCTTCTTATGTTTTAAATTAGGTACCTTGAGTGTTCGAAGTTCCTCCTCTGTTTTAATGACACAGCAAAGCACGCCCGTACAAATTGTCTCACATTTGCGACAAAACAAACATACTCATCACTTCGCTGCACAGTAATCGAATGCTGATATTATCAGTTGTCTTAAGCTCACTAACATTGTTTATTGCACACTCTCGATTTGCATAAACTTGAACGTTTAAATTCACCAATGTTGATTATGTACGCTGCACATTGGTAGGTAGGTAAGCACCTAAAATTGTCGCTCGTGAAGGCAGGTAGTCGCCGGTTCGGGAATCTTTTCCGATACGTAGTTTAAAGCTCTTAGTTAACTATCACCACACTCATTTGAATTCGCACCATGTCAGTGTATTCCCGAATTATGCAAACATTCGATTTTGCACCACCGGCGGGTCGACGCGCTCGATTGTAACTAACTAAGTACTTACTTAAAGTAAAAATGAAAAACAAACAAGTTTACAATCTATCGCCAAATTTCAAAGGGTGCGAGTGAGAGGGCGTCCGGGCGCATCCGCTAAGTACCTGCTTACCTAGTTAAAAATGATTTAACAAAGCCGAGCCGCGCCGTGTTGTCAATTCTTAAACATTAAAAGGATATTATTGCAAAAACTTAGGTACGAAGCGTTTCATTAATCAGTTACGTTACATTATTCACCTGGCCAATAAAACTTACCACAGTTTAAGATAACAGCCTCTAGGTACTCATGGAACCGATCAATACTGATTTTGAATTGATTTTTAACTTAAAAAAGAATAAGTAGGTACCAATCTATGGCCTTAATTATCGCTCGCTCGGTCGACGGTTAGACATAAAAACCGTTTTAAGATAGGTATAACAGCTACGCCCCTCCAATGTGTGTACGGTGCTGCATGTGGATGCATTTTTAATAGGTCGCCTATCTAGTGTGGTGTAAATAATGCACATATCGAACATACCAGTCTTTCCTCTGCTCTTACCATGTAGCATCTTGTGGCAAGCGGCGGTCTAATAAAATTTTAGAATAATCATTAATTACATGGCGGCAAACAATTTGTTTTCCCGAAACTTGTCTTTGCTGTTGAGTTTGACCCTTTTTCGGGTCCGTAGCTAACTGTGTACTGATTTATTTATTTTCTACTTCAAATTACAGTACCTACGGTTAGCCATTTAAGTAGCTTTACACTCTTGGTGCTTTGTCACTTTAACGTCATGTTTAAACTACTGCACTGATATTATGAAGGTCTTAAACCGACAAGGTACTAAAGTGTGCAGCTACTTATAAGGCCAGCTACCACAGCGAAAATCTTGAGCACTTTGGAGCCTTTTCATAATAAGTTTCTAGCTCAACGTCAAATGCCTACGACAAGCATGACAAGGCTCAAGTATGCTGCTTTATTTTATTAGGTGACTGTATTTGTGAGACTGTTATTAAGTAGGTACAGTCAAGGACGTTAATTGTTATGCCAATATGGAACCCTGTCATAATGACAGCGTCAAACCACATGAAAGAACAAGGTAAAATAATTATAGTGGCATAACGGCATTAAAGTCCTTGACTGTACGAGAGGTTGGCACTCTTCTTCTACTTTTGGGTAAGTACACAAGTAGCTCCAATGCTGCCGATTATCTGAGGTCATTTCTACTGCTGTGATTCAAGCAAACAAGTTGGCCTCTATTCTACCAGGTTAATTTTATTTTTCGGTGTGTTCACCGGGTTAGAATAGTGCCACTCCATGTCTTCCCGTGGATGTCGTAAGAGGCGACTAAGGGAATAAGGGCTTCTAGTATTGTTAGGCAATGGGCTTGCAACCTGTCACTAATACACTAGTAAACATCTCAGCCTACTTTTGCAAAATGTGGTTACAAAATTATTAACATGTCTTTTTAGAGTTGGTATTTCTGTAGCTCTGCCTACCCCACTCTGTGAATGAAGGCGTGATGTTATGTATGTATGTATGTAATTTTATTTTCAGTCTACTAAAACCTACCAGTCTGTAATCGTGGGAGGAGCGCATCCAAACTGCTAACGTTACCGTTTCTTTTTGGTACTCGTATCTCGAAGTGGTGGCGCGACGCGTGTTTGATTTTTTTTTTCATCACAGCACCTCAAAAAGGGTGGTTTTGCTGTTTAAAGACAGAGAGCAAAAGTCGATTTTGCTACGAGCGTGAGCGAGCGTGAGACAATTATAGGAGATTGTACAAGAAGGGCATAAAACCAACCATTTTATCCAAGACTTATGGTACCTATCCATCCGAGCCAGCAGGCGAACTTTTTCTTGGAATTAAGGCAGCAAAGATTGTTGCATTTTTTCCATTAGTCCATTAGGTGTGAGCATTATTTCCTCTTCACTTGACGACATTTTAATTAAATTCCGTAACACAACAAATTTTACAAAGAAAACAACTAATTAATAGGCCCAAACGAGACAAAAACCTGTTTCCCGCCACTGTTTCTTTCTTTTTTTTGTTAAATGTTGTGCATGAGATTTTTAACTTAGGTACACAGTACTGCCAAGTCATACGTTGATTTTCTAATGTTTCTGTAAATAATGCTTGCTTTTAATAACAAGTTTACTTAGAGCAGTCACCTCGTCTGTCTGTCTGGCTGTAGTAGGGCTTGGTTGTCAAATAAAATGTTATTTTATGCAGTCTATACCCAGCATAGAGAAGGACTTTAAAAGCATAAGAAGTGAAAAGTAACATTTTAATTAATTTTCACAATGTGTAAAGGTGGTCGTGGTGTGGCACCATGCGGGCGGCGGGGTGATGGCGTTTAATGTTCACCATGTGGTCTTTTTTACCTTAAGGTAATATTTTCCCGCTGCTGCGGTGAAAAGTAGTATGTGCAACAGAATCTTTGTTTTGCAGCAAAATAGTACATTTTGATACAAGTGCGGAAAGTATGTCATTTTACACGAGTCCCGAAGTATCTTGGCCCGAGCCGCAAGCGAGGGACAAGACTCGGGACGAGTTAAAATGACAGTTCCGCACGTGTATCAAACGACGTTTTTTAATACATTTGCGAAAAAATATCAATGAAACAAAATAAATCAGTAAATAAAACTATTACAAGAGACAATTTTACTTTTAATTGACACAGACTTTATGAAATGGCAACGGTTGTGACCATTCAGCCAAAAAAAAAGTCACAGTAATTTAATTAATTACCTATATTTAAAAAATAAAAAGTATAATTCTCTATTAACCAGCGGTAATGCATAAAGGTGGATTCACATTACGCCGTACTGGGCTGTGCCCGGTTTCTGCATGGTGTAATGTGAATTCACCTTAATACGCAACTATCTAATCATTCGTAATACTAATTCAGATTCAGCCATCTTGATGAGAGCTGTTTTTTTTTTAATATTACCTACATACATTTTATGTATGTATGTATTTCATTTTAATATTTTAAATTATATTACCTATGTATAGTCTCAAAGCTAAATGACGAAATCAAAAAGTGGTTGATCATGCAAACTCTTTGGTTAGATGCACGGCTTGGAAGTTGAAACAAAATTATATTTAAAAAAAATAGAAAACTTTAACGCACTAGTGCGTAATATCCCACTTTCCGCACGATATACAGCTACAAAAAGTACCACTTTTTGAGCAACTGTGTTAAAAACCAACTTTGCTCTCTTGCACAAATAACTCTTATCTATCTCTTATGTTCGGAGAATATCTCAATGGCGGGATGAGAAAAGAAATTACATTCCCAGGTAGGTAAGTCATTTTGAAAAATGATTTGCCACTTTTGATTCTTTACTAGACCATTTTAGAATCTTATACATACTCGTACAGCCTTAATAAACTCATTTTTTAAAACTCGATTAAATTAAACGACATTCGGTTTAAAGAAATAAATTTTGCATCACAATAAAATTGAGACAAAGTAACATTAACTTATTCCTCAGACCGCAGTTTTGATACGCTCTGGTTATGATGCGGGGGTTTGCCAGGGGTCTTGCGTTAGGATAAATTTACACGTAAATGCGCAGGACTTCACTAGCTTTTCAAAAAGCTTCTCCATGACATAAAATATGTGGCCATTTTCCCAAGCGCTAAACCGATTACCTACTCATTACTCCAGCTCTTGACGAAATAAATAAACAGCAATAGGATCATTTATTCGGCTAATAAACCACGAACTTAAGAAACAAAATACTTAACTGTGTTTTTAAAAAACTAATTAAGACCAAGTAACCCAAACAGTGTAAAAAAGGGCAGTAAATATTTTACAAATGCACGACACAGTTGCATGACAAGTAAAGTACCATGAAAGTAATTTACTCTGTATACTTAAATATGTTTTGTAATGTAACTGCAGGCAAAGTCTACCCACGGGCTTTTCATCTCATTAGCTCATTACGCTCGATCGGGCAAAATGGCTTTTTCTATGGTTCCGTACCCGAAAGGTAAAAACAAGACCCAATTGCTAAGACCTCACTGTCCATCTGTCTGTCTGTCTGTCAGTCTCTTTGTCACAAGGCTGTATCTCATGATCCGTGATAGCCAGACGGTTGAAATTTTTACAGATGTAAATACAAAAACAAAATAAAATATTTTTTTACAACAAACGTGAGTTTTTGCCGTTTTTGCAAGATTTGTCTGTAACCACAGACAGTGAAACTAAAAAAGGTAATAAAGTGTGTTATGTTGTGATCATGGTACGGAACCCTTCGTGCGCGAGTCCTACTCGCACTCGGACGGTTTTTCATTTGCTTACTACGTAATACATAACACACTCATACTCCATCCAGCTCACCGATTTACGAGCCACTTGATGTGATTCTCATTCAAGATAAAATATCAACTACACATTTTGTTTTTGTAACATCTCGCTCGTTGTAAAGTTCATCTCGATTGACACCAGAGCCTTAAGTGTACTAAGATGCTGTTCACGCGACAAACCGTCTCGAACACGTTTCGTCCATGATATTTATACGAGCAACGCAAACGTATTTGAGACGTTTTTATGAATTAGCCACTTACACTAAGGGCTCTGAAGTTACGTGCGTTAAAGGGACTAGTAACTTTGAGCGGACGCATAAAAGGCGTCGTGGTTTATTATTATTTTATGCCTATCTTTAAATGTTACGTTGTTATGTTTGTGTAGTCATGGAATATCATAGCTTAAGATGATTCCAGCAAGAAACGAAACTTGACTGATATTGTCAGCAAATTTAAGAACAAAAAACTAGCAAGGGTTCTATTTTAGTTGGTTTTTCCCTCTATTTCAATCGTATTGCTTACGATTTGGACGCCTGTACTGTCAAGTTAAATAGTAGTAGCCCGCCCCAAACCTACCTCATTAGTTCCCTCATAAATTGTCAAGCAAACGTACGAGTGTACAGGTTGATAGCTAAATTATTATTGATACAAATTTGTCATTCGCTGAGAAATACTAGTTTATTGTTTTTATTCTTTCAAGTAAACAAATCGTACCAACCCTCTTACTTCATGGTTTCATGGTTTCAGTGAAAACGAGCAAGTGAAAGTAAAGGTTCTTTATTTTCACAGGGAACTTTCGGAGATTTCAAACAGTGATCAGTTAAATTAAAATGTAGGCCAGCGTCTTTTTTTTAGTGTGCCGAGAACAATGCGTTCTATGTATAAACAACCACGCGCGGGTTCGCGTTTAATCTGCGTTACTCCTGACACGCATTCAGTGTGTCGAAGCCTTTATATCATGCGTGGAAGACAATCTGTGCAGTCTTTTATTAAAACATTTGAGATACTAATTCACTGCTAATTATAAATAATGACCCTGACACGATACTAACACGTAATGAAACTAATGAAACCGACCAATATGACATTTGAGTTGGTGTCACGACGACTGAATTTCGTAATCTTTAAACCATATTTACTCATTCAATGAATCATAGAATTATTTGAATCCAGATCATCTCAACGGCAAAATGTCCGTCTCAAAATGTCAAGTCAATGAGTAGGTTCCAAATAACTGAATTTCATAATACTGTGATATTTAGATCCTAATCTCAGATTGACTTAGGTACCACGTGTTTTTTAATCGACAAGTAATGAATATCTGACAAATAAATGTACTTAGCCCTTTCCCTTTCTTACACTTGAAAATAGACAAAATGAGGGCTGTCGTTAGTTGAAAGATAAATCTACTTGTCGATTGTGAAACAGGTCTTATAATGACACACACATACACATAACATCACGCCTTCATTCCCAGAGTGGGGTAGGCAGAGCTACAGAAATACCAACAACTCCAAAAAGACTTAATTTGATGATTCTGTAACAAAATTTTGCACAAGTATTTACCAGTGTATTAGTGACAGGTAGCAAACCCATCGCCTAACAGTACTACAAGCCTTTATTCCCTCTTGAGACGTAGTCGCCTCTTACGACATCCACTGGAAGACATGGAGTGGCACTATTCTAACCCGGCAGATTACACACAGCTACAGCCGCCGCCAGTTTACATATTTCGTTTAGTTTTAACCATTAGTTACGTTTTTAAATAATTAGTTAATTTAACTACTGATCAAACAACAGGCCCTAAGCAAGTTAAATAAAAGCTTGTAAAACAGACAAGTGCGAGTGTCACTCGCACATGAATGGTTCCGTATAACCCTGTATGAAGAAAGTTTCACTTTAAGACAAATTAAAGAAATCTGTGATGAAAAAATATCACCCACGCGTTATTGAATCATTTGTTTATTTTAATCATTTTCTGTTACGTGTAATTCATTAATTAACCAAAGTAAATACAGCTGATGTTCATGTCGAGGTTGGAATATTTAACGGTATTCCAATAATTCGACGATGTTTTACTGTTCACGCGTGATTCGAACAAAAACGTGCTTTTACAATGATAATTATACCAGCAGTTGCCTGCGACTCCGTCCGCGTCGAAGTCGTTAATCGCGGGTAAAAACCCTATGTCCTTGGTCGGGATTTAATTTATCTACCTCCATACCAAATCTCATCGAAATCGATTTAACGGTTTAGGCGTGAAAGCGTAACAGACAAGCAGAGTTACTTTAGCATTTATAATATTAGTAAGGGCGGATAGATTATTAAAAAAAAATAGTAAGAGTAGAATTGGTAGGATAATTAGGATGACGCTGCATAAGTAAACAGAATCAACTGCACCTACGCCGCGCACTCTAACTTGTACTGAGGAGTTCCTATGGCCCCTTCCGTCTTCATCTTGAGAGCAGTTTAATGGTAGAAATTATTAGTACATACATACATACATAATATCACGCCTTTATTCCCAGAGTGGGGTAGGCAGAGCTACAGAAATACCAACAACTCTAAAACGACTTGTTGGTAAATTATTAGTGTTGTCATCAAAATCGCATAAGCATGCATTAAGACTATACGTAAATAAAAACGACTTTATACATTAGTATACATAGTAACTTACTAGTTAGTTAGCCAGTAAGGTAGACACATTCTATAGCTTTATGCATTAATTTCTACAATTTTTTTTTTCTTGACAGAAGGTGGAACATGATGAATGTGTAAAACTTGTATACATAATTTGGAGTGAACCCGTAAATTTTGACAAGCCAGGTTTAAAAAGAGGACACGACGTCATAGCCAACCAAAGACGTCATAGTCAATACCACTTAAAGGTCGAAAGAGGAGGAAACGAGGCCATGGTCCGGGCGGTGCTGCTCTGGTGCCGGGGCGCTGTAATGTGCGATGACCTGAACTTGGTCGGCTACAACTTATAATGTGACTGTAGGAGCTACTTAATTAGTAAAGGAATTTCAATATTATGTGCAAGTAGATATTCTAAACAATACGGAATTTTTCAAAAATAAACTCGCGAAAGTTACTCCATGGTAAGCACAAAAGAAACGAAAAACTGGTTCTTCATTAAAAATTTTAACAACTACACTGGCTGCGCTGTATAGGCCTGTGACAGCTCATTTAAACGCGTATTACGCTTGTTTTTTTTCACGTCACATAAATACGACATTGGTACAAACCTAACAAGCGACGCCGTTCATGAATTTAAATAAATAATCGCCTATTTTCACAACACATCGCTTGTCAGTAGTGATTGAAATTACGAAATACGGCTGGCTGTCACAGGCATCATCCTACAGTGCAGCGAGTGTGAGTATCCCTACTAATTAGTACTGTTTGTACGCACCATTTTTTTCTCGACGGGGAGTTGTACTTAAGATTTTACCGCAAGAGCTTAAATCTCGACACAAACTTGATATTACGTAGGTAGGTTAATTTTATAGCTAAAAAACTTGCAACGTTACCAATTTAGAAGCCTGGGACACATATGGCACATTTTTATCAATCTCAACGCGTTCAGCGCCGTTCACACACACATTTGTGTGACTGTAAAAGTCTTAGACAGTTTATAGCGATGCATAATGTCAAAATAGACTATACCAGAATTTGAAAAAGAGAACTTTCTATCTTAAACAGGTTTCTGTAAAATAAAAAAAAAACTCGGCAAGGAACACTTTGGAAGAGTAAAAGGGGTGAAGGGGGGAGGGGAACGGTTGGCAACCGGCATTTATTGATTCAGCGAGGTCGGATTATTAGGAAGAAAAAAATATATGTTTTGCTTCCAGACACATAACGGAAGCTTTTTCAAGTTTTTGTCCAGACTAAAAGGCCGCCGCCTGCAGTCGCTGGTCGTACACCCTTGCCCATGTGAACACGATGCTGCAATGCTGCGGATTTTACTCCTAAAGACTGTATCGAAAAGTATAATGACAACTGTAGCTGGCTGCCATTCTTGTTTGTTTTTTTTTTTTAAATATAAATGTCAAATTATATCATAGATGCTACGGTATTAAACTCAATTAATAAGGTTTTTTTCGGATTACTTTTGATTTTAAAAAATGAGAGGCCTAACTAACACCCGAGCAACAAAAACGAATCATGGACAAATACTCACGAGAAAAGAGTATGTCCATAAGAAAGTTCGCAAAAATCGAGAAGGTGAGTCGTTCTGCGGTTTAAAATGCCATTAAAAAGTACCTACTGGGAAGACCTAAAAAGTTCAGAACTTCTGTTGGAATGGTTCAGAGGACCAAGAAGCGTATCGACGCGACTTGGTAACTTATCGAAAGCAACGGAAGCCAAATCTTAAACACCGTCTTCGAAAGTTATACGACACGGTTTTAACCAAAAATGAACAGTGCATTATTCAAGACCTACGTCACCTACGTACGTTCGTTCGCGTTCATAACTATTTCCACGATGACTACCGATCTTTACATCAAAGAGTGTTTGCAAAAAAGAATTTTGACACTGATTTGACGCCAAAGTGAGACTACCTACTTTATTTTGGCTTGATTTGGCTAAAGTAGAAACATCGAGTGATGGCACCTTTGACGTTTGTTTGCTCATGAAGATCCCTAAATATTGACAGCAAGTACAAAGAAACAGATGTCAAACTTCATTGCTGTAGGTACCGGAATAGTGATATACTGCTGGGGCTATAATTTACCGAAACGCATTTCGTAACTAGCTTCATATTGAGGTTGTTTTTATTTGCTCGCACTCTAGGGTTCATAGTTTTAATTATAACTAACAAAAAACATCTCAATAAAACAATTCGCGTGATGATAACATTGATAACAAAGGACCGCTGACTGGTTCAATAACGTATGACAATCAAGTCACTACACTTTCACGTTACCGCCGCTGGCAAACTCGCGTTCTAGTTCTGAATTACAGTGGTTTTATGATTATTTATTCACTCATTTATCAATAATTTCACATATTGTACATTTTGACTCAATATTTCAAATTTCTGACCATGTCATCTTTTTTTTGCCATAAAGTTTATTTCGAGAGTTTGATCCACAAACTCTATTGGCACACAATAAAACGTTTCCATATTCAAATGATTATGAAAATTTCGCATCGTCGCCCTGGAGACTATAAAAGCCCATACATCTAAAATACACGGTTATTCCTACTACAGCTTCAAGAAGTAAACATTGAAAGTAAACTAACTGATATTACTACGAGTTAGCCTAACCCTTTGAGTCAAGTTGGCATAACTGTTAAGGCGAGTTGGCCTGTCTGCTTATTACTCACAAACTAACAGTGATCCCGCTATCTGCGTTTCCACATACCTGCCGTCCTCCCCCTCCACTTACACAGGAACCAGATCTCATTACCGCTGCAGCTCTTCAGATCCTCTTCGTGCCCTGTCTCCACTTCGCCCTCGTCTTACCTCCGTTTACGCTTCTGATGGGTACACCTCGTTATCTCAGAGCAGTGAAATGTCACAAGTGTCAAAATAGGGGAGTATGTGGCCAATTGGAAATATTTTATACTTATTTTAAGTTTATTAGCAGTATGAGAGAAATGGCACATTTGAAAAACAATAAAATGAACCTACCCTTTTCACGTTGGTACAATTGGGAATCTGATAACAAACAGACGACGATATCATACATTTTGTTAGGTCCAAATGAAACTGCCATAAGAAAGCTCAGAGTCACTCAGAGGGCTATGGAGAGAGCTATGCTCGGGGTTTCTCTGCGGGATAGAATCAGAAATGATGATATCCGCAGTAGAACTAAGGTTACCGACATAGCCCGAAGAATAGCGAAACTTAAGTGGCAGTGGGCGGGTCACATTGCTCGCAGAACTGATGGCCGATGGGGCCAGAAAGTTCTCGAGTGGCGTCCACGGACCGGGAGACGAGCTGTTGGTAGGCCTCCAACAAGATGGAGCGACGACCTCGTAAGGATGGCGGGATCGCGATGGATGCGGAAGGCACAGGACCGGTCTAAGTGGAGAGCCTTGGGGGAGGCCTATGTCCAGCAGTGGACGTCTTTCGGCTGATATGATGATGATGATGATGAAATGAAACTGCTCTGGATATGATTTGCCGCTTTCAAACTCATTGTGTCTTTTTTAATTAAGATGGTTATGTCATATTTTTTTGGAATCATTCGTAAATTTCACTATTAACAAAACAGCTTACTCTAAATTTTTATCAAATAATCAAAATAGACAAGGTTGTCTTTAATTTTTCCATTATAACAAATCAAAATCACGCGAACCGTAAATTCACATACTGTGAGTATTGATGTACTTTGTCATTATGAATTTCCATAGCAAATAAATAAGTCTTAGTTAGCGGGGTCACCCTTGACCAAGGAGGTCTATACCTATAAATATCGAAATGATCTCGAAATATTATTAGATAGAACTATAACTTTATGTGTGAATGTTTAAGTGAAAGGGTTGAAATGAAAGTTAAAAACTTAAATAGTAAATGTGATTGTATGATCGTATTTATGTTCTTGTAATATGTGATTGTAATTTTTGAAAAAACAATGATTTTACTTACAATTAATATCAAACTGTGCTATTTACCCATATGTTTCCCTATTTTGATGTAATGCCTGCCTTGAGATAACGAGGTCTACTGATGAGGATCTTGTCACTATACCCAAACATACGAAAAATACTGTTTTAAACAGTCAAACGCGTGAGTTCGTTCTTCGGCTACGTAATTATTTTGAACGTGAGGCTCAAAATAGCGGGCCATTGTTACCATTGACACAAGTGCTTGATCGTGTAGCTGATGCATTCGATATTAGAAAGCGAACTGTCATCAGGGGCCCTAGCCAAGATGCAAACGCTCCTAACGTTTTTTTTTCTATCGTTCAAAATGTATGGGATGACAGTCGACCACGCGGTTTATCGAAACGCACGAGAATGTCATCCCATACCTTTTGAGCGATAGAAAAGAAAAACGTTAGAAGCGTTTGCATCTTGGCTAGGGCTACAGGATAAGTAAAGAAAAATATGGTGACACTGGCAATGACAATGGCAAGATAATGTTCTTCAGACTCCAAATAGGAAAAAAAAACGATCAAAATAAATTGTGAGCATTGATAGTTTTGATTCCGATGCTATTCGAAGATAATGTCTACGGTTATTATTTACGCAAAGAATATCCAACGAGGAGGAAGTTAGTAGAATCCCTGAAAGAAGCCGGCTTGTTTTTCGGCAAAAAAAGTTTTTTAGGAACAGTTTTAAATGAAATTGGATTTCGATACACGAAGGCTAATAAACGCAAAATATTAATGGAAAGGTACGATATTGTGATGGCAAGGTATACTTTTTTAGTCCAAGCAAAACAAATAAAATATTGGCAGAATGTGGTTTTATTGGATGAGACATGGCTTAATGCCAATCATACAGTTAGCCGTTCTTGGACCGATAATTACGCTGCGTCTACGTCTAAAGATCCATCTGGAAAAAGAGCCAGGCTTATAATTTGTCACGCCGGCACTGCGAACGGGTTCTTCAAAGATGCCTTGCTGGGTTTCGCATAAAAAAACAGGAGACTATCACGAAAAAATGAAGGGATAAAATTTCACTTACTGGTTTTCTTCCATGTTATGTTGCCTTCCTGAACCATCCGTTATAATTACGGACAACGCCCCATATCACTCGATGCAAATCGATAAGCCACCGGCAAAGTCTGAGAGTAAGCTGAAATCGCTTCATGGCTACAACGATCTGGCGTAGATGCAAACATGAAGATGTTCAAGACGGAGTTGGTACATTTACGAAAAGTAAATAAACCACATAAAAAGCGGTACGTTATCGATGAGCTCGCGGCCGAATATGGGCACCAAGTCATACCTTTACCACCCTATCATTGTGAATACAACGCAATTGAGTTGATATGGGCACAAGTCAAGGGATTTGCAGCAAGACACAATACAGAACCTCCATTCACCACATCAAAAATGTTAAAATTACTGCAGGAAGCTTATGCACATGTCACTAACAGACTGGGAATGGTGGTAAACAGTACCGTGAGACGAATAATTGAAGACTATGAAACCGATGTGAACGTAGACAATATTTATTATAATAGATGCTATGAATGAATTGGTGAACCCTGGTTTTGTCGACAACCTTTTCATTGAATATTATTTCATCGACAACGATTCATCGAAACTTTAGTACTAGTAATATTGTTTGGCGTAATTTTATTTCAACTACTATTTATTTAAATTTATCTTACTACGTGGAAATACTAATCAACGAATACTACTTAATCGCTGATTTGTTGCAAATTATCTTAATTGGTACAGCTGCAAAACATTGCAATTCATTTCTTCGACGTATTACTTCAATACATTTTTATATGTCCTATGAGGCTTTCAAAGTAGGTTAGGTTAGAACTGCGACCCCCAAGAAAACGAACTGTTGACAGAAGTGGGTTAGGTTAGGTTAGAACTGCGGCCCCCAAGAAAACGAACTGTTGACAGAAGTGGGTTAGGTTAGGTTAGAACTGCGACCCCCAAGAAAACGAACTGTTGACAGAAGTGGGTTAGGTTCGGTTAGAACTGCGACCCCCAAGAAAATGAACTGTTGACAGAAGTGGGTTAGGTTAGGTTAGAACTGCGACCCCCAAGAAAACGAACTGTTGACAGAAGTGGGTTAGGTTAGGTTAGAACTGCGACCCCCAAGAAAACGAACTGTTGACAGAAGTGGGTTAGGTTCGGTTAGAACTGCGACCCCCAAGAAAATGAACTGTTGACAGAAGTGGGTTAGGTTAGGTTAGAACTGCGACCCCCAAGAAAACGAACTGTTGACAGAAGTGGGTTAGGTTAGGTTAGAACTGCGACCCCCAAGAAAACGAACTGTTGACAGAAGTGGGTTAGGTTAGGTTAGAACTGCGGCCCCCAAGAAAACGAACTGTTGACAGAAGTGGGTTAGGTTAGGTTAGAACTGCGACCCCCAAGAAAACGAACTGTTGACAGATAGCATGACACATTACTATTATTAAATTATATCAATGGTCAATCATAACACACATAGCTATGATCACACAGAGTGCTTGCGTTTAGTTTTGATAGCAAAATATTACCAATTGAAATAATTTTATGCGGAATAAATATTATTACAAGTAAAAAAAATCAAATAAATAAACCCGAAATGATTAGTCATGACATGAATTTGATTGAAATAAGTCAACTACCAATTAAAAGACCTCGTTTCAAATTACCTAGTATTGAGTCCTCGACGCAATGAGTTGTCGATGAAATGAAAATACTTGAAACGTTGTCTTTGAAATAATATTCGATTAAAAGTTTGTCGGCAATTCAATGGTAAACCGAATGAACTATCTCAAGAGCAGTCAAGATTTTTTTTGACAAATAGCTCTTTAACTTCCTTGTCTGATTGTGCAAAATGTGGTTATAGACTTATAAACAAGTATTTCTAGAGTTGTTGGTAATTCTCTAGCTCTGCCTACCCCACTCTGGGAATGAACGCGTGGTGTTAATGTATGTATGTACATGTACATAATAATTATCTAAGTCTATAACAATGTATTTTTGGTGTAACGTGATTTTTAACAAAAATATGTCAAGTAGAAGGCACACGAGCACTTAGGCCACCTGATAGTAAGAGGAATCTGAGACCCGTAGACATTTCAAATCTATCAAGACTATAATGTTAAGACTGCAATCCTAAGAACTCAAATGCGTTGCCAACCCTGAGGACTAAGATGGAATGCCTCTATGCCAGTAATTTCATCGGTTGTCTTATCCCCACACCGAAACACAACAATGCGAACGCTGCCATTTGGTGGTGGTGGTATATCTTTTTTGTATGTCTTTACCTAACACGAACTATGGAAGTCCGGCACCTTTGGAAGACGTACATGAAGCCGAACCCAACACGCAGAGGTCCTTTAAACAACTTTAATTTAGTAAATTAATAATTTAGTTTATTTACAGGACTATCAACAAGTCTTTTTAGAGTTGTTGATATTTCTGTAGCTCTGCCAACTCCACTTTGGGAATGAAGGCATGATGTTATTATGTGTGTGTGTGTATGTGATTACCGTCATAATATCTCTTATCGCCCGAACGAAGTAGGGTCCACAGTTCATTCAGTGGACACTCGTATGTTGGTATGAGTGTTTGTCAATTACCTGAGTTTTGTTGATCCCATTTTTATGATTTTTTCTAAAAGAGTAGACGAGGCGAAGACAAATTTAAGTTCGATAATGAGCAGATCGGTCCGGGGTTACAGTGTTCGGGGGGAAATCGAGAGGTCTCTGTTCGCGATGAAAAAGGTACTAGTTCACTTGATAGTAGGTACAGGCAGGCGAGTCGTCCACGATTGCAATAGAGGTAAAACCAATTACAATTACTAGATTCGTTTTATGCTATGATCTTATGCTATCCTATGACTATAAGAAGGAACGTAACGTAACATAGAAGTTCACTCTTAGGTAGGCGATAAGCTCATATTGGCACTGGGAGTATAAACGGGATCGGGAATGCATCACATTTGCTGATCGAAGAGCAAAGCGCCCACACACAGGTTTCTGCGGCCTACACCATCTCCACGCAATATTCGTACGGCAGTTAAATCTGTCGCTCACCACACATTATCAGTTTCACATTTACATCAATTATGTACCAGTCACATAAATAACTATAATTAAATTGTTTTAAACTATTGCGATATTTAGTCCCAAAGGTGGAGCATAGAATATTTTTGATGGATGTTATCGTAGCATGAGGTCCTAATAAAAATCAAGCTTTTAACTTTGGGAGGCGTGAGACGCCATCTTGAATTTTTAAATATTGATTTATTTATAAATAATTCCCCAACAGTTAACCTTACGATAAAAGACCACTCATTCCTCGTCCTCCGACGGCGCGAGGTAAGAAAACGGAAGCATCATGATTTTTAAGCTACACATAATTTTGCGCGCGACTCTGTCCCCATCGATCTCAATACTCCCTCGGAAACCGTCCTATTTTTGAGGATACAAATTAGCCTATGTTCTATTGCAGACTATAATCTATCTGTGTGCCAAATTTCATCCAGATCCATTTAGCCGTTCAGGCGTAATTGAACAACAAACATCCATCCATCCATCAACCCTTTCACATTTAAATAACATTAGTATGATATAAGTAGAATAATTATGACATTACGTATACAGTCGTATTTTTACACACCCAATTTTGCTTTATTTGTATGTTAGTATGTATGTTTGCGTCACATCTTGCGAAACAATTTTGAACGTGTTACGATCATCATAATAGTTAATATCAATAAAATATTATTGTGACAGAACTGATCTCATGATGTGGTCTTAATGTAGCAGTGGCAACAGGATTTCCGCTGTTCTTAACGTACACCCACTGAGCTTGAATTCGTTAGTTTGGTCTCGATCGATAGAGGACACGACTAATGTTTTTAAGAAATGTTGAGCACTTAATACTAGTACTTCTTGTCATAATAAATTTCAAACAGACCATTAAATTAAGAGTACGGCAATTCATTGCAACTGCCGTGCTCGTAATTAGATGGTTCAACATCTACATTATTATTATTCATTATCATTATTATTCGGTGATCGCACCTAATGTTGACATTATAAAACAGACCTTACGAGCAATTAAAATAATTGTTTCTCACATCCATAGTAAAAAATAAATTAAAAATATAAAGTATCAACGGATTGTGAAGCTGAAAATTTTCATACAAAAAGCGATATCGTTTCTTTCCCCTTAAATCTAGTCCGATTTTAACGATTTTTGAATATGTTGTAGATATTATGGAAAACCAGGTTTGTACGTTTTCCTTCTAAGCTACGCGGTTTGAGCGTCGATTTAAAATCCTCTTAAGTCTTTATCAAACTGCCAAGCAGCAGTTTTCGCGTTGTTGTGTTCCAGTGTGGGAAGGACGAGACAAGCGGTGTAATTATTAGGGTTGGCAACGCAGTTGCAGTCTTGGGATTGCAGCCTTGACATTGCAAAATGTCATGTTCCGCTTATCTTACAGATGACCTGCCTTCTCCGTTTCATAAGAAACCAAGACCGTAGCCAAGATGCGTACGGTAACTAGCGTTTCTATTCGTTTTGTTTTTAAACCAATCGCCTCACTGGTAGATCACTTGACTTTTCGTGTCACGTGATCGACACGTAATTTACCTCACATGATAGGTTTGAGTTGAAGCAATATCTTTTCACTGTAACACTATAACACTAGACTTGTTTCAAATTTTAGCACAATATCTGTCTTGACGGAAAGACAGATGGACAACAAAATCAGTATAAATTTAGAACGGACTTCAAAAATACGTAATTGACCTGCTGTTCTGTTTGTCAGTACGTCACCATGCCTGTGATTTCAGAAATGTTTAATAATTATCTTAAGTATATCAAATTATCGTGGTATCATCAGTTCAGGCTCCGCGAGTAAGTGTCCCATATGAAAGACATGACCCGCGTCTTGAAATCGTCCGAACGAAAAAGCGAAATGTGAGTATGCATTACCTTGTTTACAATCCTACTAAACGGTTTGTAGAGGCCAGCGATTATAGTGACATGAGCCCTAGCCAAGGTGCAAACGCTCCTAACGTTTTTCTTTTCTATCGCTCATAATGTACGGAACGACAGTTGACCACATAGTTTATCGTAACGCACGAGAGTGTCATCCCATACATTGTTAGTGATAGAAAAGAAAGACGTTAGTAGCGTTTGCAGTTTGCACCTCGGCTAGGGCTGATGGTTACGCTCTTGTCAAAGACGTTTTTTTATTTAAAGTTGTTTAAAAGAATTATCTACAAAAAGATACATGTGAAGAGTTTAGGAAAAAATCTATAAAAGTACATTTATATGGTTTCTATTATTGGAATTGCATTGATTATTTTTTTTTCAAATTATCGAAAAAGTACTACACTTTCTATTCAAGAAATGGGTTTAAATATTAACATATTTTTTTAAAATCAGAATTCGAATAACAAATATTTCCTATTGTCACCCAAAATCAGAAAAGTACAAACGATTTTTTTATAAAATAAAACAGTGTGACAAAAGGCACAGGCTCAGCTTGTGGTGCGAGCGCGGGCGAGTGCTCGAGATTTTCAGTCTCCCCCTTTCCGCACTCAGTTTAGGGTAACACAATTTAGCAGGCAGATCAGACGGTATAGATTACTTTACAATTTAGGCATAACTCACAGTGTTTAGGTATACAACATATTGATAAAAGGTAAACAACATAATGATATAAGTAAAAAGAAATCAGGTTATTTGGAAACATTTAATACAATAATTACCGCAGTTGTAGTGCAATGATAACACTTTCACATAGTTTTTGTCACTCACTGGTTAGTAATCAGTGATTACTATTTACCGCCTGTTTCACAATGACCAAGTAAAGCATATCTGTCAAATAAATTTGGCCCTTTCCCTTCCTTACACTTGAAAAAAAGACAAAGAGATGGCTATCTCACAATTACTAGACTCACTATACTAAAACGGCATACTAGGGCCTACAAAAAAAGGATATTAAGCCACCCAAAGACCTCGTCAAAATCCCTGATGGACGAAAATCAATCAGCTCGCAGGCTAAAACGGAAAATGCCCCAGGACATACTGAAATAGATGTTGGAAAATGAGGATGCGACACAGGTCGCATACCACACAGATAGAAAATATATTTTAAGTTAAGAGGGAAAACCCTCTCAAACACTGTTTTTTACATAGAATAATATAACGCTTCATCTAATAAAAGTGTCTTTAGCTAAAGGGATCATACTTTTTCAAAGAAGAACCAAAATTGTTCAGTTCCATCTTTATATATCATCATAGCAAATAGGAACGATTTAAGTTAAAAAAATATTTTTTTGCAGCAAAAAATTATACAGTTTTAGTATGAATATGCTAGTTCTTGAAAAACGTATTTGTTTCAAGTAACCTTCATCAAACCAAAGATGCCTCCAAGTTAAAAGAAGAAACACCAAATTTTTCCTATAAGATTGTTAAGTTTTTAAGTGTAAACCATTACTTCTTGGTTTGATGTTTACAATCTACGGTCGATATATAAGAAGTTCAAATATAGAAATACACGGTTTTACGTCAAGATTTAATACATTCTTGGCTTGATTTTAATATTACTTGGTTTGATGTTTATAAACTCCATTCGAGATTCAAGAAGATCTTAAATAAAAAAGTAGCACGGGTTTACGTCAAGATTGTGTACATTCTTGGTTTCATTTTACAAATTCTTGATTTGATGTTTACAAGCTCCATTCGAGAACAAGAAGCTTAAATCAAAAAATTACACGGTTTTACGTCAAGATTTAGTACATTCTTGGCTTGATTTTAATAATACTTGGTTTGATGTTTATAAACTCCATTTGAAATTCAAGAAGATATTAAATATAAAAATTAGCATGGGTTTACGTCAAGATTGTGTACATTCTTGGTTTCATTTTACAAATTCTTGATTTGATGTTTACAAGCTCCATTCGAGAAACAAGAAGCTTAAATCAAAAAAATAACACGGTTTTACGTCAAGATTAAGTACATTCTTGGCTTGATTTTACTAACTCTTAGTTTTATATTCTACAATGTCCAAACTACTACATTGAAGATTCAAGATGTTTAAATAAAGAAATAATGCTCCATTTAAAACAGTAAGATCTTTAACGGTGTGCAGAGCGTTACTAGTTTCTTGTGGTGTTGCCACTGTAAAAAATATTTTTATAAAATGGGTATATTTATAGGGATGGGGGTTCCTAATTTAATACTACACGTATTTTCATTAATAAGAATTTAGAAGAATTAATAAGAATTAACAAAGAACCCCCCACCCTCAAAAAATAATCTCAGTCCAGTCTCATTTTATTTGTCTTTCAGTCAGAGCACTTTTCTTCCTACGATGAACAGATTTCTTGTTTTCAGTTTGGTCGAATCCACGCTAAGCAAACACTGTATGATGTACTGACTGTATATTGGTGTTCTATCTAATCGAAATATTTTCACGTACAATTAATACTGGTCTGCCATTTTCATGGTATGCCATTGGTGTAAAAGTCCTGTGAACAGTGAAAACGGGAATCCATGAATTTTCTTAACTAAAATTTGATGACTTCCTACGCAGGAACTTTATATAGATCAATAAACACATTGAAAGCGCTATCAATAAAAAAATATTTTCCTATAGGTACAAGAAAAGTTCATTAATAAACATCTACAAAAATATTTTATACTAGCTGTTGCCCACGACTTCGTCCGCGTAGAAAAATAAAACATAGCCTATGTTAGCGATAGTGTTCAGCGATAATTGTAGCATATTTCTAATTATTAGAATGAGCATGTGAATGCACTAGCACTATTTGTGTTTGTGGAAGTGAACGGAGAGAGAGGCACAGGTCTTGATTAATACACAGTGGTGCGCATGACGTTGCAGTAATAATATTTATTATATATACGGTCACAGCGGTCACTTATTTTAATAAACATTTTAACACAACGTAGAAAGCAACCATCGTCCCAGAAGGCGGAAAAAGGAAGGGGCGATAGCAGTGTTGCTATCTGTCATAATGGGTAAACATTAAAAGCAATGTTATAAGGGATACTATAAACAATCCAACACTAATGATGAATGAATTTTTGAAATCGGTCCAGTAGTTTTTGAGTTTATTCGTTACATACATACATACAAAAATATAAATCTTTCCTCTTTATAATATTAGTAAGGTGCGTTGGGGTAAGTTCGTAAATGGGGTAAGATCGTATTCATTAAATATATTCCAAATTAGTAGTTATTTTTCTACTCTGGCAACAAAGCGTGAGACGCCATTTTGTCTTGCCCCGCGTCCCAGTCCACGTTGGTCGTCCCGACGCATCAGTTGTGTGTTATGCAAGTTATAGTGGAAGTGTCGTCTTTTCGGATAATTTACGAGATCCGGATTAACCCCATGCAACTTTTCGCTGGCTTTTTCGGTGAGTATTAACTATTTTTGCAAATAATAAATGTTTAAGTAATCTAGGTATGTGGTGTCTTTTGATATATCTGTTTAAAATAGGCTAAAAAGGCTTGTAAGCTGAGATCCGGTCTTTCCCCAAGCAGATATTAATAGGTGAAGTTCGGACTAAATATATCCGATCTTAAACTGGAATGAAAATGCATGTGGTTGTCAAACTTTAGTTTAATCCAAACTTTAACCTCCGATTTTTCGTGGTGTTGCAATCTAATGCAGCTGAGCTCGTTGATAAACAAAATTTTCTTATGAAGTTGGTGATATGTATTTTGTGTATTTATTACGTGAACTTAATTATATTTTATGAAAATATTGTTGTTAATAGATTTAACAAGATGTCAATTTATGGGCCCAGCGTAAAATGTAATGTGTATTTTATATAGATACGAGTATCTAGTTTTATAAATATCTATCTGTACTCAATAAAGCATTTTTTTTGTAGGGCCATAATGCCTCGTCAATACAAGAGAAAGTCACTGCGGGCAACATCGTATTCGCAGGAGGATATAAGATCCGCAGTAGAACGAGTAAAAAGTGGAGAACTCTCTAATTATGCAGCATCACAACTCTACGGTATCCCTACCTCTACACTTCATGACCATGTTAAAGGAAAAACAAGCTTACTAAGTCAAACACTTGGCCGCCCCCCTGTAATCCCAATAGAGATGGAGAATAAGCTGGCATCTTGTCTTAGATCTCTGGAAAAATGGGGTTGGGGCTTATCTAGGACCGAAATTTTAGATATTGTCTCAGAGTTCATTAGGGCAAACGAAATTATTACACCTTTTAAAAACAACCGACCTGGGCCAGATTGGTTCATTTCATTTCGGCTAAGACACAACCTGTCAATAAAAAAACCGCAGACTGTAGAATACCTCAGAAAAAGGCAGACAGATCCATTCGTTATCGCTGAATATTTTACTTTACTGAAAGAGACACTACTGGAATTGGGTATACACAAACCTGAGCAAATCTGGAACCTAGATGAGACATCGGTATGTCTTGATCCTACGAAAACAAAAGTTGTTGGTGGCAAAGGCCTTCCATGCACAAGGACTACACAAGGTTCTGGGAAAGAGAATGTTACAGTGTTGACAACCGTCAATGCGGCTGGCACGAAATTGTCACCTTTGATAGTTTTCAAAGGTAAATATATGTACAACGAGTGGATGTGCGAACATGACAAATATGATTTTGAGATTTCTTATGCCGCCAGTAAACGTGGCTGGATGGAGACTGACATATTTTTTAATTACATGGAGAAAATTGTCATTCCTGGTTTGGGTGAAAACCGACCAGTTTTAATGATTTACGATGGTCACAGCACCCACGTTGATACCAAGGTCGTAGCATTAGCGAGTGAAAACAATATCACTATTCTTAAATTACCTGCCCATACCTCTCATTTACTCCAACCACTGGATTTGGCGGTATTCAAATCCTTTAAAACTAGCTGGGACAAAAAGCTAGTGCAATGGCAACGTCAGAACGTCGGCTTGAAATTACGTAAACATATATTTTCGGAATTGTTTGCTGAAACGTGGCATCAAGTAAGTCCATCTGTGATCCAAAGTGGCTTTAGAAAGGGAGGTATTTACCCATTAAATACCGAAGTTATACCAGAAGAAAAGTATGATCCAGTGACTCTAAGAAGATGGAAAGATAAGGTATCTCAGAATAAATCAAAGGAGTTGCAAACACTGAAACAAATGTGCCTTGAAGTTTTAAATAAAAATATGACTTGCAACACTAATTCTACTACCCAGATTGATATCGGCAATCAGCAGTTTCAGTCGCGATACGACACCTCATTTGAAGAACTACTTCTTAAAAAAGTTTCCCAACATTCTATGAGTACGGGTACTAATAAAACAGTCAAATTAACACGAGCTGCAAAAGGAAGCGAAGTCATCACACGCACGTACTTGGAGAAAATGAAAGAACAAGAGGTACAGAATACACAAAATACTAAAATGAACGCGATGCGAACATCTGCTACTCAACCCAACGATAATGAAAAACCCGGCCCATCTGGCATATCCAATAAAAAACAGAAGAAAAAGAGAGAAACTCAAAAAACTAGAACTTATGACAAGAAAGTAACGGTTGATAAGACAAACGATCAAAAGAACATAATTACTACTATAAAGGGAAAAGGCGTGGGCAAAAAAAGTAAGACTGGTATTGAAAGCCACATGGATACCTCGACGATCTCCAGACAGACGGATACCATTGAAAGTCGTGGGAATGATACCGATATATCGAATAGCACTAATCTGTATATACAAAATGCGGAGACCTGCTTCCAAAAAACTGCAATAAATAAAACCAAACGTGTACCTAAAAAACGGATATCGAAAACAAAATGCTTAAAAAAACCAATAAAACAAATTAAAAGATCTTCCAGTGTCACAACCACTTCTGAAAGTGGTGAAATTAGCATCCACAGTGACTCAGATATAATAGATGTGCATAGTGATATTTTTTCAGAATCAGACTTTGATAAAGAAACTTATAAAGACGAAAAGACTCAAGAAGAATTATCAGAAGAAAAGTTGCAGACAGATGAGAAAGTAGATGAGTTGCAGATGGATCGGAAAGTGGATGATAAGAGAGTGGATGAATCGCAGACAGATGGGAGAGAGGAAAAAATGCAGAAAAAATTGAAAAGAAAGAATCATAAAAATAAAGTTTACACAAATAAAGTTTCAGTAGAAAAGGAATTCAACACAAAAGAAGAAACGAAAATGAATGCTAAATATGACAATATTGAACTAGACAAAACAGCTGACAAAACAGGGAAAGTCACCATTTTATCTTCTGTTCGTTACAAACCTGAAAATACAACTTTTATCGGCAAGTTGCAGTTAAAAAAAATTGGATTGAATTTTGACGTATCACACAAACGTCGCAGAGACACAAATGAAGATAAGAATAAAGAAAACAAGGCACCAAAAATACCTAGACGATTGAATAACGATCAAAATCCAAAAGAAGTAACTAAAGACGAAGAAAAGAAAAATGCACATAAAAATAAAGAACTATCAGAAACAAAGATCAAAGAGGGTAACATCTATCAACAAGGAAATGAAAAAAAAACATTGAGTAATACTAAGATGTATAACACTGGGGATACAGTTTTGGTTCGCTACTACACAAAATTTTGGAAATACTACGTCGGTGTTATTGAGCACGTACATAATGAGACAAAAAATATATATTATTCGATATGCTATTACAGAACCGTTGGTAAAAAGGATAATGTAAAATTTGTTGTACCTAAACGTAAGGATCAAGACCGTGTGCCCGACGATTCAATTGTAAAGCAAATAGAATTACTCCAAATTAAAGAGAATCCGGATGAGTTTACTCTTATGAATGATGAAGTTGACGCGATTTACTTTTAACAAACAAAGTTAGTTAAAAGCCTTTCAGATAACTTTTTCTAATGGCTAGTTAAAATGGTTTTTTGATACTCATTTATTTTATAAACATTTTTTTTTAATCTTGATACTGAGAACTTTAATATTGTTAAAATATTGAACTTAGCAAAGTTATTTAAAAGCCTTTTATATTACTTTTTCCTCATGGCTAGTTATAGTCGTTTATTGATAATCATTTAGTTTACAAACAAGCTTTTTTTGTTTAATTTTGATACTGAGAACTTTACTATTGTTAAAATATTGAACTTAGCAAAGTTATAGTGTTTTTTTTAGTGGTTGGAAACTCGTTCAGTTTATAAACAAACTTTTTTGGTTTAATCTTAATACTTACTTTAATATTGTTAAAATATTGAACTTAGCAAAAAAAATTCAAATGCTATTTCAAATGCGTTGTTTGTAGTAAGTATGAATAATTTTGTTAAAAATATTTAGATCTCTATGGGCACCAACGTACAAATTTATGTTACTTAGCAAGAAGAACTTTTTTATATACCTACTTTATTTTAGTCTACTTAAAAATATATTTTCCAAAGAGTACAATTTTAAAGCCAAAAATATATTATTTAAAGGGTGACTTTTAATTAGTTGCTGATAGGATAGGATATGCATCGTGACAAAAAACCACTTTCCCGAAGGAATATGGGTATTGTATGTTTATTTTAATGTCTAAAGACAAATAATTGGTCTCAATAGCCTAATTAGTAATATAAATACGCAGTTTAATAAAAGTTTGATCAGCAATGAGTTGTAAGGTTTTATTTATGCATACATATATCCCAACACATAACCTATCCAATCCTCAATCTGCTTTATAGATTAATAATTTGACTGAATGAAAAGCTTATCAGGATCAGGAACATTTCGAACACGTAAGTTTGAGAGCCACAGCAATTTGAGATTTGGTCTAGTGGGGTAAGATCGGATGTCCGATAACAAAAAAAAAATAATTGTCTATTCCAGGTGATTTATTTAACAATATAAAAAAATCCAAAGATCATCTTGAAGGACGTATAAGAACGGATATTTTCTTTCTATGAACTTTGTGTTCTAAGCCACTATGGCGATTTTAGAAGGTAGTCCGGTCTTTACCCGTGTACGTCCGATATTTCCCCGAATTTTAAAATTTTATTCGTATTTTTAACACCCAATAAATAGTAGTTGTCTCGTTTATATTTAACTAAAATACATTTCTATCTATAGCTTATTTAATAATGATCAATCTTCACTTTAATTTATTCTGCTAACTAGCTTAATTCTCGAGAAAAAATAATTTTGCCATCATCTTCCAAATACACTTAAAATCCGTCCGAACATACCCCAACGCACCTTATAGATTATATTAATACTTTGTGATCTATCCAAAGATGATGTTTAATAATTAATAAGTAGATACCTACCTTAGCTTTATTACGATTGATTCGCAGAAAATCGAGTCTTACTTTCAATAGGTGCATAATACTATAAAGTCAGAAACAAACTACTTAGTTCGACAAAAAAAAATATATTTTTGAAACAAACTTATCGGGAAATAAAATTTATAAACTGGCAACACGACTGGGTCTGCGACAGTGAGTGAGTGATGCACAAGAAAGTTCCCTTCCCGCTTCCCGCCGTTCGCGTACCTAACTAAGTTCCAAGTTGAGTTTGCAACGGTCTGCATTTCATTTCATTTCCAATGTGGATCGTGGCTGCTAAAGACAGGTACTCTTCTAATCTGTGCAATTTGGTTCTGGCTGGACAAATAGAAGAAATAATATAATACAAATGGAAGAAACGAGCAACTTGCTTCATTCTTGGTTGATGCCACCTGAGGTAGTAAAGAATTTCCTTGGTAAGTTTTAATTCTCAGTTATTCAAGTAAATATTAATGTTTAATAATATACTTAATTATGTTATATAGTAGCGTGACCCAAGCAAGCTACTTGACCGGGTAGTGGTAGGTAATTACCTACTTCCAGCGTGAAGCGTCCATATAACGATTCCAATCGCCTTTCCTTATTATGCCTTAAGCCTCAAAGTTACAGAGACCGGAGGCGGCGCGGTCTCGTTCAAAAAACTGTCTCCGTCCGCCATGTTTTAGGCTTTAAAGTTCAAACCGGCTATAGGTAGGTATAGATAGCGGCGCGGTGCGGCACGGTTTATGCAGCGAAATGGCGCAACTCGAATTTTATATATGTACCTACTGATTTACGAGTATAATGATCTAAACGGCATTAACAATCGCGTCATAGCTGCCTCTGAACTACTTTGAAGTATTTTGCTCCGCTCCGTTGCCGCCGGCAGTGCGTTAAGCGCGCGGTTCTTTTGTGGTATTCAGCGCTAAACGCATTGCGATTGACCGCCGCTGCTATGGACCTGGAAACGATCAAGTACACTTGTAAGATGAAAATTTCCATCTTGCTCTCACTTCATGTAACAGGAATGCGATGGATAGCTGAGACTTGACAAGTGCACTTGGTCATTTTGGGGACGCTGTGATCTGATTGGACTAAAATACCTATCTGAACATGCTCTTACCTCCAAAAATATAATTGTAGACTGTGCTTATAATGTTATTAAATTTTATATTTTTAGATAATGATATTTTGATTGAAAAATTTAAAGATTTAACCGATGCATATCTGAAAGAACTGTGTCCTCATATAGGACAAAGAATGTTATTAAAAACCCACATCCATGAATTGCTGGATTCAAACAAGAGGTTAAAAATGCAACCGGGCTTTCATTGTTAGAAACTTTAGGTGCATTAACTGATGAAGGTAATATCCTTATAAATATAATTATTTTTAGATGCGTAATGTATTACATAATTTAAAAAAAGTTACATAATGTTATAAATAGCGTTGATTATTTATAACTGAAAGTCATGTTTTAATTATTATCATATTTGATTTGAATACTTATATTTTAATGTGGAATATTCCATTAGTGAATTGGTTGAGCTCATCATGAGTCTTGAGCGTAGGTATTATTGATGTGTGTAGATCTACAAACTATTTTTTTTTTAGATAAAAAAATACCTGTGCAGATGGCCTTATTAGGGTACTTAGTACCACCTAAGGGACGGTTTTCGAGAAAAATTAAATTTTCTTCAGCAGAGGCAATAGAGAGCCTCCTTGTACAAACCAATGTAAGTTGAAACTCTTCCTCATAGTTAAACTTTCAAACTTCAAAGAATTGACTACTACAGGACCTTTTTTGAAAGGTGTCCTGAAAAAAATCATGCTTATAGAAGTTTGTCTCGAAAGTATACTATTTTTTTTTAAATATTTTTTGATCATTATTTACCGAGAAAAAATATTGAATATTGTCAGCGTTTGCTACGCCCGCTTTGGAATAGTGGTCGGAATGACGTCATTTTGTTTGTAACCGCGTTCTGTTTTTTCAAGTCTAGCACTAGCTGTGACGTCAGTTGTACCATATATGGTGTTTAAGCTCTTTAGCCAATAGCAGATATTTGTTTATTTATTTTCTCAGTAAATAATGATCAAAAAAAAAATAAAAAACACTTTTGAGACAAAATTCTATAAGCATGATTTTTTTCAGAACACCTATTAAAAACGTTCCTGTTGTCAATTGTGTATGCAGATAAAGTGATTCTGTGCTTATGATTGATTAGTACTTATACTTTGTTTTCAGAGTGCTGGTGACATCGATAAAGTGATTCGAAACCAAAAGGAGATTTGGGAGCTTGCACAATTTTGCGGCACTTTACATTATAATTGACGATGTAAAGTACGTCTTTCAGTCCGCAGCTACGGCATTTGATACATTGTTCAAAATATACCACGTGCTACACGCTAAGTACCCACAGGCAGCAGATTACCTTTATCTAATTATACAGATAAAAGTATATGAAATTAAGACTAAATTTGACAAAATACCACCACATATCGTAGAGATTTTAAACCTGTAGTTAAGGAGATATACAACCTAAAATATCGTCAATATGTTGTGCCCCGAGTGTAATAAAACTATTCAGAACTTTAAAATGTACATATTGCATTTAGACATAGTACATAAAATTACCAACTATTTTGTATGTCCTGTAATTAATTGTACACGAACTTATGATACGAAATATTCCCTGAAAGACCATTTAACTGTTTTTCACAAATTGTTTAAAGAGCGTAAACTTGATAGTAATGAAATAGATGTAACTCAAGAAACACGAAGTATGGGTGATACAGGTTCAAATATATATTGTGAAGCTTTAAATTTAAATAATACGGTCACAAATACTGGGCCACAAGTGACAGGACCAATTAGTGATGTTGGTTTTACCTTAGAAGATGAGTTAAATCAAGTTAAAAAAAGTCTTAACTCAAATGTAGTTGGGTTTGTAATAAATTTATACAGTATGCTTAATATTCCTCGAAGTAAAGTAAAACATTTAGTAGACAGCTTCAAATCATTGCTAGCAGATATTATTTTTCCCCTGAAGAAAACGATTAACGTTTTAAAAAGTAACTATATGCTTGATGAAAACTGTTTCAAAACTATAAACAGTATTATTGGAGCGGTTGAAAACTGTTTTGATTATTTTGATACAGAACATAAAATAATAAATTATTTTAATGGGGTAGGAAAATTTGTGCAACCTGTTAAAATAAAAATTGGTGTATCCAAAGCACAACACAAAAGGAGCAATACTGTCTTAATGCAACTTAAAGAGGAATTTATGTATCTTTTGCCATTAAGGAAAACTTTAAAAATGTTTTTGGAATTACCAAACGTTCTAAATACTGTATTAGATTACCAGAGAAAATTAAGCATGGATAACGGGATATTACGAAGTGTAGTCAATGGAACTCTGTGGAAAATACAAATGGAAAATTGTTCAGATACACTAATTCCTCTTTATGTTTATTACGATGATTTCGAAAGCGGTAACCCCTTAGGTAGTCACGCAGGAAAACATAAAATAGGTGCCGTGTATACATCTTTAGGCAGTATGCCTCCTCAATATGCCAGCAAATTAGAAAATGTATTTTTAACATTACTTTTCTATTCAAATCAAAGAACCAAATTTGGAAATCAAAAAATTTTTGAACCATTACTATCTGAACTAAAATTTCTTGAAACAACTGGCATCAACATTTCTCACGTTAACAAAGTAATAAATATTAAATTTACACTGATAGTTTTGTGCGGCGACAACCTAGGTTTGAATTCAATTTTAGGCTGTGTAGAGAGTTTTTCAGCAAATATGTTTTGCAGAATTTGTACGATAAACAAAACAGAATGTCAAACCGAAGTAATTGAAAATCAGAATAAAATCCGCAATAAACAGGATTACAATTATTACTTAGAAAACAACATGGGTCTGAAAGAAAACTGTGTGTGAAACAGTTTAGAACGATTTCATATGTTTGATAACACAAGTGTCGATGTAATGCACGACCTTTGTGAGGGAGTTCACAGATATAGCATGGCAGCTATAGTTAAATCATTATTAGGCAAAGGTTATTTTACACTAGAACACTTGAACTCTAGAATTAAATATTTTAATTACAGCAGAATGGAGAACAATCACCCCCCACCTATTAATAAACAACATTTAGCTAATGGTTCAATTATTATTTCGGCTTCCGAAATGTTATGCTTTGTACGAAATTTTCGTTACATCGTTGGTGACTTGGTCATTGTAGATGATGAAATATGGAAATATTACTTGGCCTTACTAGAGTTGACTGAAATTTTAACAAGTCAAGTTATTTCGATAGAACATGTCGAATATTTAACACAACTTATCAAAGAACACCATATTATGTATTTGGAATTATTCCAAACTCATTTGAAACCAAAATATCATTTCTTATTACATTACCCGTCCATAATAAAAAAGTCCGGTCCACCTATATTTTTCTCTACATTTAAACTTGAAGCTAAGCATAAAGATCTAAAACGTGTGGCACAGTCAATAACGTGTCGCAAAAAATTATCTTATTCCATTGCATTACGGTGTGAATTGAAAAGTTGTGCAAGATTTCTTTCTGAAAAAGGGTTGGAAGATAATATTAAGATCGGCAAACAAAATCACTTAAATATTCCCAATGGATTGGAGAATGATTACTGTTCTGCGTCGTCATATGAAATCAACGGCATAATTTACGACACATCAAGTGTTTTGCTTCATAAATATGTAAACGATGAGCCAGTATTTATAATTACCCGCCGTATACTTGTGAAAAACATTGATTTAAAGTCAATATTACTGTTATGTAACAAATTACGGATTTGTGACTATAGTGAACATATTAAAGCATATCATGTTGAAAGCAGTGACGACGTTAATTGTGATTTAATATCTCTAACAGATTGTCGCGATTGCTTGCCTATGCCACTTCGTTCTGTTAACGGAAAGTGTTATGTTTCATTTTACAAATAGTTTATTTATTTATAACTAGCAACCCGCCCTCGCTTCACTTCGGTAACACACGTACATAAACCAGCATGTATTTATTATACATATAAACCTTCCTCTTGAATCACTCTACCTATTAAGGGCATATTTTTTTAAAAAAAGTATACATACCTAGTTAAGGACTAAAATTAGGAAAATTTAACTTTTCCATTCCGTTACGAAAATTAGTGTTACATTTATAAACTGACCTCATACGCCAATAGGCGGTAACTCAAATTCAATAACTGAAGCAGATTCAATCCTCACATGTTAGTAATATGGTTGCACTTGCTACAAGAGTTTGGTTTGAGATACCACCATTTGTCTTATAGCAGTACAGTTAAATTTCGTAACGGAATGGAAAAGTTAAAATTTCTTAATTTTAGTCCTTGACTATGTTTATTTTGTAAAAAGTATGCCCTTAAAAAAACCGCATCAAAATCCGTAGCGTAGTTTTAAAGATATAAGCATACATAGGGGCAGGGAGACAGCGGGAAGCGACCTTTGTTTTATACTATGTAGTGCAGTGGCTCTAAAGGCACTTGCTTCAATAATTTACAAGGACTATTCACGTATTAATGGGAATAGCCTTTTTAAATGATTCAAGTTA